>VRYO01001269.1:24596074-24682436 GCA_009812075.1 Sialia sialis | reverse complement strand
GCTCTGGTGGGACCTTTCCCTTTTGCCCCATCCTTCTCATTAAACATCACTCCGCACAGACAGCGTGCACAGCTAAAAGCTGGGGATGCATAGCCCTACAAACAATGGAGTCGCAGATCAGAACAGATCACAGACCCGGGGCAAACCTACGAGCTGGGCAAGGAAGGCATTTGAAACCGACTTAACACTATCGGAGTTTGGGAGACTGCGACTTCTTCCCCCTCCTGCATCCTTTCGTCGCAAGGATGAGAGGGAAGTTTGAGGACCAGGCAATGGCGCTCATTCCCTGTGGGCTAGGTGGGATTTCCCTCCTCCCAGACCACCGTCCGTGGCTGCCCGAAGCACAGGCCGGGCAGACCGCCCCGCTGCCGCTGCCCGAGCCGGGCCGGGGCGGGCTCCGGCCCCGCTCTCAGGGCAGGCGATTAACGCGGCGGGCCCGCTCGTGTCACTGTCTGTCACATCGCGGCGGACGGGACAGACAGCGCGCCTTTTCCATCCCAGGAACGCTGAGCGATGCAAAGCGACACATATCCGCCGCAGGGCGAATTAGTAAGGAGCGCTGCTCACGCACCTTTCCGGAGCAGCGCGTTATTGCGCGTTATTGAATTCCTCCTGGAAAGCCCGACCTCGGCAGCAGCACAAAAGGTCTCCAGTACTCCCTGAGCACTCCCTTCTCTCTGAATCACTGCCCATCTCTAAGGAATGCATTGCTCTGGTGGGACCTTTCCCTTTTGACCCATCTCTCTCATTACACATCACTCCCGGCCCGGGGTCCCAGTGCCACTGTGGCGGCGCAGACCCGGCCCCGCCGCTCCGCGCGTCCCGCGGGGCAGCCCCTGCGCCGAGCCCTTCTCTCGGCACCGTCCCCCGCAGGAGGGACTTCCAAAACTTTCCCGGCTGCGTCCCGCGGGGACTGTGCTCGCAGCCCCGGGCACGCCCGCAGCTGCAGCCGCCCGGTGCCGCTCCCCCCGTGAGCTGCGAGCGGGACGCGGCCCGGGACACGAATGTCGGCAGCAGCAGCCCCGCCAGGCGCTCCCCGCCACGTCTTTTCCCAAGTTGTCCCTCGCTCGGCCGGGCCGGAGGCCCCCAGAGCCAGACTCGGCTCCGCTGCATGTGGCGCTGCCCGCCCCCGCTCACCCCGTCCCGCCGCCGCACTCGGCTCCGCCGTTCCCCCGAGCCCCGCAGCAGCGGAGCGGCCGGGGCCCGGCGACCCCCGCCCCCGGCCGCGCCCCCGGGCCGCCAGCCGCAGTTACCGTGCGCCACCGCCGCCGTGCCCCGGGCCGCCGCTGCCATCCAGCCGCGGCTCGGCGCGGGCCTGCCCCGCCCGGCGGCCCCTCGGCTCCGCCTCCCCCGGCCGGCCACGTCGGTCCCGGCCTCCTCGGCTCCAGCGCCGCCGCCACGCCGGGCACCCGCCGCGCCGCGCTTCCGGCCCCGCCGCTGTGTCCGGCCGGGCGGCAGCGGGGCTGCCCACGGGCACGGCCAGACCGAGCCCAGCCTAACTGCGCCTGGGGCTCGGACGCGCTGCGGTGTTTGCACGCATCCCCGCATCCCAAACGCGCGTGCTGGGCGAGACTTCTGGAACATGCTTGCTGAGTTTGTTGTTTTGTTTTTTGTTTTTTTTTTCCCTTAGTTTTTAATCTCCCTAAATGGATTGTAAATTCTTTGGGCTACAGATGTGTAGAGACAAGCACAGTGTGAAACCGGGATTGGAGCAGAATTTCTGGAAGTTGTTAGAGCAGAAGAAAAGTGTGGCTGAGGACTGAGCCTCGAAATGCTTTTGAAAGTCACAATAACTTTTAAACAAACTTGCTTCCTCCTCACCGGTTCATTGAAACTTCATGATAACTTGTGAAATACCCGGGCTCCCTAAGTACTGGTGTCCTGTTAGTGGTGAAAGTTACCCACGGTTTTTGCAGAGATTTGCAGAAACTGCATGTGCTTAGGAAACTAGGTCAGAAGAGAATAAAGATTTATCTTTATACAAGCCAAGCTAGATTGGACATATACTGTTTCCAATACAGACACTTTCCAACATGTACTGATGTACCTTTAAGTTCCATCTCTTACCATTTTTCCTGAGACACAGAACTTGATTCTCGTTCCAGTTTTCAGAATTAATCCTGTTTCCCAAGAAGGCAGAGCTGATGTTGGTGCTTCTCGCCACGGTTTCGCCACAGTCTCATTGCATCATACCAATGTCATGCCCTGGAGCAGGAGTTAGGAATTAAGTCAGCCGCAGTCGCCTGCAGTGGTTTAGCTGCTCTTTCTGCATTTGAGTAACAGCAGCACAGTCTCGCTGCAAATGCAGTTAAGGATAAGTTGTATATTTCTTACTTAAAAGCAGAATGTTTAGGAAACCAAATTCTTGAAAGCAAGCTTTCTCTTAAAAGTATTATGCATTTTTCTCTCAAATTGTATGATTTATGGTTTTTGTGTTCCACAACTGCCTTCCTACTGCTTGAATGACTATCCTCAGCCTTCCTGAGCCTTGCTCCAGTGACACAGTTCCCTGTGCTGAGGGATCATAGCTGTGATTATCACAGTTACAACAGGCAACCGCTCAGGTAAATCAAACCTCACTGAGAATTTCAGCTAGTGCGATCAGTAGGGTCTCAGTAAAATGAGTGGGATTTTGCTTTTGACTCCAGTATGCAGGAATTCACTCCAAGGCTCTCAGCTTTTCTGACATCCTGCTGTAAGTCAGCATAGGAAGAATTCTGAATTAAATGTTTGTGCAGTACCTCATGTCATCAGGTGTGAGCTGCTGTGCATCAAATGGAGCTTTTACACAGTTGGTGCAGTGAAATTTTCAGTGATAGTCTAGAGATCCATATGAAAAAATCAGGGATCTGGGACCTTCTCCTGGCTCCCCCAAGCCACAGAATCACTTCAATATGATTTATCTGAAAACTACTTTTAGGTTTCTGTATTTTTACCGAATTATTTTCTCAGCTGAGGGTAAAAAAAAGATAGATCACTTTTTAAAGGTAGACTAGCAAAACAGTCCCTATATATTCAATTCTCTTTGACTTGTAACTGGTATTCTTGCCTCCCTAATGTCCTTACCTGAGTGTCTCCAATGCTTACCCTTAATTTATAACCTTTGTGGTCTTCTTGTGTCATTCTCATAGGAGCAGGACAATGATGGAACTGAGGGAGCTTTCCAGAAGAGAGTTAAAAACCAAAAAAAGCAAACCCATTATAGTTCAGTGGCACGCATGAAGGCAGAGACATGGGGTAACCTCATGCACAGCCCCCAAAGGCTGGTGTGCTGTGCATCCACAAAAGGGAAGAGGTAGCAGTGCAGCATGGTACAGACATTGGTTACTGAAAAATTAAGTCACTCAAAAGTATTGGTCAGTTAATGACAAATGCTACATACATACAATCATCATCATCATCTTTGAAAGTCCTACTTTAATTAATAAAGGAGTATATTATTAGCTGGGCCACCCATACGAAAAATCCGTTTGCAGTATTTCGGCTGGACAGAAAAGTAAAACTAATGGCTGCGGAGGGAAAGGCGGAGGTTCAGTCCTTGTCGCGGTTCCCGGGCGGTTCCTGGGGCGCGGGTGCGGCCGCAGTCCCGGAGCGCCCCGACTCCGCGGCTGCAGTGGCGCGGGGTCCCCGCGCGGCGGCGCTGCCCGCCCGCCGAACGGCGCCGCCGCAGCCGCGGGCCGGGCCCGGAGCCCGCTCGGGGGGAGCGGGGAATGCAGCTCCCAGGGTCTGGGTGTGGCCTGGAGGGTGAGAGCCCGGCTGTCGGACGCGGGCAGCGACACCTGTGTGAGGCACCCGAGCGCCGCGGGGAGCTCTCGGCCCCAGAGCGGCGCTGCAGGTGGCAGCTGGGCGAGGCCCCGGCAGTGCCCAGCCGGGCTGGGGAGTGAGGCGGCACCGCTGGTGGCCTGTCCCCACGAACGCTCCGTGTTCTGCCGGCTGGACGCGAACAGCCCGAGCTAATCTATGGTGTTACCGTTTCCCCGGTCAGTCCGGCGCCGTGGGAGGCTTTCCTTTAGCCAGGCACAGCCTGGAGGATCTCAGAAAGCCTGGCAAGCTTCTGCTCTGGCTGAGGGAGGGGGTCCCTGCAGAGCAGCCTGGCTCCCTGGCCACTGCTGGGGAGTGGTCTTCCTCAGAAAGACGTTTTGACAGCTGAATTTCAACCACAAAACTTGCTAATAAAAGGGTCAGAGTGGCTTAGTAAATTCACATTTCGTCGCACCTAATAGTGCTCTCTGTACTCTGTCCCCAGGACCTTCTAAAACACACTTATTCTTGTGGTACAATAAGCAGCTTACTTTTGTGAAAGGGTGGGACATGAGCGGTGCCCTGAAACTGCACTTGCTGCAGGGAGAAGGCACCAGAGCCCCAGCAAAATCTCTGGGGAGATCACATCTAAGCATCTCTGGAAGGCCTGCATGTGGAGGACTCGATGCTCTGACCGCTGAGAAACAGGGGCAGACCATGAATGTGGACAAGGCAGATAGATTTTAAATTTTCGCAGTAAAGGTGGTAAGGCACTGAAAAGAGATGTCCAAGGTTTCTATGGCATCTCTTGGAGATTTTCTGCAGTTCAGCTGGCCCCAGCCTTGAGCAACTTGATCTCCTTGTGAAGCTTGGAGCAGGAGGCTGGACAAAAACACCCCCCAGAGGTGCTTGTCCACTTCATGTTTTTGGTGATCCTCTGATTCAGAAAAACACAGTATCAAGGGGTGAGTGAATCAGAGGGAGCCCTCAAAGTGTGTGAAAGGAGCAGCGAGGCCCCAGCAGAGGCATTTTTGCCCACTGTTTGGTGAAGCCAAAGGCAGTAACACTGTTGCCTGGAAGTCCTGCTCTGACTCATCCCAGGAGACATTTCTGCAAGGCACGGCAGAAAAGGAGAAGTGACTGCTGAGCCCTGGAGGGGGGTGGGGAGGGGAGCTGGCCCCATGGAAGCTCAGAACAGGGAATTTTAGTCTTACTCATCATATTATTTTTGTATTTGGGTTTTCAGATGTAAAGCTCAGTATTTCTGTCAGCATATTAACTCTCTGTGCACTTCAAGTTTCTCCGCTAGCTCCAGTGACTCCTTTTATGCCTGACTCCATGCGCAGACACACAGCTTCCAGCTGGGAGCTCAGTCTGACTAGCACTTTACTAATGTTTGTAAGGAATAATTGAACTGCCTGGTCAGTGCTTTTTAATCTGGGCAGAGTTCAGTGTCATTCTGGAGGAAGAAGAAAAAAGATGGGCCTGGTCTGGGAAAGAGAAAACCAGAGATCAGGTTAGGGCAGATGAGTGAAATGTGGCAGATAAACAGTAGAGGATTTACAAAACTTAGAATGGAAATTCATGCTTGATTTACTTAATCTTAACAAATGTAAGCAAGAAATGGAAGGGAAATCTATGTGATCATGGGAAAAAAAAGTGCTGGAAGGTCTAGCAGAATCTAAACCTCTAGCAGAAGATCAGCATGTATTTGTTCCTCACTGGAGTTTCAGACTTAAATAGCAAGGTCACAATACTATTTCACCAAGCTTGTGTTTGATACACAATTGTCTTTGTCTTAGATCTAGATAGAGTTAATGCTGGATTCTGACCATGAAAGAAGGTTTCCTTATATTTTTCAGTGCTCAGTAAAGAAAAACTGTGAAGCACAGCTTCATGTCTCCAGGGTAGAGACCCAGCTCTGGCTCCTGCCCTCCAGCTGGCAGAGTACAGGCTGCAGTTCTGTATGCATGTGTCAGTGTCAGTGCTGCAGGCATACACATACTTCATAACCAACATTCACACTTCCATTCTCTGCATGGAGTGAGATCTACATCCCTCCCTAGTGAGGGCCATATTCTGAATGCTGGTGCCAAGATTCACACTCTCAGCTACTGCGAGTAGTGAGGCCTGTGCTGTCACTCACCTTGATTACTGTAGGCTTCACACTGTACAGAGCTACCGACTGTAAGTGGAGGAGCCATCACTTGTGAGAGTAGTAGTTGTAAGACATGGTGTGAAGAGAAGATTTAAATATCAGGCCTCTGTAAGGAAGGGGTTGATGGAGTGTAAAAGGATCTCCAGAGCTACAGCTACTACTATGGTTCAGAATAGTGCCTACCTCAAGCCAGCAAAGACAGAATTAAAATTTCCAGCTTAAATTCAAGAGGATCCATTATTAGCATTGACCACTCAAATTTTAAGTGGAGTTATTGTAGCCTAGTCCAGTTTTCTTCTAATGAGGAAGTCACAACAGTGTAGAGGTCAGGGGTTTACAGTCTCCTTCCAGAGTCTTGATGAATCTGTGCTGTCTCCATTTGGATAAAATACAGAACTATTCAGTAGGTAGGTACAAACAGCTCTGTAAAAAGACCAAGGAGGATATCTCCTGCTGTGTTTCAGTCTGACATCCTGCATTATGAAATAAGTTCTCAAAGACGGAAGAAAACTGTGAGATCAGGGTTTTTCCATTTCTGTTTGTCTAAGGTGACAGAAGTTGTATAAAGCTGGCACTAAAAAAAGTGCAATTGATAGCTAAGTTCATCCGAGGTACTCAAAGTAGGTGGGGGAAGCCCTTTTTTTTCTTTTCTAGTTGACAAAGAAGCCCAAGACTAGAGTAATAGCGGGAGTGTCACAGGCAAGACTGAAACTCAGTGGCAGACATTATGAAGAAGGGTTCAGAAGAAGAATAGCAAAGGGAATTGTCACTGAATCACAACTAACATTCACAAGAACGTTACCAGTGATCTAAGGAAACTTGATGTTTTGGTTAAACAGAGCAATTCACATGCAACATCAAGATGAGCAATCCAGTACACAGTGATGATTTCCTTGTGCTATGATCAAGGATAGAAATGTGCAAGCAAGAGTAAATTTAGCAGAGAATCAACAGGTCCAGTTCAACAAGGAAACAAGCAGCTTGGGGCAAGAAAGATTGTGTAGAGTCCAACTCAAAGTAACCCTTAGGAAGAGAAAAATGAGTTGCAGGCATAGCATCTCATAAAGTCTGTAAAACTGATCTTAGTTGGATAGACATGGTATTAGATACAGTAGTGATAAAGATAGCTGAGAAAAGTTGTGAGACAGTACTGCCAAATCCCTTTTCACTCCACAACTTCATACTAGGTGTTTTGTATTTCATCTTTTGTTTTGTGTTCTCAGAAGACAAACGTCTTGGCATAGCAAGAGGTCCCATGGAATCTCAATCTCTCTTTGTTTCAGAAGTTTTTAGTTAGGCAGCTTGAAAAACTTTGAAACGTGAAACTGACAAAATTAAAAAAACCAAACTGAACACAAAAATTAGAACCCCAAATTAATATTGCAAGGATCTAAAAATGTTTCAATCAGCCATGACATTTTTAGGTTCATCCTATGTTTCTGAGCATCACAAATTCGGCACTATCAGAAATGGGCTATATTCTGAACACTGTGTGTTTTTTTCCAGGTCAGGCATTTACTTACACCATGGAAATACATCTGCCGTTTGACAGAGCCAGTGGCCCCACAAGGATCACAGATCCTGAGTTTGAAAGCTAATCTACCAGCCTCATTTCTTGCTATTACCACAAGCCTCTTCTCAGCAGTCTGGGGCTTTGCTCCCCTAAAGCTGGGCTTGTCCTACACAGCTGCCCACCCCTGATAACACAGCTGAGGAGCCCAGAGGAAGTTGTACAAGACGCTTTTGTCGACACTCCTTCCCACATAGACCATCTCCCATCTCCTTTGTTACTGTAAATTGACATCAGAGCTGCTGAATCATAATAGGGGAGTCACAAAAATATTATTTATGTTGTAGAAACAAGGCCCCCTCCCTCTCATTGTTTCCTGCTTGTGTCAAAATGGAGTCACTGATTTTTGTCCTAGCTCCTCCTGCACTGGCACTTGAGATGAAGCACTCTGAGTTCTCATCCTATGAGGTGGGATAAAATCCATATGTAGACATGACTAAGATTTGATTCTGGCCTGTGAAAAGATAGCCTTGCTGAGCAGAGACTGGCTGGACAGCTCGCCATGAAAAGCCATTTGGTACCAGTTTCTAAGAGATTTGCCTACAAGGTCAGAGCTCAAGGGGGTTTTTCAAATGAACCACTGCACGTTTGAAAAGCTGACCTCCCACACAGAGGACTTACTTGGATACAAAAATATTTTGTTAGGGTGCTTAGTTGCAACAGGCTTTATTCACAAGCCTGTAGATGGAGCTGAACTATGGTTTGCCTTTTCAGCGCTGTAACAGAGTTCCCAAAAAACTAAAGTATTGAAGAGAGAAAATGGTGCTGCGTCTGGAAAGAGAGGCATGGAAAAGGATAACTTGGTAGCTTTAGACATCATAGACAGACACAAGAAGGACATTACAAAAAAGACAAGAAATAGGCAGGAGGGGCACCTGATGACCAGAGACAAGAAGTTACCAAAACATTAGAAATACACAGGGAACAATAGTAAGTTAACAAAGGAGAAGTCTGAGAGGCCTGGCAAAACACAAGGAAAGGAAGAGATCATTAGCAAGCCATCCAAAAACTTCATGATGATCAAAATTTTCTGTGTATAAAGTCATAAGCACTTAAAAGTTTTATGTGCAGATAAATACTTTTCAAAGCCACATTTTCATAGTGAGATTTAACTTTCTTACTTTAAACTAATACATAGGTCCCACATAGAGTTGCTGAAGTGTTCAGGAGAAACTTCCAGAATTTTACTGTGCACAAAATTTACCAGGATAAAATACCTCTTGATTTCTTGCAAAAGCTCAATTTAAAACTACAGCAGCAGTTAGAAAAATCTAGGAAAATTCACAAATTAAGAAATCTAATTCACAAATGAAAAGAAAGTTGTCATTTCTTTCAGCAGAATCATGTTCCTCTGCTGTTCTCTTCCAAATTCCCATTTTCCAACCAACTAACAAACAAAGTTGTACTCTAAAAGAAAATATGGAAAAGCAATAAAAATTTCAGTTCTTCATTTACTGAGTCTTCCCCACTATGACTCACCCTAAGATTATCAAAATGCATAATGAATTCAAAATAACAAACTAGCCTGGAATTATGACATAATGTAGCCAACACAAATCATTGACTTTTAAGGCATTACGAAATTGCTATTGTTGCTATTACCTTAGAAGTAGGTGAGAACAACATTTGGCTAAAATTATACCTGGGTAAGAAAAAATATTGTAACCTAGTCAGAAATCAAATGTAAAATGTGAATGACAGAACCTGTAGAAGAAATCATTGGAGAGAAAAGAAGATAAATTTTATGGTACTGACTTACATTAAGCGTGTGACTTAGGTCATGTAAAAAATTTCTTTTTTAACAAGAAATAAAATCATCTTTCTTGCTCAATTCAGCAGCCATTATTTGGCTCATAACACACTAAAACACTTAAAAATACTTGCATAGTCATTACTAAGTGTCTAGTTAAAACAGACCACAAAACTCTGCATAAACTTCCCTATCGTGTTTTATGTATTTCATAGTTTCAAACATATCCATCCCAATTCTATTGAGAAAATGTCCTGTTGTACCACTATTATACAAATGTTTATAGAACTGTGCTGAAATGTCACTGATTGTTGAACAACAATCCCTTTGTAATCTTTAGCCTATACTAAGTAAAGCTGACACCAATTTTGACACTGCATTTCCATTAAATGTAGGGCAGATTCCAGACCAACTGAGTGCTTATTTATGCTCTATAACTGATAAGGGGTGAGTGGCAGAAAGGACAGAGGGAGGAATTCTTTCATTGGCCTTTTTTTTTTCCTGGACTTGCATGGATTTCAAGGTCTGTAGCACAGTTTCACCTGACTTTTCATTGTGGTAATACCATTTAATGCTGGAATTTCTGCTTTTGTTTTTAGTTAACAGATCTCAAAACACTTAATTCTTCTTTAGACACAATGTTTTACTTCAGATAAGGCTCTAAACGTGTGTCTGACATGACCAAGAGAAAAAATAAAGGCATAGAGGGTGCAAGTGGCCATCTAATGAGTCAAGGAGTCAGAAAATTAACTCAATATCCTAGATTACAAGCCAGACCCTACACAGTGGAGTAAGTTTTCTTGTGTCAGTATTTGCTATTTCATTTTCTTTCATGAAATCTGCCTTTCCATGGATGTAATTCAGAGGTTACAGTTAGCTAAAGTGACATTTCTGCAAGTATTTGAAGACTGAAAGAGAGCACCAAAGCTAGTAGGAAAGATGGTCAGGGAAAGAGCACAGTGATGGCCACATCACCTGGATTTAATACAAAGACAGGTAAAGACAAAGGAAACTTTTAGGGGTTGGAAGAGTGGTAATATTGAAGCAGCTGATTAGTCACCTTTATGCTGGGGGGGAGTTATTCACAGCTCTTTGTTTTCCAAATGGTTTGCTGTGGGACTTTGACAGAAAACACATGGTTTCTATGTCTGACAATATGGAGAAGAATGGGCTTAAGATCCACACAAATCCTCAGACCTATGATTTTGCCAGTGCAATTAGTTGTTTTCCAGCTGCAGCTCTTCCAAAAAATTCCACTGTGTATCTTTGGTAGTTTATAATAGGGCAAAAGAAAAGTTTTAAAATTTGGATTGAATATTCTTTCCCTCTGAGTTGCCATGAAATTTATCCAGTTACGCATGCAGCATTTACTTCAGATTTTTTCCTCAGAATTAATTTGAAATTGATCATATTATAAGGAGGAAATCAGGATGGCCCAAGTACAGACTTGTCACAAAGTCTCTAACATTTGAACTTGTGTTTATTAATTGTTTAATACTCTCCATTCCTAAGGGACTGAGAGAATAAGCAGATGGTCTGCCAAGCAAAACTGTAGTATTTGAAGCTTCATGGGAGATGTGCATTTTGTCCAAGAGACATGTACAGTCTTGCCTGCTTATGTATTTCCTCTAAAAATTAAGACATGTATCCATCACTCAATGAAATGTCTGCAAAACAGCTGTTCCTAGACATCATATACCTATCCTAGGATGGGTTTTGTCATGTAATTGAAACTGCTGTAGAACAACTGAGGAACAGTCATTACCTGGATAGCACTGAGGAAAATGGTAGCTTGACAAGTCATTAAAATACAAAGGAAATACCTGTTTCTGTTGCAGGATTGATGCAAGTTCAAAATAGAAAAGGTGAGTTAGAGACTGGTATCTGTAAAGGCCTTTTGCCTGAGAGACTATTTAAGAAGCACAAAATCTTAAAGCCACCACATCTGTCATGAAGGAGCTGCTTTTTCAAACTCTGCTAAAAGGGGGCTGGCCCTGCTAACAGACAAGGAGATGCTCTCAATGCACTAATGGTTCTTTCCATCCAAATTTCCTGTGTGTGTCACAGCTGCTGATCTGTGCAGCTGTTTCTGGTGGTTTAGGGTTTTTTGCCTGCCCCATCTCATCTTTATAGACAGTTTATCATTTTATGCTGTATATCAGGGAAACGAAGAGTAAAAAATACTATTCAGATTCATTGATCATGAAACCCTCAACAGCCAAGTATCTGTCCTGTTTGTTAGTGATTAAGTAGCAAATACCGACATGTTCTTACTCAGACAAAACTTTATCCATTAGCTTTAGATTTTCCTTTGTTTTTTCTTTGTTCTCCAGGCTTATGCAGTCAGGGATTTATCCCTTGCCAAAGGCTTTAGAAGGTCCCACTCTGCTGAACTCTAATATGCACCTCTTTCCCCTACAGGGATGAGTTACAGAGAATGCAGAAAAAGGGTAAAATCAGTTTCCCTGCTTATTTGGGGTTCAATAAATTTCAATTCATACATGGGGTGATGTGACTGTGCAGTAATGGAACTTTAGGGGGGCTGCTGCCAGCAACACATATATACCTATTGTCCCCTGGGACAGGTGTGACACTGGTTTTAGTCATGGGTGCCTTCCGGCAGACTGGAGCAGGTGCGATCACCCTCTGATTCCTTCAGCTTTCTCTCACCTCATTCAGCAGTTGTTAGTCAAATTCACTTCTCATCACCCAGAGGTAAAGACAACACCTCGGGAGAAATAAGAAATGACTGATGAAGTGTCACTCCTGAGCACTCCAAAGCTCACTCGCTGTGGTAGGGAGTAGATTGGCACTGCTTTGTGAGAGTATTGCTCCATGATTGTTAGTCCTTGCCATCTTATGGTCATGTCATCCTCCTCTTCTGTTCCATTCTTTGGGCAGATAGACCCCAGTTGCTGAGTGTTGCCTCAGTGTAAAATAACACGTGGTGCTTGTGGTGTGGGAAGGAAGCTGGCTGTGAGAGATAAAGGTCTGAGGTTAAGAGCAGACCGACTGTTATGATCCTGGGGCTTTGCTGCTCTTTGTATAACCTTAGTGTGGCTGAGTGATACAAATCAGCACTACCTTTTCTGATAAAATCCATCTACCAGAGGCAAGCAGCAGCCATACCTCCACATCTTTTTGTAGTTTATTGCAGTACTGGTGTTCCAAAGGGTCTGGATAGGTCAAAGGTTAGTTTTCCACTATATTACTGGAAGACAGCGACCAAGTTTGGTTGGGGCTCAGAGACTTAGGAAATAAACTGAAGGGGAAAGAGTGTATCAGAGAACTTGCAAGAAACAAAGGCCCCAGGGAAATTCCAAGATTGCCAAAGTAAAGAATAGTTGCTGAGAATGTTTGTGCAAAACCACCATCTTCTTCCTTCCCACAAGGATTGGTACAAATCCCTTTGAAAGATAAAGAATCAAGAGAGCAAGGAACATTTCACCCAGCTGTGCCACTCTGCAAAGCCTCACTGCTCTACTTCACCCAAAGCAGCAGGCAGAAATGCAAAATCATGCCATTTGTGATCTACAGAAACAAAGCTCAGTGTTTGCATGGGTGGGGAAGAGACACAGTCAGGTTTATCACCAACTGGAAAAAATGCAGAATAGAAATGCTCTGGTTGCTCTTTAAAATTTTTTTCTTTTTAATTATTTGTTGTCTTTTGCAAACTCTTAATTATTTTTGATCACAGGAAATACAAATCCTAAATGAAGCTTCATTGCACATAGAGATTGAGCCATAGTTCTGAAGACTAGAGAATGGAAGTAATGGTTCTGGAAGATACTCTACCAAAATCAATCTTTAACTCTTCAGTGGAAAACAATAATTAAAATTAAGTTAGGAAACATGGAAAAAACCCCAGAATATCTGATCCAATCTGATCTCCTCCAAGTGTTTCTTAAGAAAAATCTTCTACCTGATTTTCTGAAGTTCTATGCAGTAAAGAAAAATCTTACAGGGCTCCAGAAAATCTTCTGAGGGCTACAGAATAAGCAACTGTGGGTTTACCGGGCAGGTCTGTGGCAGCTGCAGTCTGTTCTTTTGCAATGTCCAGAGCAGCACAGACATTGTCCTTAGACAACCTTGTCCAACCATTCTGTCATCTGATTCAGACTCAGGCTGACTGCTCAAAGGGAAAAAGTACTGTGAGCATCTGCATAACTGAATCCTGAGGCAAGCACAATGTTAAGTAACTCTAGAACTGCTAAAAATTTTCACAAAGGGAAACAAATATCTCCTTTTTCTCTGAGGTCAGCTCTGTCCTGAACATTGCTCTAGCTCTGTCACATAATCCTGACATAAGGAAATTACTTCATCCAAGAAAATTTGGTGGACCCGGAATGGAATTGGCATGTAGAAACCCTGTAATTCAAAACATAGAGTTTACATATTTTAGATACTGATTTTGTTAAAGCTAATAAAGTACTACTGAGACTATAAAATACTTTGTAGATCATGTTCAACTATGAGGATTATATTATTTATTGGTAAAATATCTAGTAGTCTAAATGTTCCAGCAAGTGCAGGTGAAATCAATAGAGCTCAAGAACTATGAAAATCAAGTCTGAAGTGCATAAGAGAACAAACTGTCTGCTTTTCATACTGTAGAGACTGCAAGTAGTGAAATTAAACAAAATTATGCTTCAATTGATGTAGTAAAATATGCTTTCATCTAAGGTTGAATTGATAAATTGATGGACTAAAATATAGGTTATGCTGAAAGTGATGAAACTGTTTTGAATTTTCAGAATTTTCAACCTTCCTTTTGTTTTTTTCTTTCTCCATTGTTCTAATTATTTTTCGGTCTTTCAGTTTTGTCAGTGAGTACAAACAAATGAACAATGGAATGAACAAATAAATCTGAAACCTATTTCACGAAAGGAGATCCTAAAGAGTTCTAGCTTAGCAAAATTAGGTTATGAGGAGTTAAAAGAAGTTGCTGACTGATGAAATTACAGTAAAGATACCAAATAAGCAGAGTCAAAACCTTGCCAGTGAATTGAAGAAAACAAATGAAGGGACAGGATGAAGTGTGCAGGGTGATTTTTAAATAAAAACCCAGATGGGTTTGAAGTAAGAAATGCGTGTTAGCACACAGCTAATGGAGAAACGGTGCTTCCTCTTCCTCTCAGTGAAGGTCCATAAATCAAAGCATTTATGGGCTTTACTTTAGGCTTCCTATATTCTTGGTAGCAATAGCTGAAAGGAAAACCAGAGGAGCCAGCTCAGACTGCCCAGGCCGGAGGGATAGCAGCAGCTAGCAACTTTGAAAAAGTTCTCTCTGAAAAAGCACTAAGAAATAATTGATTGAAAGGCCATCAAATGTAACTAATGTAGCCTCCTGTAGGACACATTTTGTTCTCCAAATCACTTATCACGTCCATATTTTAAAGACTGCTTTCCATTTTCCAATCTGCACCCACAGGATGCAGTTTAATACAATATCTATAACACATATCTTTGTTCACAGAGGATGTCTTTCCTGGTTTTAAGGACAATTTTGACTTGCAAAGGGCAATGTCAAATCCTATCAAATCAATGCTTTCTCCAGTGAGAGACACGGAAAAAGTCTGACAACAGGAGCCTGACAGTTTGCAAAGCACTTAAAACTCACTAGTCCTGAACACTTTCTGGGTTTATTTGCATAAAACTCACCCCTTTCCTTCTATTTCTTGCCTCACACATTAGATAATTTTCATGCTGCATATTAGACCACTAATAAGGCACAAATTTCAGAGAGCATGATCTAGTGTAATAAGCACTCAGAGTTTAGGACTGAAACCCCCTGGTTTCCCACATCATCTTCATTGGCTCTATATTTCAGTGCAATGGCAATTAATGATAAGATGTGATTTTTTCCATCCAGACTTAAATTTATATCTGCAGAAGTTAAAAACACTCAGTTTGGACAGCTCATAAGGAAAAGAATAAATATCAATAAATACCAAGCACAAAATAATCTTAGACTAATCATCAGAACTTTGGAAAGAAGCTGAAAGCCAATTGTGAGTTGTAGTGAAAGTTGAATAAAATAAATGAGGAAGAACTGGTGGAATGGTTTCTTTTTTAAATGTTTGGTTTCCATGTGGAAATCCAGTATGTATTTTCACAGTAAAAGACATGGTAAGAATCTCTTCCTTGCTCAGACTAGGCTAATTTTCATCTTTATAAGGCTAGGAGTTCCAGAGTCCAACCTTAAGGACATGCACAATATTCCCAAACGGACAGAATTCAATGCTGAACTTAAAATTCAGTGAGCTAGTAGGTTTATTTTCTTTTTTGAGTGTGAATGCACAGTAGTAAGACATATCTTGAAGTTTAAGTATATGCTGATTTGTCATCCCCTTACCCCCAAAAAAATCACTAAGCTCTCCTTGCAAAATCCATGACAAGTGTGTGAACCAGGACATTTTAGTAGAAACAAACAGGATCGATCTTACATTTTGCTTAGCCTGATACCAAGAGAAACTACCATAATTTTCGAAAGACATGACCAGCATGGCAGAACTCTGTTCAGTAAACTTCAAGATTTTAATAACATCATTAGAAGTTTGACAACAACTGACCGGCTGTACAACCATCAAGAAGGTCAAAATGAGAAGAATATGGATATGCTAATTTTGGAACTAGTCATGTTACTAATCTCTGAGCACATTTAAATGAACATTTATTTCATGGCAAGAAAAAACCCATGGTTGTGATCTTTAGAAAAATTCCGAAGTGTATGTTGTTAGGAGAGTTAATGAAATGAGGGGAGTTACAAGACAAGCTGACGTTGCCTGCTGAATGACTGTGCGAAACAGAAGCAATCTATATAGCACAAGTTGCTTCAGAAGGAAGTATAATGAAGTTTTTGTCTCAGATTAAGTATTTTCAAAATCAACCTGTGCTGGAAGCGTTATAAATTCCATTCCAAAGCAATCTGGAGAACAGAAATCTGGATAGAAGTCTCTCCATAGTAAAGCAGGAGGTAAAACATTCAATTTAATTCCAGTGGAGCTACATTTCCATTTGTTCTAGATTAAGTTCAATTGAACTATGGCAGAGAAA
Organism: Sialia sialis; assembly: GCA_009812075.1. Taxonomy (NCBI): domain Eukaryota; kingdom Metazoa; phylum Chordata; class Aves; order Passeriformes; family Turdidae; genus Sialia; species Sialia sialis. The sequence goes on along the minus strand of VRYO01001269.1, from coordinate 24,666,161 downwards.
GAAGTGACAGAAAGAGAAAGCATTCATCCATTCTGAATAAGACACTCGTCTAAAATGCACATCCAGGCAAGATCACTTGAAGATTTTACATAGAACTCTGCTGCTTTATTAAAATCAAGCCATAGGGATATTTTTTTAATGTTCTGAAGACATTATCTTCAAATCTACATTTAGTCTCTGTATATGACTTTCAGCACTCTTGTAATATAGCTCTTAATGTTCTTAAACTATCAATAATGCTGAAGACTAGAGTCAGGAATGTGAGTGCTTTTCTCAGTTTGGTTGAAGTTAAAGGAATAACTGACCTTTACTGGCTGAATAAAAAAAAACCAAACAAAACCAAACAAAACCCCCACAACACAACAACAACAATGAAAAATTGCAAACCAAAACAAAAACAGGAAAGGAAAGCTAGGTAATTCATTTTCACTCTAAATATTTATAAAACAATTCAGAGAATTTAACAAGAATTTAGAAATAGTTTGTTTTCCATGACCAGATCAAATCTGCCTTATTGGACAACTGAAACATCTAATAGAAATATAATGCCTGGATCTGGTCTCAATAGCTAACATCAAATTCCACTCCTGACCCTTTCTGGCCTTCCTATTATTTGACTTCTTTTGAAGCAGCTTCTCTGATTAAGAAATCCTGCTTTTTTTAATGTCTAATCCTCTACTAAAATTTTACTTTCCTGTCATCCAGCATATAAACTTGCATTTTTCCCCTCTGACTTTGCAGAATAAATTTTCAAGATTATTTTAGTACTCAAAAATAACAAAAAACTTCTCGAATTTAAAATATTTTTTCATGTTGTTTATCTTTTGTCTCTTTTGTTTGTTGTGGAATATCCTGTTCTCTTTCAGCCTTTCCTAGTTCTACTCCATGCCCCACGGAGGAATGGTTTCCTACTTGAGAGCAGTCCTCCCTTTATAAGCAGAAAGCACCTCTATTCTCTGAAAACTTACGGTACACTCTGTTCTCTGCAAACATGAGTGTGAGAAATAATCTTACTTTTTTAGTAAAACATCCAAATCACAAGATATACTGATAAATCTCTCCTCTAAAAACACCCATTTCTTCCGTGTTGCCAAGGAAATGAGTACACAGTTAATCACGATCAACAAAACACAGTCCTCTCCACCTTCTCTATTTCTATCTTTCAGTCTGTCAGCCCTCCAGACAAGAAGCTTCTTACTGCATTTTTGTACGAATTTGGGGGATGAAACAAAGTAATTAAGAAAAAGCCTTTTCATTCTGCGTAAGAGCATCCTACAATAGGGGATTTAAACTGGGAGACACAGGACATGGTGGCGAGATAGGCTGTGGGCCTGAGAAACTGAAGCCGGGAGTTCCACAGGCACTGGAAGGTCAGCAGATTTCTCATCTCTTTCTCAGTATACCCTGCAGCGTTCTGTTAAATTTTGCAATAGGTTCAGCAGCTAAGTTTTTGGGGTGGGTGTAAGAGTGCACCACTTCCTGTGGTGTTCTGCTTCCTGTTTTCTCAAGGCTGATGGAGACGAGCTGGCGGGGCTGCTGATTTTGAAACAGGGCAGATGCATGATTGTCTTGTGAGAGCACAGAATGAATCATCATCCCGTTCTTACAGAAAAATCCAGAATCTTTCCAGAGTTGGAACTCTAACTCTGTGGCTTTGGACTACCTGCTCTTCCAATGAGAAGAGCGTGGGAAATGCCCAGAACACCAAAGAATCAAAAATCAAGAGCCAAACCACAATAGATCATGAGATTAGTTTAAAAATCATATAACTTTTGGAATATATTTTCTCTGTTCACCAATTTTCCATATTCTAAGCTACAGCCATTCTCAGCAATAAAAACAAGAAATATTATCTTTTTTTAATATGAAAACCATGAAGTATCAAGAGACTTTTAATAAAACTGCAAGTCGGTGGATGGACATAGATGCCATAGATGGACAGAAAGATTACTGAAACACAGAACTACTTTTACGTAGTTTTTTATGAACATTCAAACAAAAAGAGTACAGTAATTCAGATTATTAGTAAAAGAAGAGAAGTCTGTGGCAAAAGACAGGAAAGGAAGGGAAAATAAATTGACAAAAGAAAAACCTTCTGTAAGATAAAAGATGGAAAATAAATCTATCCTGATGCAACTTTACGTAGTTGTTATTATTATCAAAACCTTAGTAGCAACATGAGAGTTCCCCCAAAACTGTTTACAAATAACTATAGTATAACCAGGATTACAGAAGATGCTTCCTTGAGTAGGACATTCTCAAAATTGAAATGAATATTTGAAGAACCAGCTTGCAAGGGCAAACACCAAACCCCCCCAAACAAAACCCCAAAGGGCAGTCAAATTAATACTGTACTTAGAGATTCAGACTCATATCACCCCCTAGATTATCTAGAAATTTGAGGCTAACACCTGTTAGCTAATGTATGCTAATAAATATGCTTGAGAAATCTTGTGTAGACAAGGCAGTGTGCATGTTACCATGCACCAAGCTCATGTATTTAAATATGAGGCTTTCCTCTATGCTTTGTTATTCATCATAGCACTAGATCTTTTTGGCAAACTGATTTTTTCTTTATCTGTTTCAGTTCATACCCAAGCTCCCCAGCGTTCTCCAGACTGTTTCATCATTAAAGGCTTAATACGTTGGTCTTGTCATCAGTTCCATGCCCAAAAGCAGCCCAGGTCTACATTTTGGAAACAAGACCTATGCAAGATTGAAAGAAGACATTGAGATAATAAGAGCATAAAAGATCTCTCTTAAGGCTGAAGGGAGTGATGGTAAAAGGAAGGACTTGGGGGAGACCCTCATGGGGAGATATGTGTGGTCACTCTTGATATTTGGAGCCAGCCAGGAAGGAAGAGAGACTACTATTTAAACCAAATGGCTCTGTTTCTCCTTGATCTCTGTAAGGCTTATGCCTCAACGTATATTCATCCCTACTGATTGTCAAATGTTTGCTTTGGGCTAGATGCATTTAACATACTTAAGAATACTTTTATATTCCTTACCTGTATGCTAACCCTTTTGCTTTTGTCCATCTATTCGAACCTCATGCTACCTTGTCAAAAGTGCTTGAAAATATTTGCATATCGTTTTCCACTTCCTGGACCCTCATACTCTCCTATTTTTGCCTGGTCCTTTACAATCTTAGACATGTTTTACATAAATATTTCATATGGGTTAATATCCCTTTGCTTTCTGAATTCTTGTCATGGGCCTGCCCTGAGTTTTCATGGAGAAGTGAATATGAAAGAGCTGGAGTTCCTCTCCTCACACTGCATTTGTTTCACTTTCTCCTCTTTTCACTTACTGATTTAATCTGAACCTCTCTAAGCTCAAATGTAGGGTTTCTGAGTTGCCATTACATAGGATGAATACCTTGGAGCTGTTGGAGTATGCATGGCATGAGGACACCCCATTAGATATCTTCCTAATCTGTGTCAGTGGCTCTACATTCAGGCATCCCTTTCTTTTATTATGCTTTTATTCCCGAAAATCTCATTGACTGCTCAGTGGTATCTGCACAGGATTTTGCATATAAAACTGTAGAATAAGAAAGGGCACTTGCCAGTTTCCTTACCATATGACTGAGCAAAATATTTCTGAGAATCAGTCTATGGTGCACTACAAGATAATTTATTTATTTTTCCTTCCTGGCTCTAAAAGCAGAATGACTGCAGTCATCAATCGCACAGAGCTTTGACAATCTGGCATGCAGCTCAGTCTGCAGCTATATGGGGCTAGCACGGTTATTGTGGGGCAATTATTTATAACCTCAGCTGAGAGGTTTGCAAACTGGAGAAGCTGTGTATGAGGTGGATACAGATCTTGGAACATGAGAGGAAATGTAATGCTAAAAGATGTGGATGGTGGAAAAAAACACAAATGTGGATGGTGGTAAAAAAAGAGAAACTCTATAGAGCTATGTCATCTGTGGACTTATCAGTGTCCATCAGGATAACATGATGAGTGACACCAACTTTCCAAAAATGTCCTACACTGTTTTCTGTAACTGCACTAATACTGAGGATCAAATCCCATCACTTTGCAATTACTGATGTACTGCAGTAGCTCCAAAACCTCTGTGTGAGGAAGCAGAGCTTTCCAGACCTGTGTGCTGAACCTGCCCAACCCTTTGAAAGCACATGCTGGGAGTGCCAGGCCCATGGTGGCCAGAAAGGCAGGCTGCAATCTGCACATTGCCTGCCCAGGGCTGCTAGGAGTCCGTGGCTAACCATCAACTGTCAGGCTGCTGGGTGGGGGTGGGGGCATTGCAGTCGTATTATGAAAGTTGTTTATCCACTGATTATCAGCAGCAAGAGCATACATGAAATAACAGCAGGCTTTTACAGAAAGAGCCTCTAAATTGCATTATGGTAACAGGCAGTGCACTTGTCCATGGTTTGTGCTCCAGCAGAAACCCCTGAACAGGTTAACTAAAAACAATCCTACTCTTCTTTCAAGGCTTGATAAAGACAGACTGATCAACACCAACTGAAACAGCAGTAGCAAAGTTTGGAATGTGTGATTCTAGGGAAATAATGCATATACAATGCTGGACACTCCAGAACCTGACTCTTTCCCATACAGGTAATCATCAGCAGAGCACAGGCACTGCTACTCATCAGTCCTGTCCTTTCACAGGTGTTCAACAGGCACAAGCACAAATGCAAGCTGGAACTTAAGCTATCAGTTAGATAAGCCTAAGTCTGTTAAAGAGGGAAAAATGGTGGTGACAGCATTTTCCAGAATCTATAAAACTTGTGTCACTGCATAAAAGAACACATCCGTGAGAAGTTACAGGGCTGAGCTGGACGACAATTCAAAAATAGGAATGCAGGGCCCAATACTCATTTTCCAAGTAACCTCTCTTGTCTGCTCGGGACCACAGCCATGTGTGTATATCAAATCTACACATTTTTTAATTTGGATAACATGGTATGGAATATTGAAGAACAAAATCTTCTGTTGTCTTGTACGAGGCCCATAAAAAAATACTACTACAAAAATAAAAGTTCTGCATCTTGTTTTCACTCCTGCGTTTTGGGTTTCTTTCCTCATCAAACTGGGAAAATATAATATTCTCTCATCACTGTAGTAAGAAACTATTAAAAAAAACCTTCTTGGCCTGGCTGAAACTTCTTTGACTGCCTTCTGTATATAAACCTAAGCAAATGTTGGAGACAGATACAATCAAAGCCAATTCCAAATTTAAAAGGAGTAGCAAAGCTTAGCAAAAAACTATTACAAGGTATGTTTTCTTACTGTTTTCTGAATTTTTTAATGTAATTTGAAGAAACTGACCTATGGGGAAAATTGCTAAAAAAATACTTTGCATTTCCAGTGCAGTCAAATAAAATAAACATGGTCCCCTGAAACATATGCACAAAATCTAGAGCTAATTAATCTAGGGATTTATCACTGTCCAGAGAAATTCTGTTGTAAGAAACAATATTCCTCACTAGTGCAAGGCTGGTGAGCATAGAACACATTTGTAGTAAACCTGCATGTGTGAAAGGCCTTAATTTTTTGTCCAATAATTGGTACTGAACAATTGATACTGAACTGTGTGTCCTTTATCCTTATACAGCTGGAAGAAAAATAAGGAAAATTAGTACCTTGTCTTTATAGGCATATGTTCCAACATCTCATTGGTAAAAGGCACATACCAAATGTGAAGGAAGAAAGAGGCTTGGGGAGCCACGCACACAAAACAGAAACTGCAGGAGTACATAATCACTTTAAAACTATTCCAGATGTTTTGTTCATACTGTTGCCAAGTAGATTCCCTAATGACAAATTAGCAATTTCTGACTGCTAGGATGAAGAGCACTCCACTACAGATTCCCAAAGAGGTTTCCTGCAAAATGTAGCATTTAATCTGTCAGTCAGAGCTCAAAGAAATGTAATGTAAATGTAATATATCTAAGGCTGAGAAAACACTTTTAGCCTCAGTGGAGTGTGCTAAAACGCTAAAAGAAGAGGAAGGTCCTGCTGGCTGACAGGATTTGTGAGAAAATGTTCAAGGATTGAGAGAATTCTCTGGGGGTGTTTTCTTTTTTGGTGTGCTACAAACTGTCACAAAGCATCCCTGCGTAACATAACTGTGCAGGAATCTCCTGTCTGATGCCTGGGGGAGGCAGGTGACACACAGTGCATGGCCAGCCCCTGACCAAGCTGAAGTTTCCTTTTAGTGCCTTAGTGCCCAGGTGCTCCTGGAGGATCCTGAAGGTGCTGCTGCTGCACTCAGCTCTGACTGTGAGCCCTCTAAATTATGTGGTCTTTGACAATAGAAGGCCCTTCTTGCCTAAGGTGGGTGTTTTGTATCCTAACATATAGGAATTAAGTCTAGGGGGAAATTCCTGAGAGACTGTAAACTCCCTGACATTTAAATTATCATTTATTTTAGTTGCTATTTTAGGAGCCTTATTGTCACAAGATGACGCTACAAGGAGGATCTGCAATGAGAAATTATGTTTGGACAACTTGGCTTTTCTGGAGTGACAGCAACAATAAACAGAAACAATAAATAAATAACTTTTTGATGAAAACTGGTAAATAAACAGACTATCACAGATTTGAAAAATTCAACTAATCAGATTTCCAAATTGGAGGTGGTTCTCTATAGGAAAATAAACACAAATAAGGTTTAATAAGAACGTAATGCCTTCTAAACTTAGAACTACAGGCTAAGATATGTAGTTTCAAAAAGTTAAGTCTTGATTGTTTAAACACTCAAGAATAAAGATTTTGAACATTAATTTGGGATGGATTAAGACTTTACTTAAAAAAATAAAAAAATCCTGAAAAATGTTTTACATTTAATTCCGTTGAAACAGCATAGTAATGACTTCCTGATTTGGGTTATTTTTCATATTTCAGCCAAGCACCTTTCATCAGTGACATTCCCAACACCAAGCCTGATATAGTCCTTTGTGGTCAAGGTGAAAAATTTGCTTTTACTTCTTTGAAAGCCTTTGTAGGACACTGAGGATAACTGACCTTGAAGGTGTCCAACATCTATAAAATATCCTTGTCTCAGGAATCATGATTTTATAAGTACAACAACTGCATTCAGTTTTGACCTTTCTGTGAACAGATTGGATAAGGAGAATAAACAGAAAAATATTTAAGAAACTTTCTTTCCATGATATTGAACGGCAGCTGGGAATGTGAGCACTGTAGAGGAATAAAGTGTATTTATTGGGGAGCTACACAGTGTCTCTGTCCAAACCTACACAAATTGGCCATGAAGAAAAGCCTCGTCTCTTCTGACCTCCTACAAAATGGAAATGGAAAAAGTGGGGACTGTTCTTTGAAGGAGATTCTGAGGAAGATTCTGAGGTAGCTTGTGAAAATAAGTAATTTTAGTGTTGACTCTCTTGAAGATTTGATGTTAATATTTCAGCAAGAATGAGAAAAAATCACTGCAGATCCCAGTACCCACTCATAGATGTTTGCTAAAATATAAAGGGCTCTGGCATCAGAGCTAAAAGCAATGATGAAGGAAAAGAAAGCATTACTGTACTTTTTGTACACTTAACCCTTTGCAACTATGCTCAGCATTTTAGCTGCTAGAAAATCACAGGAGTCGTGTGTTCTGTTGCTGCCTTTAGCCTCGCACTGACAGACTGATTGCAGACTGATTGTCCTCAGTTTATCCTCACAGATCATGCTCAATTCTTCCAGGGCATGCCAATGGCAGCCCCCTCCCTAGGACCAGCGCAGCCACTAAAAACAGACTCTACCATCTTTGTATGGCTTTAATCCTGACTCTGTGTGCTCATATTCAATGCAGTAAGCAGGCAGAGAGAGACCCTGTCAGGTCTTTCTTTCAAGAACTATATAGAGCAACACAAAATGCAGTTCATCTGCAAAGCCCTTAAGGTCTTTCCTTCTGCAATGTTTTCTTTTCACTAGCTCTACAAAAAGTCAATCGCATCTCAACTAAAATACAAGGAATCAAAGTTATGAACCCAGAATGACACAAAATAAAGGAGTCACTAATTCAACTAATTTTAATCATCATCCTTTCTCACATTATTTCTTGTCTTGCTGAGTTTACCTTTCACTCTCCCACTTTGTTGCAGCATATCTTCCATCACCTATCTTAGCAACCAAAGTGGAAGTAGTCAGCCTGTGCCCCATGCCCCACCTGAACTCTTCAAGACCACCTTCCCACAGTCCTCCCACCCAATTTGGTGAATAGCACCTTAGATGATTGTCTGACACTGGGGGGTTTGAGCATGAGAAGCAGTTTTTAACATTTTGTAGGACAAGAATAATCAAATTAATCCACAGAATGAAGTGGATGTAAACATCAGGAGAACAACTCAGCATATCGTGCGAAGGGGGAGTGAAATGGCAAAAGCTGTTCTAGTAAACTCCTATTTACCGGCATGCTGTTGAGCAATAGCCTCAGCAACATGGTGCGTATTCCTGCTCACACAGATTCTCACAAGTATGCACAAAAACACAGAGGAGCCCCCTTGAATCTGGCTGTGATTTGCAGGTGGTATTTGGAAAGAGATAAATATCATCAGAATCAGTTTTTAAGATTTTACAGCACCCTCAACAGCAACTTAGAGCCAAATCTATTTAAAAACAGTAAAGGCAGAGAAGTGAAGTTGCCTCTGGTTGTGATGTTTTTCTCTTTCCCGTTGTAGCTTCCTCTTTCTCTTCACCAGCTCAGCACTGCTGGCAGCTTTTTATAAACCACGATTCCTACTGCTGTCAGCTTGTTTGGAAACTACATGGTGAGCTCAGTCCCGCAGCTACTGCTGTGGGTTTGTGTTTCACTGCAGGCCGGATTTGCTCTAAATTCTGTACCCACCACCATAATTTTGATTCCAAAACACTCAAAATGCTCTGTGTGTTGAAAAAAAAAATTTTCAGTTCAAAGCAGAATTTTCTACTAAATGTACACAGTTACGCAGCATAAGCTAAAACTGGAAATGCAGTCTCCTAAATACATAGTAAAAAACCTGCACAGAGTGACAGCCTCTGGAAGGTTAAACTGTGACAGAGTGGGTGGTAGTGCTGGGTCTAGGTTAACAGGAATCTGCACTGACCATATAAAGTGGTGTCATGACCAGAACAATAGCTGTGGAACAAATTGCAATATGAAGATTTTCTTTTTTGAGGAATCTTTAAAATTCCTCAGACAGCAAACACCCCAGTCTCCACCAGAGACAGGGTGGATAGGTGAGTAGAGTGCTGTTCAGAAACATTATTACAGGAATGATTAGGAATGAAACAGTGAAAAAGCTTTATTCAGTCAATGGCATCAAGGAGAGATTCCTAGCAAGGCAGGCAGAAGCAAGGGGAAGGAGCAGGACTGAGGAAACACTGTGGATTGGGGTAGTGAGATAAACAGCAGCAGCACTCCTGAAGTCTTTGTACTCTGCCTGCTATTCCAGAGACAAAATTTTCCATTGGTTTACTGGAGAAGCTGTTGGGACATACATGTTCCAGTTTTTCTCACCACAGCCGAGATCCTACAGCCCATTATGGACTGGGGGATGGTGGCAAAGTCTTGGCTGGAGACAAATGGTACTCAGAAGAAAAGGTATACAAAGGATATGAAATAAAGAGGTACCTCTAGGTCTCAGAGTTAAAAAACATTTTTACTTTTAGGTCTCTTAAATTCATCTATGTAGGTGCAAACACGCATGCATTTTACATGGCCAGCTTAAGCCCACTGATAAGAGGGTTATTTTTAAAATTTGTCTCAGATTCCTCAGAAATGCTTCACTGATTTGCAAAGGCCTACAGACCAAGAGTTGAAAAATCCCTAAATACTCACTGGAAACTATAGGTCTAAACATAATGCTTTATTTACTGATAAAACTAAGTTTATTACTGATTTAAATGAAAACAGCAACTTTGGTAACAGCATGCTGCAGCTGTAAACTACGTTAAATTTCATCGCTGTTTAAAACACACAATCAAGTACTTTAATTACGTTTTAAAGGCTTTGTATATAGGTGAAGTCTGTGACTGAAGAGACGAGAAACTTGAGTAAGTCCAGGGGTGTGGGAGTGGGAATAAGGTCACTGCAGAAGAGTTGAAGCTTCTTTCATCATCAGAGCATATTTTATCAGCAGCTTTACCTGTATTTGCCCATGCTGTACATAACTGCATGTAGCATTTCTAGCAGAACTTAAGTTCTTGTGTTATCAGTCACAGAGGGTCACAGTGGTTACCAGCAAGACCCCCACTCAGCAGAAAAAGCCATTGAAAAAGTCTGTCCCCTTCTCAGCTGGCAGGAATCCTGCAATCTGAGTTATAAATACTCAGCCATGGCTCTGTTTTGGTGTCTAATCCTCCGTCTCCTATCATCTCCTACTCAGAAAAGAACCATTTCCCTTTTCTTAATGACCACTGAAATCATTTAGGGAATTTCCAGCACATGGTGTGCAGATTCTGATTCACTTTAACCCCAGAAAATGTTTAACTCCTTCTGGTAATTATTGTGAATTGATCCAGTGCTACAAATGAAGATACCCCAAGTTCCTCCTTCCTTTTTCCCCTCTCTGCCATATGCAAGCACCTTGGATTCAAAGCACTCTGCTCCTCTGCACCCCTCTGCCACTGCATTGAAATCCTTGTCGTAAAACCTTAAACTCTCCACATGGTTAATTTCTTCAGATTTGTGACTGTTTCTTCTCCTAAAACAGGAAGATAATTTCATTTTTCTCATTTGCCAAGATACATACCTCTTAGCTTATTCTTCTGTAACATTCTTTAAAATACTACTACTAACATAATATGATCAAAATGAAACCTCTTAGTTTTCCTTCTACCTCCTTCTATAGCAAAGCTATTGTAAGGCTTGCTGTGCTTGAGGGCTGTCTCTGACATTGTGCCACTCTACACAGCCAGGCTGTGCATCAAGGATGTGCAGCTTCCTCTTGCAGAACACCTGTAAAACACAATTTTTCACTTTCCCTTCGTTGCTTTAACTCTTTCCCACCAATGACCTGAACAACAGCAGTCTCCTCTCTGGTGTTCCTGGCTTCAGACTCTCATCTTCCTTTCTCTCCTTTCTTCATTTTAAGGGGGAGATCAAATCACTGTTCAAAAACTTTCTGTTGTATTTCGCCACTATTTTCCTTTAAATCATCGCATCAAAACCAATTTTTGATGTCAAGACCCTTCATACAACTATTACCCCCTAATATTTGTTTCACAATATGTAATGTAATTGTTTCATGTTCGATGTAATACTTCTGGCACAACCAGAAAAATGAAATAGAGTTCAGTACAGTACCTACTGTACTGTAGGTACAGCAAATTTCTTGCATTAAAATGAAAAGATTGCAACATTAGAGGACCAGAAGGAACAGTCATGCAAACAAGAGGAGGCAGGAAATAAAGTATCAAGCTACTTGTTGTTAGCAGAACAGCTTTGCAAAAAACATAGTACCAAAAAAATAGAGCAAAAGAACTGCAACCAAAAAAAAATTTATCAATACCTTCAATGGGCCTGTAGGCTTTACCTGGCTGCCACAGCATTTGTCAAAGCAGTAAGCACCCTTTTTTCCTAAAGAAAGGTAGAGTTTAAAATGGAGCTTATCTCTAGGCTGTTACTTTTTCTACCAGATTAGGTAAGGATTTCAGCTTTCTACCAAACCCTGCAGATTTCAAAACGCCTGAAAAAAATAACAGGCAAAAAAAGTAAAACTGAAGATAATCTAACTGCATGTGACTTATTTAGTAAAGATGGTCTGAAGTTACAAATGAATGAGCTGTAATTAATTAAAACACAATTTTTCTAATTGAGCAAACGTTTCTACAGATAATATACTCCTGAGTGTGTCATACACACCTGCCTAGTCACACACAAAAAGCTGTGACCTAGGGCTTGCTTCAGCTCTGATGCAGCCAAATATCCATGGGGAGGATGTAAGAGCACTGTCTCCCAGGACTTTAGTTCCTCTGTCTGTGCAACATTCCAAGCACAAAGTCCTTGTCAAAGTGGTGGCAGAGGGCCAGAAGAATACCTACAAACCCACCAGCTACGTTTATTTGTGAATAGTGTTGTTCTCTTTAGAATTCGGAGAGATTTCTAAGAGGTATAATCCTAATAAGATACAAATGTCTGGAAAGTGTTACTTACATTAGGAGAGCAAGACTAGATGCAGCTGAGCTCTCAAGAAAGAGCTGCTGCATAAATATCCAAATCAAACTCCACATAGCAAAGATATCTCTGATACAGCTGGGCAGAGGTCACTACAGGGTAAGAATCCTCTCCAGTAGTGAATGTAGATCAACAATATAGGTCAGATCATAAGACCACTTCTAAAATCAATATCCTTATCCTTCCCACTTACTGCATTTTGCACTATACAGTAGTATTAGAATGCATAAACTGAATTCTTTTCAGATTAAATTGAAGATGTAGCTCAGGTCTCCAGCTGCAAATGGGAATTCCATGGCATCAGACTAGAATCAGTCTGAAGAGACACCTTGTCAACAGAAATATCGGGTCAAAAGAAACGTGGAACCTCCATCAGCAGCAAGAAGTTTTCTCTACAAATATATTCTTCTCAAAGCGAATCACAGGTTCACCTTAACCTTATAACTTAATTTTTACCATTGAAGTATCTTGATTTTTTGCGGGGTGCGGGAAGGCAGTGTGGAGTTGAGAGGGAAGGTAACCTCTATTGGACTGTAGGTTCTTTATGAAGGCATGAGAGACAATATTACCTTCACCTTACTGGTGCTGCTGACTGTAGGTAGGATGCACACGGGATGCAGACTTCAAAAGTAGATGGTGTTAAAGCACTCTTCCATAGTAATTGCTTGAAACGATACATACATTTTGAGAAACTGGATAACAGTAGGCAAGCAGAAATGTGTAAATTGAAAATCTGTTGCCCACAGAATGGAGATGATCATTAAAAACACATAAAAATCTTGGAGTTATTTGAAAATGTCTGAAAACCCAAACAAGTTTTCCCAAATACAGTAGATAATAAAATGCAGCTGACATGTAAACAGATCTCAAAGCCATATAAATTGCCAAAGAGAGATTTTCTTCTTTGCTGAATTCTGTTTTATGGAGAGTTTAAAAGCTACTAATCAAATGAAAAAATAAATGCTTTTCATTTCTGTAAGTTATTGCATATCATAATAGTTCTTAAAATGTCCATGGAGTTTTATCTTCTCCAAATGAAAGTGGTTTTCTCCATTCTGATATGGATGCACTCTAGTCAGTGCTTGAAAATCTTTGCCAATACATTGAATTTAGTTAAAGCTGATGTTTTAATGATATTTTTATGACATTTTCCATTAGCAAAAGCCTTTGTACAGATGCTGTTACATAAAAATCAGAAACTCATAAAAGCTGAACTGTAAAAAAGCACTTTTTTTGCAAGAATGGACTGCATCAGCTCTGGGAAGGGATACCCACACAGTGAGGAAAAGTCTTTATTTAAATATACTCATGCCAATAAACCTGTGGGTATCACAAGGGAACATCAGTGAGTGATACTGCCACAGCAGAACTGGGAGCACATATTTCAGGAGAGCCTATAGTCAGACTGTTCAAGTTCCTGAAGTGCAGGTTCACATGAGAAAAAGAGGTAACAAATTCTTTTCGGACAGAATTTGCAGCAGCCATTTTCTGCCCTCTACTCTTTCATATCAACATACGCAATGAGGATATTTCAACTCACATCCTCAACTCAGTAGCAGAGCATAGAACAGGCACTTGTGTAGAGAGGATTGTCCTGCAGACCCCACAGTCAGAGACCCATGTCATCTCAATGGATAGTAAATGCTAAAGGATGGTGTACAAGACCTACAAACCATATTAGATCTAGATGAAAACAAGTTCCATGCTAAAACATAGTACTGGGAAGAATATAGAACACATAGGGGAATCCCTTGCTTAGAGGTATTGTCTTTCTCTTACAAGAAAACTCAGTAGCAGAATCTGTGTAAACACCTGTTTCTGATTAAGGGATTACAGAATGAGTGATGCTGTCTGTGGTTTCATCGAGGGGAAAATTACCTTTCAAGCACCAAAGAAGGTTTGAGGTGAAGAGACCTCCCTGTGATGTGGCTGCTAGATGAAACCCTTTTGCTTTGGTAGTCTGTGGTTAGACATAACTTAAAGAACAAATAGCTAGAGGTGCGGGAAGAAATGTTTCAAAAAACTGCACACAGTGAGGTGATGCTTAGAGGGAAAAGATTCATATGAATGTTAAATGTTATCAGAAATAATTTTTTTAAAACTTAATCCTTTAACTCATCAGTTTTATTGCTAGTTCTCAAAATTCCATTATGGAGAAAGACCTCTACCCTACTTCAAAAGCCTTTTTGAAGGTCAGTATGCATTCTGTGAGTAGCAGTTCACATCACATACCTCTGGAAATCAGTTCCCTTCTACACAACTGTTCTGTAACTTCATCTATTTTCTGCATATAAGTCATCTAGTAAGGCAACTGCAAGGATCTGGGGCAAAAGTATCACCTCTAGTAGGCCCTGCTTTAGGGGTGAGAAGATTCTGTGTTTACAAACATAGGATAAAATACAATTACTAAATGCAATTGTGAGAAACTAATCTGTGTTGAATTTCAGCAAGGTTGTTATTAGTGATGTTCCTACAAATATGATAAACAAGTGTTTTAGTTCACTTTGAGCATTTCCATTTATGAAGATACCCTCTTTCCTGGGAAGATTATTCAATTGCTGGACTTTCTACTGGCCCTGAAACTTTATGGCATATAATTGAGTTTTAATTCAGAATGCAGAGAATCAATTTAATTCTTTATATCAATTGCCTTGGTGCACTTATGATTAGTGTGTGTTTGGACCTGGTTGATATTGTTGGCAATCTAACATTCCCCGAGTGCAGTAAGGCTGGTGCAAAATATTTGTCCTTATTAGGGAATTTCCTGTGATAAAAGAAAGTATAGAAATATCATCCAGTCCATGGAAGATAGTTTCATTCCACTTTATTAAAAGCTTCTCTGTATAAAACATGTTCTTAATACTTGCAGAGGCTGCTTAAGCTATCTTCCAGTGTGCAGTGAATCAGATAGCATATCTTCTTGCTCTGAATAGCCTTGTTAATAGACACACAATTTCCACAACTGCTTTTATCACCTATTATTCAATTACCCACTGTAAGATTTGTGTGTTCACTCCCTTCTCTGTTTGCACTGAATTTTATCATCAGGGTGGTAGTTTGCTTCTCTCCTTTTCCCCTGGGTGGTTTGATTACTCCCAGGCTGGTATCCAGGGGGAGACTTGAGAACCATCTCAGTGACAGAAGTGGACTGTTAGGCAGCTTGCTTATTCCCAGGCTGAAGTCAAGAGTTCATGGTACAAATTAAGAAAGAATTAAATGCTTATGTATCAACTAATGCTGATGAAATTCAGCCTGAGGTTGCAAGAGTTAATATCCCATCATGTTCTTGATTTTTATCCCATTGCTAATATGGTTTGCTCATTGAGTTCCTGAGGGTGGGGAATGAGAGGAACTTGTGAGTGGCCTCTGGTTTTACCAGTGTACAAGGGAGGAAGTCTGGAGTGGCTGAAATTCCCCCTTGCACACAGATCCAGGTGAGTGGTGAACAGGCTGCTTTCAAAAGCAGAACCTGTGGCACATGGGCGTAGACTGAAGGGGAACAAAGCAGACAAAGAAACTTCACTTTTCCAAGACATTAGTAGCTAACTGCAAAGCAAGAAGGCATTTTGCAGAATGAGAGCTGTGTCCCCTTGTAGCCGGGCCCCATCCCCTGCATCCTGTCCCCTGCCTCACTCACCTCTGCCACTGCCAGAACCTGCATGTCAAAGGCATTTGCTCTGCACAGCCAAATGCAAGCAGAAGACGGGGATAAAGAGAGGGGAGAAAAATCAAGTAAGCAGAGCTAACACAAAATCTCTACAAGGTATTTCTGCACGTGACTCTTTGGGCAGGAATCTACAAATCTTGTACTCTATTCAGTGTTAAAGGCACTCAGGACTGGAGGAAGTCGTCATGAGGGACGTGTAATACTTTATCCTTTTCCCCACTCACTTTCTCCTTGCAAGAATTATAAAAGAAAAGAGTTCACAAGAAACAAATAAGAGGACAAAGTACTTTTCACTGAATTTACTCTCATGCAAAGCTGATGACAAAAGTCTCCTGGGCTTAACTTCAGTGTTTTGTATAAACCCAAGGCCATGTATTTGAAACAGCATACTCTTTTTTTCCTACCTGCTAAGTACTGCCACGTAATTTCAATGCAGGAGTATTGCTACCAGGCAAGTCTATGCCAGTGCTGTGGCCTCACAGAAGTTGTCAGGACTGTGTCTTTGTGATACTCCCTTAGAGCTGAGCAGCATCGTTACGGTTCACGCGCGGTGGGAAGCACACAGGGTGCTGCAGCACACACTCCATTGTTGATAGCAGCCCCAGCTCTGGGCTGCTGATTATACAGCAGAGCACCTGTCCATGGCTGGGGCAGACTTCCTGCTGAAATGAGATTTATGCAAACTGGCTGAAGTGTGATGTCACAGCGCAATAGACCCAAGGGCTATCTGCCTTCTACAGACATTTGGTAAAATCAGGAACTTCGCATACAACTCGGGAAGAAGTTCACCTCAGAACCTACTGGGGCAAACTATGAAAACTTGTTAGGGTCCTCCTATCCTGAGATCCACCACTGCTAAGGGACTTCACAGAGTCCGAGGATCTCACTTTTTTAATTTTTAAATTTTTTTTTAATATTCTTTTTTCTTTATTTTTCCTTTTCCCCTCCTTTTTTTTTAATATGATTTTTTGCAAGTCAGTTACTCTGGATGTTTGAAAACTGAATTAAGAAAAATTCACTCAGAAGTTGGCTGAATGTTGCAAGCTTGCAAGATGGAAGGATTTCCCCTTATTCCCCCTGTAAGTATATGGATTTATTTGTAATATGGATCATTGGGCTCAGAAGCAAAAGACGGAGTAAACCAGGTTTTGTTATTTACGAATATTTCTGTCTTAGTCTGTATTTGTAATGTCAGGAAGTTTGGCTTAGGTCAATATATAAAACTAGTGACAACACTGCAATGAAAGGGAAATTAACATTTCCTCCCCAAACTTGTATCTGATTTTGATCTCCATTTGTTTTCACAGATTAAATGTTTGGTATTTTTGTACAGGACATTTATAGCAAGCCAGTAAATCTCTTTTCTTCAGTGCCACCTATGTGATATAAAAGCCGTCTTTCTTCAGATTGTAATTCTTAATCATCTGAAGGCTCTGACATAGTTATGTATTTGACTGTCTACTAATCTATGAGAGAAGAGTTGTTGAACGTTGATTTAATATTGCAGATTTTTGGACTCTGTGTGTTCTTTGCAAGCATGGCATTTTAGTTTTTAACCTAATCTTTTCTTGAACTAAATTATCTTGAATTCACTGACTATGAAAAAGTAATTGGCGAATGGGGAAAAAAACCTATGGTCCTTATTTGGGTCTTTCAATGTTTTCTCTGAGATTTAAATTTTTATGTGTGCTTATGGGGCAGGTCTATCTTTTCCATAACTTTGAAGCACTGTTGCACTGCTGTAATTTATCATAGGCTGAGTTCAAAAAATTATTTATGAAAAAAATAATGTCACTAACCTGTTTTTCAGAAACCAGACTTAATGGAAATCTCTCAGCAGAATGGGTACAAGAGATCTTAATTAGATTTCAATAAGTTTGTAGACGCTGAAGAGGTGTCAGATAAGGTGGCTCACTTGGCTTTTTATGTGCTAGATGGCTTACAGTAGTTGCTATACATGTGTCAGAGAACATAAAGAGACAATGCAGATCCAAGGGCTTTTTAACAAAAACTGGTATCAAGTTCTGATGTTGCATTGTCCCATTTAATGAAGACTAAAGACATTTCTTATCTTCCATCCAGAAAGATGGCCCTTTGAATTCCTATCATGTTCGGAATTCATGATGACTGAAAGTATTTATCTTATTTTGGGGGAGACCTTTATTTTCTCAGTTAATCTTCAGTGTCCCTGAAATCAGCTATCTACCCAAAGGATGAGAACACCCTAAAAATAATTTTTCTTTTTCTTAAATACACAGAATTTCCCAATGGGTCTGCTGTAAGTACAACAGAATAGAAACCAAGAAAATAAAAATGTATATAGAGATTTCTCAATATGTTACTTGTTGGGCTTTAAAAAAATAAAATTAAAAAGAAACACAAACCTTGTTCTTATCTTCCTCAGAAAACTGCATATCCATTCAAAAAAACCCCCGATTGTTAATTTTCTGGCAATTCATTCACTCATAGCCAAGTTTTCTGTCTTTTTATTTTTTTCCCCAGTATTGAATTCCAGGGCATATGTAGAATAAATTGAGTGAAAATCTATCACAGTTTGGCCCATATTCTAATTTATGTTGCATTTAATATTCTGTCTGAACTGTGTTCAGATGAGTGATAAAACTGGCAGTGAAAACACAATTACATCTTACTGAAACACTTAACAAGGCAATTAGATTTTTATTTTTGTGATTAAACTGTAGGAAAATTAATATTTTCATGGTTTTGTACTTTGCTTTAAGTGCACTTTGAGCACTTTGAGCTAGAGCCCTGCACGTCTGTGTCTCCTGGGACTTTTTCAGCGGGGAGACACGAACCTGTTTATAGGCAGGGGTTGCAGCAGCACTTCCCTCCTCTACCCCTCCCCATTCAGTTGAGGGTGGGTCAGTAACTGCTTTCTCTTGCCTGTGCTAGGAAATTCTTATCCTTCAGCTGGAAAACACTGTTTAATTCTCTGGGGGTATTGCACCTTCCTCTGAAGATTAGGAATTTTGTGGGGGAAAATTCTGCAGACTAGGTCTGTGTCTTCCAATGCATGACAGAAATCAGTTGTGTTATGGGTCAAAAAATTATGAAGCCAAACACCTTTGCCTGAAGCGGGTTCTAGTTGAATATAAATATTTAAGTAGCCACCTGTAGAAATCATGTCTTTGAATGAAGTCTTTTTGCATGAGAGCAAAAATGTCCCACAGAAGTACTCTGTTCCACATAACTGCATTGTCAACACGGTCCAGTGAGGCTGGCCCAATGAGTAATCATGCTAATATTTTTACTCATCTTTTCTAAAATAGTTATACTGTAATTTTTTTCCAAGGAAATACAGTTAGTCGTGGCCTTAAAGCTTGTCTCAGCAGCACATCACTGGAAATTGTCTCAAGTATTTTTGAATCACATGCCAGTGAATAGTTCTATCAAGATAATGAAAATATCAGCATTTAGGAATCATCTGACAAAAATCTTGGGCAGTAACAAGATTTTCAGACTGCTATTCTGTTGAGTCCAATGTGTCTCTCTTAACCAATGCCAACTGAGCTTACTCTGACTGGTTTTGTGGCTTTTCCCTTAAGTTTCAGGGTAAAGATGCAAGACTGAGGCCACTCTTCATTTATCAAAGTCTGTGACAGAAAGTATTGTTTGTTGACCTCTCACTTGAGGGTAGAATACTGTCTTAGATAGTGTACTGCACCTCATGGCATGTATGAAAGGAGATACCAACTTGAGACCACAACTATGGGATCCTAACAAAGCTTTCAGTCACTCTTTTACGTGGAAACAACCGATAGAACAAATGGCCATTGACATCAGTTAAATATTAAACATAAGTTATTCTTTGCTTTTTGTCAGGAGTCACAAAACAGTTCAGTGTCATGGAAGTGCTGTCAGTAAGATGATGAAATGGGTGTGGGTGGGGAGGTTCCAGAGAAGGACAGCAAGTGCACTTCTCTGTAACTAGAGAAAACATTTCTAAAGAAATTTTCTTAAAAAAAAACAAAACAAAAAAACAAACCAATAAAACAACAAAATAACTCCCCCAAAACCAGGAAGCAATTAAAAACAGGTTATTGAAAATAGCCTCTCTAATAAATAGAGGGAAATATCCCGCCTTCTTACAGGATAATTAGAATACATGCTGTTCTATGTCCTTTAACCACTATCTGATTAAGTTTATGATAAGTACATAAGATTTAATGTACATCTTGTAGTTATACATGTGTTAGTTACTGTGCCCTTGAGGATCAGATACCCAGACAGAAAGCAGTGGCATTACAAGTCCTTTGTGGGGAGGGATTGGTCCAGTTGCATGAGTGAAGAAGGATACACACATGCGTGTTTCTTCAAAAGGATCACCGGACAGGAAACAGATCCAAGGACAAAAACTCAAGGAATCCATAATAAAGGGATTTTAAGTCCCAGACTTTCAAACCAGAGCTCATAGTACCCCAATGCCTTATGTAAAAACATTTTTAGATGTTGAATATCTGCAACTCTGCAATCAGTCAGATCTGTAAATATTAAGGGAATCATTGTTTTAAGAGTCTATCTAACACACCTCCCTTTAACTCTGGTCATTGAATATGTAGCTTTTGAATGAAAACACTTCATTCTCAGCTGCCAGACTGAGACACTATTGCCTGTTAATGTATGTTGGTCTGAAGTGGGGGAGTTTGGAAACTGAGAAAAGACAACAAAGGAAAAGCACAATTAGGAAAAGCCAAATGTTCTATTCCGTGCCTAAAATATGTATTGTTTATCTACTTTGGACTGATGCTTGGCCTCCCTGCCAAGCTATACCTCTTTAAAGATATGAGTGAGAGATGCTTTGTTTTATTAGTGCAAATTTTAGCAAATTAAGCCTACATTGACAGGATACTGATTTCTTTTGAAATTAGTTTACTTTTGGGTAAATAGTTATCAGCGTTAAAAACTTCAATGCATTTAGGTATTAACTTCTTAATAATTTCTATCAGTTTCTAGTATTTTAGAGAAGAAACAGATTTTTCTTTCAAACAATGTACATTTATATGATTTTTTTACCTCCTTTTTCTCCACTACTATGATATGCATTTTCTGTTTAGATGTTGACATTTCCCCTTTCACAGAAGAACACGAATGCTTTCCTTTGAATTATAGTAATTTATAATACTAATTATAAATTTAGTATTTAAATTATAATGATTTAAAAATCTGAATACAAAGGCATAAGTTTGTGTATTCAACATGAAGCACATATTTAGGGAAAGGAAATGAGGGAGTGGGATGAATTAATTTGCAAAGATAATGAAAAGGAGAAATTCCATTCAGAACTTTAGCCTAAAGAAAGCAAAATACAGGCTGACTACTTTTTCTTGTCAGAAATCAGAGTACACCAAAGGTTGAAGGAATGAAGATGAGTAAATATATATAACCAGAGAGAAAACACCAAGAAAATAGTAAAAAAACCAGAAACGTTGAGAAAATGCATGCTGTACTGTCTTCTTTGACCACCCCTCTGAAATCTGGAAAATAGGTTATAATTCTCATTGTATCTCTGTGTGAATAAAGGGCAATTCTTTTGTAATCACATAGATTTGGAAATGGAGACTGTGCCTAAAGTACAGCTCTGGAGACCAGAGAAGAGCCCTGCCACTGGTATTCCTGCTGTGAATGCAATTAAATGATGACTTGTCCCTTTTCCTTAGTCTTTCCCTTAGATAGCCTTTATTGTGGGTTATCATCTTCTCAAGATTTCCCCAAAGCGATTATCCACCACTACCAGTTATATTTGGAGCTTGTAGTCAGGTGATGGATTTTCTCCTGAGGCTTTTAATATTCCATGAATCTGACTTCCAGTTAGTGTGTGTGCTGAAAATCATGAAGTTTTAGACAATCTTACCCAGTGCATTTTAATGAAAAACTAATACAACACATGGCTCCTACTAAGCATTTACCAAGTTCCAAAGTAATTTCTGAAAGTGTTTTGTTGGGGTTTTTTTTGGTATATGTTCTAACATCTTAATCCTCAGAGAGGGGCAATCTTTAAATCCCCAAATTCTAACAGAATGAATGAACCAAAAGAGTTAACCAGAAGAATTAAAGAAACCAGAAAAAAGAAAGTATTTTTCTTTAGCTAGCTGCTTATCTACCATCTCCATCTGGATTTTAGTGGCAGCTGCTACCTTAGGTTCCATGTCTCAAGCAGTCTAGAGGAGTAAGAAAAAGAGAATCTCTCCGTACCTCTGTCATGCTGTCACCACGGCATAAACTTTAAAAACGCAGATGTTCCAACAATGTGACAGGTTCATGGAGGGAGAGAAAGGATTTGGGACATGCAGATAGGCACATGAAAAGTAAGCACAAGAAACACACCCATCATGTAAGTTATCATGTTATTTTAAATAGTTGTCCTTCAAAGTTAGTTATGATGGAGTCATTAATAGAATTAAAATGTTTCTATTAACACCAACAAATACTAGAAATATTTCCTTTCCACAAAAAGGCAAGAAGGGGTTGAGTCCTCATTTGCTGTTGACAGCACAAGAATGTGATTGGATTGAAAGGAAATACTGTAAACTGGACTAAGGTTTAACAAAACCCCGTGACAGACACTATCTTCTCTAACTCTTCCTTCTGGAAATAAAGAAGGAGGAACATTAAATTAAGCAACAAAACAGTGCACAACTAATAATAAACAACTTGTACTGCAACAATGTAAGATCTTAATCAGTATTCACATTGGAATACTGGGCCTGAGGAGGGAGAGAAGTGGGCAAGTTACCCTATGTAACCTATTTTAAGAAGATAGAGAGGACTTCAAATCTACAGTTAAGCATCCAGCACATCACAACTCACTATTTGCCCCACATTTGGACTTTTTAAGTCTTCACTGTGTGTATCTAAAAGCCCTGTGCAGTTGACTTGAACCAGCAAACAGTCAGAGGCCACCCTGCACAGTAACTGAGGAAGAAAACGTGTTTATGCCCTGTCAGTGTCACTACCCTCTGACAGACTGCCCCCATTTAGTCAGACCCTGTAGAAACAATCAGAATATGTTCAGGCAAGTTTCTGCTTTCTCTTTGTGTGCAGGAATAATAATCGTCATCGCATCATCAATAAAAGAATATGTCTGTTACTCCAAAGAAAATATTTCACCTTTACTTGTGCTTAATATCTAGAACAGCTCTAAAGCAGTATGCTCAGAAGGGTGGAGTGTGTGATACAAGGGATTTCTGTATTACAACTGGACAAGTTCTGCTATACAGGCTGGATCTCTTTTCTACTGGGATTACTGGGGTTTTTTCCCCCAAAACCAGTGTTTAGCATTGCACATTTTATTTCTGCTGATTCAATAATAACTTGAAATCTCCCCTTTCTTTCCCTAAGCAATATAAAATGGGTTGGCATCAGCCCTGCACTAACTATATGAATAATTTGGAAAGGATTTGTGTAAACTTACTGTTCTAAAAATTCCTCTTCTTTTTACAGCCCTCTGAAGATATGGTACCCTATGAGTCAGACCTCTACCGACAGCCCCATGACTATTACCAGTATCTCAACAGTGATGGAGAGAGTCATGGTGGTAAGTCAAAAAATATCTCCTTGGAGCATAAAGCTACCACAGGAAATGGATTTAGGACATACAAAAAAATAAAAAATCTATTGCTGTGATCTATAATGTATAAGAACACATTTTTGAATCAGGAACAAAAAGTATTTTATTAATAATATAATATTATTATATTATTTATTCCAACTCAGCAAGTGCAACATGGTTTCTCTGAAAGAACATTTTAAAAAGTGCTCTATGATGCAAGGAGTTTCCAGGAAAATAGGACCTCATGATCTCTATCTTTCATTATCTGTGTTTTTATTTCCCTCTGCAGATCAAAAGCATTCAGCTTGCTTCTCAACTTTTTGAGAACATGGGTTTGCTACACTGTATTCCTCTTCTTGTGTTCCTATATCCAATTCCCATTTCACTTAGGTCCTAGATAATCTATTTGTGCTTTTATTTCAATTAGGTTTCTTTGATATTTAGCCTTTTTCAACTCCATATATTTTTCTCTTTCTTTTGATCCCCATTGCATGCTGCCACACATAACTTTAATTTTCACTCTTCCTCCAGTACACTCAAGTACTTCCTCTCTCCAAATCTATGTAAAACTTCCTTGTACCTGTTTGTATGTAAACATAACTCAATGTAAAAATGTATGATTATTTATCACTTTCATTTATGTATGTGCTTTCAAAGCTTTGGTGTCTACATTTTAATGTTGTCTGGGTATTGGACTCTAAATCAATGCAGAGGTGAGAGTCTTGTTTTGTGAATTTTGTCTGTTGTGCAATACCATGGTCCAGCAACACCACCCTGGAAATACCAGAGTCAATATTGACTCAGGAAGGAAAAGCACCGTTCTGCTGTATTACTGGTGGCAGTCCCTGCAGATCCTGGAGTTTCCCTGAAAGATTCCCACTGATACAGCAACTAGACCCATTGCTGTTAAAATTTAAGATGTGAGTTAATCGTAGCACAGCACTGTTTGGTCTGTGGCAACAGAAGCTATCTTAAACAGCAGTGAGTTACTGGGTAAGATCACTCTGAGCATTTAGCTGAAAGAGATTCCTACCTAAATTTCTTCTCTACATTTCATTCAGGAAACACCTATGATATTCTTAACACCTGAAGACAAAGAATTAATTCAGTTTTTATAAGTTATCTCGTGGCATTTGGCAAGTCTCATTAATCAAACCCAGCAAATTCCACATGGAAATTCAGGGTTTTTACATTATACCCCCTACCTGTTTGCACACTCATAAAACAGGATAACATTGATTATCTCAAAAGGCAATTGGGACAATTAAACAATAAATATAAAAGATGCCATGTAGGAAAAAGAACTGGGAAATAACTTTTCTGTCATTAAGTCTAAGCTACCTCAAGCAAAAAACATCCCTTTATCTGTCATGATTTTATCACCCCATCTGGTTTACTGCCCATTTTTCTATTGAAAGGCTGTTCCTAAGTTATATTTCTCAGAACACTAACATGATTTTACTCCTCATATGAACACAACAAAAGCTGGATAGTGACCTATATGGGTTAAAGCCTAAGCAGTATATAAACAGAACTTTTAACAGAAATTTGTCTAAAGTTGTGCTACACTTGTCCTAAAGAACCCAAAAATATATTTTTAACTCATACAGTAAGAGCTTATGGAAGAGGCAACCTAAACCCAGCCTGCACATTTCAATCAAATTTTTAATTATGAAAGCACCTGTAATGTAGTTGGCTGTGTATAAATATCTGTGTCCTGTGCTGTTTTGAATTGCTTACAGTCCAAAAGAGCAATGAATGACCAAAAAATACAGATGGAGAATAAAACCTAAAAATTATTGTATCTTTCCAATAAACATTGAAAAACCCAGTTTTGGCTTTCATTTTGTTTACATGACTGAAGTATAGAGTCTTGAGAAGAGCAGGAAAAGGATGCCACAAAGTACATTTAGAAATATGCACTAAGGGTTCAGAACAAAGTGGATAAAGGCACAATGATTGAAAAATTGAGAGGGAAAGGAATAAAAAGGTGCTGCAGTGACAACAGTGAAAGAGACAAGGACCTTGTTAGATAGGAGGATAAAAAGAAGAAAAAAGAACAGAATCGTGAGATGGACTTTCAGCTGAGGGGTCAGTGAGATCACTAACAATACATAAAAATACTTTTGCAGGTCTATTCTGTAGCACTGGGCACCTTGATTAATGCAAATAGATGCCCCTAGACAGAATAATACTTCCGATTTTGCTGACAAGGTGCTGTTAAAGAAATAGGAAAATTTCCTGAGGTGTCAGACTATCTCACTGCTAGAAAATTAACTTTGTGAAAGGGAGATGGCAATGTCTTAATCTGTAGATTTTGCTACATGCATTACTGTCCTTTTTCCTCAAATATAGTACTGAGGGAAACCCTTCCTTCATATCTTCACAAAAGTCCACCAAAAAATCTGCAGATCTGTGCCACTAGTGAGTAACATGTAGGAAATAATTTCCATAAGTGAACACTGAAATTAATAGGCAAAACCACAACATGGTATATTCACCACCACATGCATTGTGTGTGATTATCTTCTGTACTACAGTGTAACCACAGTAATTTCACGATTATAAGCCGCACCTTTTTCATTGAAGAATCCAGCCTACCCCAGTAGTGCAGCTTATATTCAGGTGCGGCTTATCTATGGACAAATCCCAGCGAAAAGCCAACCCGGAAGTGAGAGCCGGTCGGGGAGGGCGCCTGGGGCTGCCTTTAAAGGCTTCACTGGTCTATGAAAACTGTTGCAACTTGAGCACCTGACACCAATTTGTGTCTGTTATTAATTTGTTACTTTGTTACACATGGATCCTCACTTTAAAAAAAAAGTGTGGCTTATATTCGTGTGCGGCTTATATATGGACAAATCCCGTGGTCTACCAGGAGGTGCGGCTTATAATCAGGTGCGGCTTATAATTGCGAAATTACTGTATGTTTGAAATATTGTACTAAGCACAGAGGCACAGTCATGCAGGACAGAAGCTGTTTTGGATGATCTTGTATTAGTCCATCACCCTACCCTGAGCTTGTAAGTCTAGCACAGTAAGTGTGTTAGTAAGCGTTGTAAGCGTAACACAGCCTATTTTGTAACACCAGTGCAATCTTGGTAATTACAAAATTCCACTGCAGCTTTGTCTGTATGTTATTACCAAATATTATAGGTTTACTAAAATTGCTGTTTGCATGAAGCTGAGTGCTGCCCCTTGTTTGCTTCATTGCTAGCCTCATGGAACTTACTAAATTTCACGATCTGGGATTTTATTTTTGTCCCACATCCTGGAGTAACATGACCATTTAGGAATCTCAGCTTTGATTTTATTAGCCCACATAGACATGGAGCAAAGTCCAAACATGTGAATCTTAGTCTTAAATGCTATATGAAAAAGAGAAAGAATTCCAAACTTAATTTTAAAAAATCCCCTCCCTTCAAAGTTATTCACATGATTTGATGGGACCTGACCCACAGGCTTTTGAATATTTGGCATAATTAAAATAAAGAACTTTGTGAAGTGAGAACTAATGAGAGTCTAGCATTGTTTTAGATAAGACTGATGCTCTGCCCAGGACCACGACACTCTTCTCAGTTCTCATTTCTGATTCTGTAGTGTCTGATCAAGACATTGAGTTTCCAGTGTCCTTCAATATTTTTATTTCCTCTATGGGCTTTTTCCTTGATCTGTTTTTTCAGATGTGCAAAACACAGTGGGAACTTGTAAGCTATGCAGTGTGGGGCTGTGAAAGAAACCCTCACCTAGTTCATGTGTTGGAAAATCAGCCCAGCCCAGAGCAGAACCTCTTAGAGCCCTTGGCTGCCAGCACAGCCCTGGCCACAGCTGTGTCCCCAGCCTGGGCAGAGCTCTGTGCTGACAGAGCTGTCACGTTTCCTGTTCCATAGCTGGCTCATGGATTTCTGCTCCATTTTGCACTGTGTCATGCAGATTTAGCCCATTGCTCCACATTTATCATAAATACCTTCCTTGAGCCTGTTTCATATTCTGGCTGCTGGTTCTACCGTTATTCATTTATTAAAAGAGGAGCAAAGCAATTTGCAGTGATGAGAAGGTGCATGAAAAAGTTCAGTCAGGTTTTCTCACTTGTGGAGGGAGACTCTGCCTCCATGGTGAATGTTAACACAATGCCTTTAGGTCAGCTATTGCTTCCCAACAGGCTAACATCCTCTCTGACATGGGAGGGAGCTCAAAATTCATGACTGTCCTTCCTCTAACCTTTCACTACATACAAGACCAAAACAAACATGATCTCCATGTCTTGTAAGAGAGAATTTTTTTCACATCCTCTTTCACTTCACATGAAATTTCTCATAATGACTCCATTTGCAGGTATAGCTTGGCTTTTAATGACATTTTCCTTTACCCAAAGAACAGGCACTTTCCATTTCTAGAATTTTTATCTTCTTTTTTCTTCCTTCCATCCTCATGTTTTAGAGAAAAGAACAAAATTGCTACATGTAACTGACATAACAGTAACAAAAGGCATAGAAGTAAAGAGTTCCTGGTAACTCAAATATCTGCAGACACAGCTGTTTTAATTTTTCTCTTTTTATTTTCATGTTCAATAACTTGGCCAGGATGGTTAACAGCAGAAGGTCTTGTAGAGACAGATTTGTAATTTCTCTTCTAATATTACTAAACCAATATTATTTTTCCTAAGCATTACTGGAAATTATAGATATTTTAGAAAGAATAAGGACTTTGCTCCCTATCACAACTTGAATATTTGGACATAAGTTTGTGTTGAAGTAATATCTGACGCAGACTTTTTTTGTAGTGTAATACTATTCTGTCATTACTTTAAATCCTATATGCTGTGCTAAGAGTATTATTTTATTTCTTAATTTTTACAGCAGCATCTAATTCCATCAAAAAGGAATTTAGTAATTTATATGATAATTACTAATTAGTTACTATCATGAATATGCATAAATAATGTTCCATAGGTTAATTAATCTGCCAAGAGAAAAGTTAGAAGAGTTCTCAAGCAACAGTAACCTTGTCATAGGCTAAAAAACAAAGAGATATCTTGAAATACAAAACCATTACTGCTGATTTTAAAAAAAACCAAACACAAATAGACCTCCTAGAGGGTGCACAGATACTCATGGCTATGCATGTTGGAAATGTTCTTTGTTCTCTCTTGGCCATCATATTTGCTGCTAGTAAGACATTCCACAGCTGAAGACCTGCCATTGACAGCCTCAGAGACTTTTCCCTGGGCTTTGTCATCCTCCCAGTTATGCATTGATCTCATTTGCTGTTGTAGATTATCAATGACAAGGGATCTTTGGGAATATACATTCCCTGTGACAGAGCACTTTCCACACAGCAAGCAGAGCCAGATCACTCTAAGGAACAAGAGTTTAGAGTAATCCTGTGATATATTCTGAACAATTTAATATGCAGGGACCTCAGTGGCTGGCTCTACTTAGAGAAATCTGCAGTAATTTAACACAGAGAAAACATGAGTCAGTGTGGCTCAGTCTTCCAACTAAATGGAAAGGTTTCACACTGAAAGTTCTCGAAGCTTCCTACCAGTACACAGCCTTAGGTAAATTATGGATTTCAACTCACACACTCGGCTGTTTCATGGGTGGAAGCAGATATGGATGTAAAAACACCTGCATCCTTTGCACCCATAAACCCCACTTTTTTACCCTAGAAACTGAAATTTTTCTCTTGAACTGCAACATGAAGAAGTAGATTGTAATTAGGGCTATAAATTCCATACCTA
Organism: Sialia sialis; assembly: GCA_009812075.1. Classification (NCBI taxonomy): domain Eukaryota; kingdom Metazoa; phylum Chordata; class Aves; order Passeriformes; family Turdidae; genus Sialia; species Sialia sialis. The sequence goes on along the minus strand of VRYO01001269.1, from coordinate 24,637,039 downwards.
GCCCATAGAAAGTGCCACACAACAAAGCAATGACCAAGTAATGCAGCAGCTCCCTGGATGCTTTTATAAGTACATTTCCACCCCTTTCACATGCGGTGACAAGATTTATTCATGAACCAGAAAAGCAGAAAGGACAAAAAAATAAATCTTGGTGTCATAAATGTTGCAATAGAGCTTCCAAATAAATTTCAAAATAATTTTTTTGGGCCTGAGCACAAAGGCAGCTGAAAGAACTTATGGCTTCTCAGGTGCAACTGTGCTTGGTATAAACATATCACTGAGTTCACCTTAAAGGAAGCTCCCCTGGAATTCAAATCCTCAGTGTGATTACATTTAACTGTTTGAAACATAAATGGGGAGGGATGAGGAGATAGCAGATGAGAAAAAGAACTAACTTGATATTTAAGAAAAATATTATAGCACATTAGTATTGAGACAATGTTGTGCATAATAACTTTATACTGCAGAACAAGATAATTATTCCTTTAGAAATTTATAGAGGAACATGTTCAGTTCTGTCCACTGTGTTATTGGAAGGATATCAACAGTGGGAGGGAGCTTGGAGAAGTGTACAAGTGTGAATAGGGTGTGAATATACTGATTTACACTGAAAGACTGAGAGCTGAAGCTACGTTAAGTGACAACTTGAAATAGATTGTAAGAGTACATGACAGCAACCTAAAAACATGTGAAGGGCAGGACAGAAATTATTTTTAATAATTTAAGAAGGAAAGAGAACATGGAATAGTAAGATATAAATTAGAACTCTTACACAGAATATCATAAAGAAATTTCAGCCATGCATAAAACAATGCACAAAAAGGTAAACCCTGGAAGATTACTTCCAAGCTCAGACATAGTCTTGATACTGCTTTTAAAAACAGGTTGCACATAAATATGTGCAAAATTATGTATGCAGCTATTGTATATGAGAAATAGAATTAGCAACACTTCACATCTCTCGCAGAAAATTTAAAATTTTGAGCACCAAATATAATATTCTAAAAACTTGAAGGCGTATGTTGAACTAAAAAAGCCAGAAATCTAAAACTGAGAATGATATGGAATTAATTTTCAAAGAGAAATGAATCAGGAAACGTGATAGTGGTTATTGAAGTACTGCTTTATATTTTTGAAAAAAATCCAAATTATCACAGAAATTTCAAATACACTAAAGAGATAAAAAAGATAAAGGGTCTGAATTAGAATTTAGCCTTCCTGTATACAGTGTACACCAGATTTCCACATGTTTATAATTTTACTCTCCAGTATTGGTACTTAAAAATGTGTGAAAAGCAACACAGCAGGAACTGTCTAGATAAGTGCCTTTTCTGCAGCATTCCTGAAATTTTGCTAGCACAGTAAAACAGAGACTAAAGATAGCTGCAGAATAATCTTCCCATTTTTTCCACCTCCTCATTTCCATGCCATGAGGAAGAGTGAAAAAAGAATAAGACATTATGTAAATCAGTGGAATTTGTTGCCTCAAGAGTGACAAGGTTTTGAAACTTGTTATGGTCTCTTCTTGAGAAAGGTGCCAGCATTAACATCTTGTGTTAAATTATCATTGAAATCCATCCCACTCTCTAACAATATTGTCCTACTTATATTGGCCTAAGGAATACTTCCCAGACACAGGAATTTATGAGATTATGAAAAGAAGCTTTACAGGGATCCATACAGATTGTCAGCAGAGAGAGACAGGTCAACAGGAGTAGTTTGGAGAGGGCAGAAATGGCAGTAACAGGAGTAAGAATCAATGAAAGCCCGGGAAATGCCATGTTTTTTAATCTTGCGATGACAGACAATCTCATTTTACTTTCTTCAGATCATTACTGGGAGTATCATCCACACCACATGCACAGTGAATTTGAGACCTTTGGAGACAACCACTTCACAGAGCTGCAGAGTGTGCAGCCTCCCCAGCTGCAGCAGCTCTACAGGCACATGGAGATCGAGCAAATGCATGTCCTGGATTCTGCAATCCCAACCACACACATCGGGCTCAACCATCAGGTATGGCTACCAGCCCCTGCTCAGAATCCCAGATGACAAATGCTAAAGAAAATAGGAAGTTAGGGAATGCATACTAGTAAGTCAAAGAGATTGCTAAAATGAGTTACTCAGGTTCTTAGGGCATGTGAAGCTCTTCATTCTCAGGAAAAATGTATTTTAAACATCTTTTTACCTGCATAATGGGAAATCATGCTCCCCATGCTGTCTAAAAAGAGAATTGCATTTTGGGGAGGTGTTTGGAATTTGAAATTTTTGTTTCATTTGGAATGAAAAACAACTGGTCTGCAATTCTGCAGATGAGCTGGGCCTGCTCAGCTTTGTATCATCATAGTAAGGGCACCCATGACTATTAAGAAGCAATTCTGAGCTTTGAAGTAGTAGTAAAGTTTAAAATATTTCCAAGGAACCCTGATGGTTTTATATGACTTTTATGAGAAATGCTAACATAGACATGTCACTGGCAATTCCACCACAGGCTGAGGAGACCCTACTTGCTTCTCCCTGGGAGTAAATAAGTCACAAGTCAAAGCACACTGTCTTGTCTTTGCTCAGGTTTTACATTAAGCCACTTTCCCTGTTAAAAAAAAAAAGGTGTTCCACTATGCAGCAGTCACCAAAGCACCAGTGAATTCTCACTGGAGCTGTAAGTATAAGGTGTTCCATCATACTATAAAGATACAAAGCACAGCAGGTGTGGAAATCACTCTTGATACTACAAGAATATGCCCAAAGTCATTACTGAGAGCAGTCAGAAAGCTGGGAGATCTTGTGCTTAAGAGTTTCCCAATGTACATGAAATAAATACAGTCCTAAATACAAGACGGAGTAGAGCTGAAGTTGGAGAAAAGAGCGTTTGCTGATGACAGTGCTGCATATAACACTACCCTTGCTGAAACTTTGTGAGAAAAACCACATGCATGGGCTTATCATTTTGGGTTTCTCTGCTCAAAGCAAACTGAAAATGTATGCTAACACTGTATTAATCAAAAAGAAAGAAGAGAAAAATAGAATGAGTAAGTTAACACTGACAACAGGAAACTGCAAGCCATCAAAAAATCAGGAATAGAATATAAGATGTAGATACCAACAAAGAATCAGGAACAGAAAGTTACAAATATAAAAAATGCATCATGGAACAGCAGTCTGTGGGAAGCTTCAAGTTGTTTCAGTTGCTCATTTCAACTGCAAATACCTAATGACCAGCCATTACCTCTGGCTAGGGGCAAAGGATGAAAATGACCCCCTTCAGGGATGTCTTTGGAAACACAACCAAAAAACAAGAGAGGGCACTTCTGCTTATCCTCGTTCATGCTACTCAGCTATGGTCTTTTGTTTCAGGATGAAAGGCAGGGAACTAATTTTGTTACAACTTTTGATTAAGAGCACAGTGACCTCCCAGCCCCACACCTTACCAAGCTGCAGATGTTAGTATGTAGAATTCACAACCACCCTCCTTTTCCTTACCAGCAGGGGATCTTTGGCTTTTTACTTTACTTTTATTCCTAAAATAGCTCATGCAAATAGTACTTGGCATGCTCTGAAGTTCAGCTTCTGGTGTGTCTCAGTCACAGGCAAAGAAACAGAAGCAGGAAGCAAGTTTTAATCCTCCTCTAAATTTGCTAGTTTTTAACTAGCATGCTTGTCCTCCAATATTAGAGTGATTGTTTGCAATAAAGGAAGAATATGCAAAGACATTTCTTTCATTTTCTGTTGATATCGCATTACTTTGTGAAATCAAATTTGAAGTTCAACCTGTTCATGAACAAGATTTGTTTGAAAAGTTTTGTTAGCCTGCCAACAGGAGCCTCAGAAATAATAGAATAAGAAAATATATTAATTCTGAAGGGAGAATGAAAGAGAAGGTTGGAAAGCTGCAAGAACTTTACAAAGAGGAAAATCACATGTGGGTGCCACAGACCCTGAGAAAACATCAGCATATGGAAAGTAGTAGTTCCTTAGCTTTTCTCTCTCCAGAACTGTATTAGTAACCTGGCTCTTTATGGCACACAGGGCAGTCCTCTGTGACCCTGTCCCAAAACTGTGTGACACTGCATTGCCCTTGCTGGGTTTCAGGTGCAGAGAAAGTGGGGACAGCGTGGGGAAAGCTGACTCAACAGCCAGCCTGGCCTCTGCAGCCTGTTCTTGGAAAACACTGTGTGCCCTCCCAGTGTCCCACTGCAATCCCAGAGAAGCAGTTCCTTATCCCCACACAACCTCCCGAAACACTCCAGGTTTCCACAGCCTTTTTCTCCTTGGGGGCACCCCTGTAGGACACTGTCCTACCTTCTGATCCCCTTCCCCTGTGGCACAGTCCCTTCCTTCCTGCCCTGTGGCTGCAGCTTTCTTAACTGTAGAAAGCTGGAGGTGCCTGTGGCCATGCTGGAGTTTCGCTGCTGGGCACTGGCAGGAAGCTTACACGCACTCTTGCCCAATGCTGCCCTTCCTGCAGCCACTCTGCCAGCTCAGTAACTGCCAGCTGCCGGGCCCCACCAGCCCTGGCACAGCCTTGTTGAGACATTTTAAGGTGGTGCAAAACTCACTCGAAATGCACCACTTGGCCAAGCCCAGGGCAGGGTGAGTGGTGTCACTCATGAACACCCACCGCCCACTTCAGCTGCTGGGTTCGGGGGATGCTGGATGGGTTTTTTTAATGTAGGGACTGGGTTCTTAGTCCCTGCCCCTCAGACTGACCTGTTTCACACTATTAAATAAGAAGATGCAATAATTTGTGGCCACTGGTCATGTTTCCTAGCAAAGCAGACCACAACTGAGAATTTACAGAGCTGAGGTGTATTCCACGCTGCTTCTGACAACACCTCTATATAAGGGCAAGAGAATTTAACACAAAAACTGGCTTGCTAGCTTTGCAGATGAAAAATTCCCCCCTAATGGGGAATTTTCAGAGAGCCATTTGGGAAAAGACAATATGGGCTGATATGATATATCCTTTATCTTAGTGTTAAGACTACTCTTCTCCTCATGGGGCAAGTTTAAGAGAGAAAGCTGACAGACTGGTATAATCCCATCTCCAGATTGGGATGCAGTCCCATAGGGTATCAGTGCTGTCAAGAGGTACTATGCCTGAGAAAGGAAGAGGACAACAGAGCCAAAGCCAGCCATGATAGAGCAGAACTGTTCATCTCTTTGAATTCAGCTCCAGAAGGTCTGTGCTAGGAAAAAAAGTTGTTCTGAATGGCAGTTTCACCCTGGGGATAGACAACCAAGGTCAGAAACTCATTAGGAGGAAAGCAAGCTCTGGGGAGATATGCAGGAAGAGGGGCAGTGTTGCTTGCATAGGGTATGAGAAAGTTCTGATATTCACAGCATTATTCATTCTTCCCTCTTGCAAGGGTGCATGTTGTACATGTGTAAGTGTCGACTATCATCTGAAAGTGTTTCTTAATGTGATGGCATTTATTATAAATGTTAACAACTAAGTCACTCAGTATTACACTAGACATTTTCCAATACCTCTTACTTTCTCCCCCCTTTTCTCTGCCTCTCTTCATTACATTTTCTTTTTTAATCTTGATGCCCTGCTCTATATCACTCCTTCTCCTTCGACTACTCTCTTCTCCAAAAGGTGTCCTATTTGCCCCGGATGTACTTCTCTCCACCTCAGCCCAGCTCTGATGAGGAGGATATAGAGAGGCAGAGCCCCCCCTTGGAGGTATCAGATGGGGAGAATGATGGTGTGGACCCTGGGCCTGGAATTATGCATGGAGAAACAGGTCAGTAAAAACAGAAGGATTTTGTCAAGCTATGAACTGAGCAGGTGCTATATTACCATGATGATAATAAAACTGTAGAACTGCTGTGCTAGTATTTTATGCCACTGCCAAAGTTTTCCTTCCTTGACTCCTTGCACTCTCCAACCTCTGAATCTTTCACAATGGTAACTACCTCAAACCTCATTTCTTGATGTATTCCTCTGCCTCCTTTGGCTTTGTCTATTCAGGCTTCCTGAATTGAAATGGCTTTTGCTGTTTCTATTCCAGTTTCTATTAAGAGCCAGGAAAACCAAGACAAGAAAGTCAAGGAAGAACCAATTAAAAAAAATACTTATCTCTCTTTGCTCAGTACCTGAGAGTCATGTTCTGTATAACCTGCCAAAATTAAGTTTAGGTTAGTTTTGAATTAGCAACATTTTTCAATTAGCTTCAAATTAGCAAATTAATTTCAGGGGTTTAGCCTTTGGAATTACTTACTCTAGCATTTTTCTTCTTGGTACATCAACCCACATTTTGTCCTCACAGTGTTACATTGTCTGCTGTTACAAATGCTGCAAACTGAAGAAGTTATGCATCTCCCAAACTAGCTGAAATACTCAGATACTTTCTGCTGTTTCACCAGGAACTACCCACAAATGCTAATGCTTCACTGGCTTTCTTCTTTGACTTTCACACAGGCAGCAAGAAAAAGATACGTCTGTATCAGTTCCTTCTGGACCTTCTTCGCAACGGGGACATGAAGGACAGCATTTGGTGGGTGGACAAGGAGAAAGGTACTTTCCAGTTCTCCTCCAAACACAAAGAAGCATTGGCACATCGCTGGGGCATCCAGAAAGGCAACCGCAAGAAAATGACCTACCAGAAGATGGCACGGGCTTTGAGAAACTATGGCAAGACAGGGGAGGTCAAGAAAGTTAAGAAGAAGCTGACGTACCAGTTTAGTGGAGAGGTGATGGGAAGGGGGGCCACTGATAGGAAACATTATCCTCACTGAGGCCATGGGACCCTGAGCAAGAAAAATATTGAGAGCTCCTGGCTGGATACCAGCAGAGGAGATGGACGCATCTTTCTCTTTGCTTCCTGTGCCCCCTTCTCTGCCTTTAAACAGCCTTTATCATCAGATGTTTCTGGTACGAATTCCCTTCTTCAGCATCTGAGAATCTTAATCATGACAGAATTCTTTGCTTCCATCTTCCAAGTTGGACAGAGTTGGGAAATTTAATGTACAAATATATTGTTGTCAGGAAAGATTTTTTTTTTTTTTTTTTGATTGTAACTAAAGAATACAGCCGATGAAGTTTTGCCTCCAGAGGTGGTGCTGTGTCACTCACAGTGACACCGCGTTAGCTTCCAGCTTTTAAACTAGCATTAATACAGGCTCTGCCGCAGCTCTCAGAGCTAGAGAGAAGTTTGCAGATCTTGGAATGATACCCGTTCTTTTAAATAGTAATAACATGTACATATTTAATAAAATTAGATATAATGAAGTTTTGATGTTTGCAAAATAAATGATTACTTCACAAACAAATGTCACACATTCAGTCATGCAGATGCAGCTCCTGTGTAGTGTCTGAACAAACGGTGCACTGGGTTGTAGGGCCTTATCCCTCTGTAGCTACTTTTTAATTTACCTGGAAACGTTTTCAGTGGTGTCAGACTCAGTAAGAAAGGTAAGAGCTGAAGTACATTACTGTGAAAGAGACTACAGTACTGAAGGAAATTTAAAAATACATATATGTATATATTTCTCACTATTTTTTCCTGTGCAAAAACCCTGCCAGTTGAACATTTTCTGGTCATGTATACCAAGAATTGCATTTATACTCCAATCCTGTTTAGAACATAACAATTAACCATATTCTTCTATTGTTTTACTTCTTTTCCTGCTCCTGTTCTTTTGTCTTGCTTTCCCGCACTGTGATAGCTTGATTCTACCTTATGAATCTTTCTTGAAAATAAGTTGTGTTTAATCATGTCTTTGCAGAATTCCAGTACAAAAGAGTTTCAAGATTTTAACTGTGGATTTAAATCCCTACTGTAAAACCACTAATAGTAACTAATAACAACTGCACTGTATAGATAACACTCAAAATGCAAATTAAATGATAATTCGATGCCTGTGACACTGTGGTAAATTTACCCAGTACACCTAAACACAGAAATTAAATCCAAATTCAAGCAACAGTAAGAAAATTAGCATTTTATGTTTTAACATTAACATATCTCAACTGTTTCAATCACTCAAAAGTCAGAAAATATTATCATGAATTTCCCAAAATAGACGAGGTGAAATGAGGCAGAACGAGAATGAAGAGAAGGGGATTTTTCAACAATATTGAAAGGCAGTACAGTATGCCAAATATCACTAAATAACTCAAAACTTTTCAGAGCTTGCTCCTCACTGAAACCAAAAATAGTTGAAAGTGATGAGCTTCTTACAGACCTGAGTTCTCAAAATTAAATCTAAACACAGCCAGTGCTATCTGCACTAACAATCTCACTGTGGAAGTGAAAAGTCTGGTGACATCACAGCCTACAGTGTCTCTTTGGAGCCAAACATGAAAGAAGCCCCTGGTTAAAAAACATCACAAAATACTACTTCCCAATTCTTATTCCCAGTTCATGAACATGATAAATACATCAGTCAGTACCAAAAATTAGCAGAGAGTTATCTTTCATGCTTCTAAAAATCTTGTAATTCAACTTTTAGTTACTGTGCTTTGAAAATCATGTCAACAATTTTTCATTCACTTAGGGTTAAAATAAGTCAAATTAAGAAGACCCTTTTTTTTTCTAAAATTGTACTGGGAGGATTTTCTTCCTATAGGAAATAATGTAATACTCGCTAAATTGGACTTGGATAATTCCATCTGCATCCACATTGAAGTTTCAGGATGGAAACGGAAGATGTTGAAGGCAGCTCTCAGAAGACTAGAACACCCAATACTGACACAATTAAAGTTTCTCCTGCTGAGCTAGAAACTCAGGACTTCTGTGCTTGGTACTGATGAGGACTCTCCACTGCTGGCCTGCAATTAAAAAGAGATTAAAGACATTTGCATTCATCAGACTTGCAGACTTGTTATTCAATAAAACTAAAATAATAATTCCTCTCTTCATAAAAATATCTTTATCACAAACACAGCTTCAAAAGCAGAACTGATCCTTCTCTGACACTGTAATTTGGAGGAGAAGGATCATTTCCTCTTGCAGGAAAACTATGATAACTGAAAAGAGCCAACTGGTGAGTTAACTGTGGAGATGCTTAGGATGTCAAAGAAGCCATTTCCAGCTTACCAAAAAGCTTTCTAATATCTATGACACCTATTTTTCCATCTCCCTAGCAAGTCTTGCATAAAATCCAATTAGATGCTGGAGAAACAATACAAAATTAAAGTAAGCATTCAAACAGAAACAACAAGAACCTTTAAATGAGCTATTGGAGCACTGTGTATTGCTATAAAATGTTAATTTAGACCAACTACTTATACTAGAATTAAATAATTTGCATTTTACACTGATTTTGACCACAAGAAACATGGAAATCAAAGATTCTGAGAAAATTATTTGAGATGGACAGTATTAATAATAAATGAAACATTTTTAAAAGTAATATTGAATGTACTTTAACAAGAAGGTTTAAAATTTTATCTCCAAAGCTGAAAACTTTTTCTCTTCCTCTTGTTAATGCTTTGAAATACTGTTTCTAAAAATATTCACTCCCCATCTGTTTCTGGTTAGGTTTTTCATCTGTGGCATAAAAAGTGAATAATCATGTGTTGCAGCTTTGAAGGAGACCAAATGATGATGCTTCTCTGCCAGAGCACTGTTTGTCTGCCACACAATCCAACTGCTGGGGACACTGGGCTGTCTGAGCAAGCTGAATTATCACCATTCAGCTGCACAGGCAGGCAGAAGCTCCTTGGCTGTTTTAGACAAAAATACCAAAATGAATATGACTAAATCACAGGTTCTGCAAAATTACAGAGAAGCAAGCATTCAATTTTCTCTGAAGGTGGCCAAGTGCTAGACAGGAGGTGTGATTGAAAAAGGTCAGGAAGGGCCATTATTTGGAGAGATGACCCATGATTAGCACAAGTTTATTGGAACATTTTGCAGCCCAGTGCTGTTAGAGATCATCAATCCTCTTTCAAAGCAAGTATTTGTACTACAGCTGGATATTCAACTTCTATTTGGCCCTTTGCAGCCTGCTTTAAAAATCAGCTTTATTAGATGCTGAGTGGCTTCTAATCAATTCTTGTGGAAAGATTATTTGGGAAACTATCAGTGAGCTAAATTCAAAATACTGAACTGCACCTACAGTATATTAGACTCTCTCTTGCTGTATATAGCAGGCATCAAAGGCAGAAAAATTGCACTGACTATACTGATAATCTGCTGAAAACAATATACAGTGGTAGTGTGTATTTTTAAGTTCTACTCAGTCAAAGAGAGTTTTAGACATTTCTAGACAGTATCTACCAACCTGCATCAGACAGACTGCAGTTAAAGGTGCCATTATTTATTTTTGTCTGAAAACCCACATTTATTGAATCCTCCATGCTTCCTGAAAAATGTATACACACACATCCCAATATATCTGCTGGAGGTTTTTCATCTCCTCCTTAAAGAAATTTTATCTCTGTACCCTCATTTCAAGATTCATACACTGACAGAGTCTTACAATCTATGTTTGTCTTCACTTTTGATTACAACAGGGCTTAGGCTCTGTATGTTGCCAGGTTTCGTTTCCTCATTAAGCCTTTTGCCTTAGTTTATTTTTCTATTTGTATCACTTAATCTCTTTGCCTTTCTTCCATTTCTTTCAATTTTTCTTCCTCCCTCATTCAAATCTCCACACAACAAAATTAATTTCATAATCATTGAGTTCAATTCAAACTATACTGCCAGCTTCATAACTAGCACATATATCACATGACAGTTCAACTCAGTCTATTTATACTGTTGTTCAAAATTTTCTTTGTACTCTAGCTGCACATTGTAAATTCATAGTAAAGACTTTATTACTGATGACAACACAATGAGCATTTTTCCGTTGAGAATGCCCTGAACAGTATGTTCTTAATGTAAATCCCACACTTGTGTATTTAAAATTTAGTATTATGGATAGAAAAGACTATGATATGACACAGATTGTGGTACCAACTCCAAGAATCTGCATTTATTTCTAATTTATTTTGTGTGTTGCTATCTCACCTCATTTTCTTCTTCTAAGAAATATTCAAATCAGATTTACATAGTTTTGCATACCCATATACTTAAAACACTAAAAATCTAGTGCTTGTAATAAAAATGCCACTGTAATGAACCCACTAATATACTACAGTCAAGTAGGTGAAGAGCTTGTTCTTTAAAGAAACTGTAACAATAGCTAAAACTTCACCAAGTTTCACCTTTCTTCTCTAAAAAATGTGGAGCTTGCAATTCAGTTGGCTCAGCTGAGCCTGTGCCATTAGAGAGGTCTGTATGTAAACCAAATAATCAGAGCTGGAGAATGTGAACTTCTTCCAAAGACCATGAAAACAGCAGTAGGCTGAAATATTCTTTCTCATTTCCTCACTCATAACTCATCCATGTCTGCCTTAGCTGCGCAGCTCACATCAGCACACAGGATCACAGAGTAGCCTGGGTTGGAAAGGACTTTAGGAGGTCACCCCATCCAGCCCCCTACTTGAAGCAGACCCATTAGATCAGGTTTCCAGGGCAGCTTTCTTTCCATTCTGTGTTTCTTTCCATTCTCTCCACTCATCCAGCCACATCCTCCTTCTTCATGCCTTTAGTTCCCCACAGTGTCACTTTTTGCTCTTGGGGAGCCAAAGCAGTACGTGAGAATGAGCAGAGCAATCTATGGACAGGAGGGAAATGAGGATGTGGTGGAGCAGATAAGGGTTAGCAGGAGGTGGTGGAGGAGAAAGAAGGGTGGGAGGAGGTGTTGGGGAGATCAAGGTTATGCAAAGGATTGGGGAAGCGGCTTTGTGGTAGGAAGGGATGCAGTTTCTGTGCCTGAAGGGCTCCCTCTGAGCTGCTGTTTTAACTCCCCAGCAGCAGAGCAGCAGCACTCTTGGTATAAGAAGCCCTTTGGCCACTGGTGGCTTTGTGCAGAGTGCTTCGACTCCTCTGCCTTATGCAAAGTGAAGAATGTTTGGGTGCTGAGCTGGGCATTTGCGTATACAAATCAGTTTGGGTTCTTTTAGATTGACCTAATTTTCTGAGTTTTGGGTGTCTGCTTTCAGAAACATAATTTTAGATTTCTTCTCTAGATATGCCCTCTTCCATTTTTTCCCACTCACTCACACTGTGCTTTCCCTTCTCTGCCAGCCTGAGCTATCAATTCCTAGCTCTTTGTTTATGCTTTTCTCCATGCCTAGATTCAGCCAGTAGATGCCTCCATATTTAGTCGATTCCAACTGCTTTATTCTCAGTGCCTGTTTTCAACTTTTGCCCAGCTAGTTTATTGCTTCCTCTCAGGCCAACTTTTCTCACATTTGCCTCTAGTCAGCTTCTCTTTGTGTGAATGGTTCTCAGTTCCAGTGTATTTGTTCAGTCATTTATAGTTTTCCCATCCCACATCCCCTTACAGTTTCAGTCTTATCACCAGTTCTCTTCCCTCTGACCCATTTCTATCCCAGCTCCCCATCTAATATTCTTGTCCTTTGAGCATCTATTTCAAACCTCTCCCATATTACTTAGAAAAAACAATTTTCTCTCCTCATTCATGCCCTTCATTCACAGATTTGTATTTCCTCCTCCCACTCAACTTGGTGTGATCCCTTCCCTCTCTGAAGTTCCAGCTATTTTCCCCCAACCCTGCTGGTTGTCCCCTTCATTTTGATGGGCCTGAGGGTGATAACGTTTGGAGCATCCAACACAAAGGCTGTTTGCTTTTAGTTCAACTGTGTGGATTAAGTCCAAGCTCACATTAGCCCAGAGATAAATGCATAGAAAACTCTGCTGACCCCTGCACTGGAACTCACTGACACAAACAAAACTTCTTCAGAGGATGAAGAATAGAAAGTTCTCACTGAGCCTATGCAGACTGCATTTTTCCCCCGTAGTCTAGAATATGCAGCAACTCTGGTTGTTTATCATGAAGCCAGTTAAAAGAACATTCTTGAAAGCAAGTTGCTGTCAAATATACAAAAAGAACTCAAATACAGAGTGCAAAGGGTAGGGACACAAAATATTTGTGAGAGGAAAGCTCAAGCAGGACCAGCAACACCCAAATCTAAGTCCCTGTAAACTCAAGTTCTGTCAGTAAGATCAAGTGGCTTTGCTCTGTGCACACCAACACTCTGTAATTCAAAAACTCAAAGGAAACAGTGAGTTTTAGGCTGGATATTGGAAGCAGATTTTTCACCCAGAGGATGGATGGGCACTAGAACAGAACTGCCAGGAAGGTCACAGCCGAGCCTGCCAAAGTTCCAGCAGCATTTGGACAATGCCCTCTGGCACCTGGTGTGAGTGTTGGGGCTGTCCCGAGCAAAGTCAGGAGCTGGAGCTGCTGATCCCTGTGGATCCCTTCCAGCTCAGGATATTCTGTGATCCTAGGAGCACTTCAGTGGATGAGTCCTGTGCTCTGCACTGAGCCACCTCAGCTGTCCCATCTTCATTCACACCAGTAAATCTGCAGCCAAAATCGGAGGCAATCCCACTGCCTCGTCCTCAGAAACTGCTGCCACTAAGAAGGCAGCATTTTCATGAAACAAAACAAAGAGGCAGAGAAGCAAATAAACAGAAACAGAGACAAGAAATTAAATGGCATGACAGAAACTACCGGGAAAGGAAGCCCAAAATGGAAAAGTAATATATAGACTTTCCACCTGGATAGCTACATTTGGGCAGTCACAAGCACCTAAATACATAGCCTTTTAATAAGAAGTTGGATAGTCTTTTTAGAAGGAGGTGCTGTTAACTTTGGCTATAAATAATAAATCCTTGGTTTTCTCTGCATAAGCCATGGTGCAGCTACCCAAAATAACACAGCCTGTCACTGCAGGTCACCAATTCCTGTCATTTTTGAACTTGATTTTGAATTACATGGTAAAAGCCACTGTCTGAAGCACAGAACAAGAATTTCAGAGTAATTCTTCTGACAAAGAAAGAATTTTCCCTCTCACTGATTTTTTAAGCACAGGCCCTGAGACATTTATTACATGTAGCTTCATTGTTCTTGTACATCAGTTTCATTTGAATACAGGATGAAACTTCACACACTTGGTAAAGAATTATCTAGTGTCACAGAGAACTAGAAAGCAGGTATCACAATCCACGACACATCTATTTGGGTCAGTGTAGTCATTGAAATTATATATTTCATTTGCATAGCCATTTTGTTACTAAAAGATTATGATATTATATGATATAATTAATATGGAAAATGCTAGAAAAAAGTTTACTTTTACAGCAATACTGCCACCTGGTAACCTAGGGTGTAATAGCAGACAAAGCATTCATTTTTCTCCATCTTGAATATAGCAATGTATTTGAAATGTTGCTTTAAATAATATTAAAAATTACAGAATCTGCAAAGTTATTATTGGATTAGGATAATTTCCCCGCATCAGATTAAATCCTCATAGTTCTGTTTCATTGTGGGGAAGAAGTGAGACCCAAACCCTTTGAAAGGTTTCAAGTCAAAGCAAATGGCCAAGATTTCCTGACTTCTGTAGAAACATGTCAGGCACAAGTTAGCAGTCAAATAAATATCCTGGTAACGTGTGCTCCACTAGAAATGGGCAATGGAAAATAAACACAGGTGACATCCTGCCCATTTTCCCCACTCATCCATAAAAAATTGCTTCAAGGGAAGGGGAGGAAGTATTTGGTCCCAAATCAGGAGAGGTGCATGCGTGTTTGTGTTTCTTGCACGCTCACATTTGTCCTATCATCCTGCTGAGAGCGTCAGATGTGAAGGACAGAGACAGAGTACAGTGACTGATGAGCTGCTTGTGCACTGCTCTATTCTGAAATCCCTGCCAAAAGACTAAATCCTTTAAAAATGAGTTTTTTACAGGATAGTAAAGCTGGGGGGAAAGAATGAAAACCACACTTAAAAAAAATTACTATTATTTTGTCAATACTAGTGATGGCTAAAATGTGCTAAATGTTTGGCCTCCAGACTTTTTCTGGCAAAGCTTAAAACTGAAAATTGATAAACCATTATGATGACAGAAGAATGATTGTCCACAGTTTCTATTTTGCCACATGCTAAATATATGAATAAAAAAGAAGCAATGATTTGAGCATGAAATGGCCATACAAGAATAATTTTCTAGTGAGATTCTTCCCCCAGATCTTTTCTATGTGATTAAGAAAAATTGAAACTTCAAGTGGTATAAAACAGAACCTTGGAACTATTTTTAAAATTATATTTAAAAGAAGAAAAAAAATCTTACTAGTTATCAAGAAATGTATGCTGTGGATCAAGTGGGTGGATGGGGAGGGAGGACTAAAACTATTTAAGTAGTGTCATGCTTTCTACTTGTGACTGCAAATGTCAGAAATGTGTTAGTGTCTCTGCAAAAGAAAGTTCTTTCCTTAAAGTTCACAGTCAGTTCTACAAATACAGTCCTTGGTGGAAGAGCTGAAAAAAAGAAACAAGGGAAACAATTTCTAAGAGTCTGTTCAGCTCTGTCAAAAACAAAAACTGAAATAAGTAGTAAGAATGTAAGCAAATGCACAGAGTAAGCAGAAACCAGCGCAGCGGAGCAGTAACTATCAGATGGAGTTTGCTGGATGTGCTGTGAACAGTGTTGGAATTCTCCATGCAATGCACGCCTGGAGCTACAAACGCACTGCACGCATGGGCAGCATCACACTGTGCTCTGCTTTATACCAACAGAGCAGTGGTAGCCACTCTTGGGCTCCCTGGCTCCTGGAACTTGGCTATATTTATCCCAGCTGATGTAGCCTGTCAAGTGTGTCCTGCTGCTGATAAGGGGCCGTGGTTGACAGCGCTGGGGATCCAGGGGGAGGAGCAGGATGGGGGCTCCCAGCCAGTGCTTCTTTAGGGGTCTCAAAAGCCTTGCAGCCACACTCCTGAGTAACTCATAGCCTGCTTTCCAGACACAGCTGGGAGCTCATCAGGGAAGATGCCAGAGCCTGTAAAGAAAACAGGTAAGGATCATAACTAACAGACAAAACTGAGGGAAAATGTGAGTAGATCGTGTATCCTAGAGAAATGAGATGCCTCAGGGGAAAAAATAAACAGACAGGAGAAAGAAATTTTATTGTATTAAGTTATAAATGTAAGAGATATTGAGTGATCTTGCAGAGAAATCACTAACTGCTTTGATAACCCTCAGCCACAGAATTTTCTCAAGGGACTCTGGATGAGGAAAAAATAGAGATGAAACTCATTTAACTCTCAGATGCTTTTAATTTTTCCTTTCCTTCCCTATCATCTTTAGGACTCTGAAAAAAAAAATAAATAAAGGCAGTCCCTCTCTCTCAGACAGTTAAATAGTTTAAATCTCTCCTGCTTTTATTTTGGATTTGGGGGTTTTTTCCCTCGAAAATTTGTAGAAGTATTAGTGGAAAAGTTTGATGGCATTTATTACTAATGAAATCTCTGTGAAAACAAAAGTAAACAGTATCTGATTTAGAGTTTATTCTTTCTAGTTCTTTCAACCACTGACAATAGGACTCCAGAAAATAAAGGCAACACTGTACTGTGAAGAAGATATGCAATTTCTTTTCCCTTGCCCTCCCTCCTTCATCCTTTCCCCTTGAGCCAGGAGATAACAAGCCCATTTCAGAAAGTCCAGGTCACATAGCCACAGAGAAAAATGCCAGGAAAGTTTTTTGGACTTATGAATGTTTTAATTTTAAAATCTTCAAATAAGGAATCACTTGGAGGCTGCCCACTTAGAGGAGGCCTAGGATGGGGTGCAAGGTGCAATGGATCTGGTGTTTTGAGGAGGAAGAGAGCCTGGGAAGAAAAGGAAGAGACAGTTTAGCTTCAGACACCTGCAGGACACCTCAGGAGCACTTTGACTCCACAAGTTTGGAGAAAAAAGCTGATAAAAGCTGAACTTTAAGACTGTTTGTCAAGTGTGAACATTTTCAAGAGTCAAGTTGTATTAAATCTGGGATGTCCACTTTAGAGCTGTCACTTCATTGATGCAGTGCACACCCAGAATCACCACTAGCTGAATGTACAGTAAGAGGTGCACATGTTTTTATTAATGTGCAGTTTGCAGAGTTAGCCAGTGGAGACTTATTAATAATGCTCTTTGTGCTTTGCAAAGGCCTGAGCAGGCATTGGTCTCCTCTTAGGTTGGCCAATGAGACAATCTCCTATGGACACAATAACAAAAGAACTTGTTAAGAAGAACCTTCATTTGACCAAAATATTTGAAATCAGCCACTGCCAGAGGCAGAGCCATTACACACCCAAAGGCTCTCCCATTACAAACTGCAAAGCAGTAAAGCGTGGTTCACACCAACAAGATTCTTTGTGTTCCCTCCCTATGACAACCCCAAAGCAACAGTGGTGTCAGCAATCCTTCCATTGTATTACAAATATAACATCATTTCAAGATTCTTTAATCACCTCAAAAATGAGAAAATCATACTCATATTCTGCTTTTAAAGTCACATAATGTTTAAGTTTTACTGAAATGTCTAACTGTTGTGAATGCAGAAAAAAAGAAATACAACAGAGTAGGCAAAATTTGACCGTGTGATCACATTGTATTATGACTTCTGATTTCTAATTGTTTAACTGCCTTTAAATTAACATTTTCATTCTCCATGGATGAGAGTCAATGTCTCTGTTTGTGAAGATGCCCACTTTTGCTGGCTAATGGTGAGGAGAAATTCTACTCCAGCTTATTTCTCCAGAGAAATCTAACAGGTGTCTAACATCACCAGTCCTACACAGTTCTTATGAACAAACCAGACCAAACACTGGGATTATCACAGCAGGGGGAGGAAAAGCTCTTGTTACCCACTCTGACCGAGACACAACCAGTCACATGCCCCACAACTTTTAGAGAGGATCTTCTCAGTCTCCCAGGAGACACTAATCCCTTTGGTTTTCTATTTCATGTTGTTTATACAGTTCAAGCCATTTCAAGATGGGATAATGTTGCACACCATCTCAGGAGGGCCAGATAACCATTGGGTAATTCATACTTGGATAAATCACAATTCCTGCCTTTCACATACCGTAGGTTACTGAAGAGCCCAAGGAAGTCCCTAGGCTGTGTTACTGAAATTTGTGCACCTGGTGTACAGGCAAAAGAAAATTCTTCATGTCAAAGAATGATCAGAGATATTCTGCTGTTTTAGCGGGCCTTCTAACATGTCAAAAGAAAAAAACAACAAAAAACATGCAAGAATCCAAATAAACAAAAAAAGCACCCACCAAAATTTCCCAAAAATTCCACCAAAAAAAAACCTAACCAAAAAAAACGAGACAAAACAAAACAAAACAAAAAATAAATCATTGAATAAACCAATAAACTTAAAATGGTGTGGTGAAGTAAATTTTCCAACATTCTTTTACTTTAAACTGCCCAACTAAAATACTGCAGGATAAAGCACTCTCCTACTTATTTCAAGAATGCCAAAATAACTGCCCTAGCATTCTAGAAAATTTACACCATGCAGAAGAGCAACAGAATTTATGAGATCTGTAAGAGTTTAGTGTCAGTGTTCAATCAAATTTTGAAAAATACCACTTTTTGCAGGATTCTGTTGCAAAAACTTTATGTTCTTCTCCCTTTGATTTAAACATTTCATAGTTAATATTTTTTCAAAAGCTCACTGTTTGGAAAATTTTTATCATTTTTTTGTTCTGAAAATTCAGAAATGTTAAAAAAACCCCAACCATTTCCCTAACAATATTTTATGACATTAAGAGGAAATACCACCAAATTTTTAAACACCAAATTTAGTAAATAAATGGGACTTAATGGGAAGTGTGTGCATTATTGCAGCTGGAAAAGGAGAAGTCTGTATTACTCACCTTCTCTGAAAATCAGTCAACTTTTACTCACATATTTTATAGATTGAGGAGTCTAGATTTTGCAGTTCTGATTAGGAAATTTCATAAAGAATTTACAAATAACTTGTAAGTACACAGAAATAATAATTAATAATAATAATAATAATAATAATAATAATAATAATAATAAATGTTGTGTATTGAAGCGTAAACTGCAGAATTTTAGTTTGAATGTGAGTTCATTCTTTCACATTTGCAAGCACCTAGCACAACAAAGTACTCTGCAGCAAACTTCTATGCGCCACAGGAATGCAGAAAGCCTCCTAAATTCATACAGACATTGTTTCCTCCTTTGTAAGTTAAGATCCAAAGCTAGCTGAACATTACTATCCCCCTTTTCCAGAAACTGTGATGGATGCATAGAGAGAGAGGTGACTGATTAGTGAAACTATTCCTCGCCTGTTGCTCATGTTGCAGGAATTTACAATCTCAGCTGCTGAAGTAGGCAAGGAATGATAAGATTGAGTCTTTCAATAGCTTTTGGATCATGGAATGATTAAGCTTGTAATTGCAAGAAGCCACTTAGGTCCTGACTGAGGAATGTGCAGCATCTTTATATAGTTCCTCAGAAAGGAATTTACTCCATTACTGAAGTCTGCTTATCCTCAGTTTGGCTTTTGACTCAATGGAAGAGCAAATGATATAGAAGCAAAACCAGCTGCCAAGTGTAAGCAAAGGCCAATTTTCAACATGAAGTCTTAACAAATTAATTTCAAAAGCTAATAGTACTTTTGTAATATTAATTAAATATATTGACCAACACATATTTTAACACCAAATACAGAAAATGTGCAGTAAGATAACTCAGTTTTGTGGGAGAAACCTGTGATTATTTTGTCTAATTTCTCTCATCACAAATTTCTGCTGTAGTTTCTAGCATCTGCATTCAAGCAGATACATTAGATTCTCCTCAAGAATTTATACTTTTAACGGGTTTTACTTCAGAAAGGCAGAAATGTCATCTGAAAATATCATCTAACACACATTCTCCTGTACTACTCAATGTAGTTGAAATCTCTCTTGTAGAATCCACATTTCTTGCTCACTTTCATTTCACATAATTCACACATACTTTGAAATTCCAGTATTTCAGGATTAGGCTTTCAGCTGGTGCTTGTGACTCTAAGCCAGATTATTTAGGGAATGTTGCTAGCAAATGAAATTATTTTGGTAATTCGAATATTATTTTAATATACATCTTACCTCTACTTTTTCTGACAATAATAAAATAAGTATTGCTCTTCTAACTTCTAATACTAATTTTTATTCTTATTAGAGATACAATGGTGCTTAGCAGCTACTGTACAAAAGACAACAGAAAAACAATCTCTCTGCCTCAAAACACTCATAAAATAAAAGCCCAGTAAATAGATAGATAGTTCAACAAGACAGTAAAGGAAACAATTATTAGTACAATAGATAGAAACCCTGGTAGTAACTTAAACACTTCTTGGGTTTTGTGTAGGAGAGTATGAAAAAGGCTTGAAGCACAACAGTAAACTTTTTTTGATGATGGATGTTAGAAGGACATTGCCTCAAAGCAGGTCAGAAAGCATGAAGGTGCTAATATGAAGGTTTAATAAATGGCAGTAGAATGAAGGCAGAATACTAGTTTTGTTATATTGTTTAGGTGACTATTACAGAAAACTAGTTTTGGAACTGAAATTATTTCATTCTAGTTTAATTTGGCCCAAAGCAAATGTTTTTTATTTTTCTTCATCCTCCTGATTGAAAGACCTACTAATAAATTTTCAAAATGCAATCTGATCACAGACCTCCAAACAGAGGTTTTTATTACTGACAAATTAAGCTGCAACTCGTGTAACATAAGTAGTGTTGTGGCTGGTACATCTTCAGGTGTTTCAAGAGTTTTAGAGGATGCAAGTTCTGGTAGCTGCAGCTTTAACCACCAATAAGTTTCTGCAAGATAACTGCAGACCACATACAGCTGTTTCCTCTTTGCCTGAGGTAAAATGTGCTGGTTTACGTTACTCAGAAATTATTGGGTGTGTTTGCATTATGGAAGCTAGAAGGGGTTAGGAAGGCCTGGGCTATGAGAGGTGAAGTGTTGAAAAATGGGTTAGTACAAAGTGGCCCTAGGCTCACTTTCTTTTATTTGCTTCACATCCCTCTTCTCTCCTTCCATTAAATCCCCACAGCAACACTAATGCCATCCCCACTAAAAACACACACAGAACACCTTCAATACTTTATGTCTTCATCAGCACCGCTAACTCACACGGGTCTCTGCCCTCTCTCCAGAGCTGCCATGGTGTGCTAGCACTAATGTCACTTTTCTGTCCCTTTGAGCTGGCTGGGTGGCAGCACATCAGGAATCCGAGAGCTAGCAGGTGCCCCAGCCCTACAGCTCCTGACTGCAGGGGAACCTGGAATCTGGAGAAACACAGGACAGTGTCTGATCTGTCAGTGTCTGACAGACACGTGCCACAACATCACACAAGATGTGTCACAGGCATTGGGTTTTCCACAGCCTCATGGTAGTGGCCACATTCAAGGGTGTTTAGAGTAGAGGATGGATATATAGAACTCAGAGAGGTACATCTGGGTAGAAGCCAAACTGAAGTTGAGAGGGATTGTCAGATGGGGAATGTGTTTCTGATAAAGGCAGGCAAATTGTGGTTCTCAACACAGACCAGAAGTTTGGGACGGTGGTGTTTAGGAGCATTCCTAATGAGGAAATACCTGAATTAGATTGCTATAACTGCAAAGAAAAAGAAAACTTCTGGTCGACTTGAATTTACACATTACTTAAAGTAGCAGCCACAATGAAGGGGTGGGAAATAACTCTTTCCTCTGTTAAGCAGCCCCTTTTTTTCCCCAAGAGGAAAAATTACGGTATTCTGTTCACATGCTTGCTCAGAAATCTCTCTTCTGCAGCAAAGTAATTTTGTGAAAAATTTCCAGCCCCAGATGTTTAGTTTTCCTTTGCAAAAAGAGCAGTGAAAGATGAAAGAGAATACAGCTGGATAGAGAGGAGCCACACTGGACACTGCCCTGCACTGACTGAATCTCAAGTGCAGGAAAAAGACTCAATTAAAACCCAATCCTCCTTTAGCAGTGAAAAAGTGGGTACACAACAACTGTTCTTGCAGGCCTTTGTTCTCCTGGGAGATTTGGGGCTTTTCCAATTCTGTACTTACCAGAAATATTGATAATCATTTTAAGTTGGAATTGAGTGAGTCTTTTGGCAGGAAAGGGAGGAGGGGAGGGATACAAGGAGTCTTACTTATAAACTTCTGCATATGTGTTGAGATTTCCTAAAGCCAGAAATGCTATGTAGTGGTGGAGATTTCTCACTCTGTTCTCGCCAACAATTTTATTCTTGTTGAGTCACCTACAAAGCAAATGTAAGAAACCTAATCACTTTATGGGGTGTGCAGCAGATCACAGAGTTACTTCCAAGTATGTGTATCATGAAACCCTGACACTGTGGGCTGGAACCTTTACAAATCACTTTGCTGTTAGGTAATTGATATATTTATAGATTCTTTTGTGCTTAAATAGAAGAGTGATGATAATAGCACTCAAAGACTAAAACCATGCCTCCTTGCTGCTTTGTGTGTAGAATGGTGGGGAAAGGAGACGGCCAGTCAGTAGTGGGGTGGGTCCCAGAGTTGACCTGTCTCCCACCCTTCCATGCCTTTTAAATCCTGCATGTCCAGCCTGCTGTGCACAGTAACTCTCCTGCAATGATCCAGGATACACTGCATCGATGTACACCCTGCTGTGTTATTGATGGAAGGACAATACCGTGTCCAAAGGTGTGCAACTGGTGACAGGCAGCGTGCTGCAGGACACCAGAGTACATGGTCCTGTAGTCTTCAAAGCACTATTATTTTAATGAACTATTGCACCAGATCAGAAAAAAAACTCAGTTATAAGCATGCAGGAGCATTTCACTCCCAGAGGAAATTTCCCACACTTATGACAGGGAAGGTAAGCATGCAGAAGAATAAAACAGGAGGTCATTCAAGGCTGTTCTAGGCTCACTGAAAACTAAAACTGTGTTTTCATCAGAAATATAAAAGGGGGAGGGGATGAAAAAGAAGTTGGAAAAATGTAATTTGGGGTTTTATATACTGAACAAAATAAAAATTCAATATTAACTAAATTCTAAAGTGTTTGTACTTCATATTTTAACTAATGCTTAAAAAGGTTCAAATCCTTTGCAAAACAATGCAATAAGCATGAATTGTATTATGACTAAAGACCAAAGGCCATCAGATGAAACCTCTGCAAATGTAACTCTACTGAGGTCAACTATATTATGCAGTCTGAAGACATGCTACAGGAACAGAGATTTTATAAAAAGAATAGATGGTATTATTAATAATGTACCATTGACATGAACTAAGGCACCTGTTTGAACATGAATACAAACTTTTTATTTTAAAGCATTTTCATGCCATGTTCCTTCCATTATTATAAAGAAGAACTAAAAGTTCAAAGCTAATTATAACCATTGTCGTGTTGTTTGGAAGAGTTATTGTGGCTGCCAAAGGAGTAGAGCCACAGACAATTTGCCACGGAGGTGACTGATAAAATTAGATGTGATGAAATTACTAGTATTTTATAAAAATGTAGTTACACAGGGGTGAGTCAATAGAAAGATGACAGAATGATGCACAAAAAAAATCTTGCAGTGTATGAATCAGAATGCTAATTGCTGGTATTTTTACACATGAACATAGCTCATAGCAATTAGCAAATGAAAATAGATTTTTATTAAGACAAAAACACGAGCAAGAAATTAAAAATTTGATTCAAAATAAAGATGAAGAAATATAAATACATCAGGTTAAAGAAATTAGTAAAATAAGTTATTTTACCAAAACCTAACTCGAGGGAGATTAGGATACTCATGGAATAAAATCATGATAGACTGCTTGTTTCCTATCTGCTGTGCTCCTTTGATTGCATATTAATTAAAATATCATTTGGTTTACATTTGTTCTTCCTATATATTAATAATTTCATGAATTCTCATTTTAAGCTTCCTAAGCATTTCTTGACACATTGAGGAAATATTTAAATCTATCTTGTAAGTAATTAGAAAACTCTAATTAAACAACAATATAACAACTAAAATTGTTGTAGAGCATCATGCAGGCAAGTACTTCAACTTTTAATGCTGAAGTAAATTTGTGAATACAAACAACAATTGATATCATTTTAGCTGGAATGAAATTACAAGGGTCATCATAGGAATGTGAATCCCTTTCCACTAAAGCCTTGATCAGTGAAAACAGAAGGACTAAAAATGAACAATTAATTCATTGTGGTGTATCAGGGCACAGGTTTCTGCACAAACTTCAGTGTTGTTGAGGAGCAGACCCTGATCCTCTGTAGCAATCATATTAAGCAGCTGTTAGGACAAAATTAATAATTCTAGATAAAAGTGCATGGCAAATTAATGTAGATATGTAAGAATATGTACCATGCCATCTTGTCAGAGACCAGAACATTAACTTATGAAAAATCAGAGCTCAGTATGGGGGAAAAGAAAGAGGAAGACAGAGAGTGAGGTAATTTTGTTATACATTCCACTTGATTTCATGACAATGTGGAGGGGATATG
The DNA here is from genome assembly GCA_009812075.1 of Sialia sialis. Lineage (NCBI taxonomy): Eukaryota > Metazoa > Chordata > Aves > Passeriformes > Turdidae > Sialia > Sialia sialis. The sequence continues at coordinate 24,612,661 of VRYO01001269.1, read as the reverse complement.
ACATCTCAGCAAGGCACAGAGCTTGATAAACCCAAAGACAATTCCACAACTTCTCTGTGGAAAGTGTTGTAATTTATATCTTGCATGGGCAGATGGGAGAGAAAGGAGACAGCTGCTGCAGCCACAACAGCTGACTACACCAGATATGCCACAACTGCAAAACAGATTTTAGTGAGCCCTCTCTCTTTTTTTAGTTTCTGCATTTACCAAGAAGCCAAAGACAACAGAGGTGACGGCCGGAAACACAGCTGTGTTTGAAGCAGAGACAGAAAAACCTGGCATCAAGGTGAAATGGCAGCGAGCTGGCACAGAAATCACTGAAAGTGAAAAATATGTCATCAAGACAGAAGGAAACAAGCATTCACTGACAATCAATAACGTAGGAAAAGAAGATGATGTGACATATGCTGTAATAGCTGGAAGTTCCAAGGTCAAATTTGAACTCAAGGTCAAAGAACCAGGTACAGCATTTCCTGAGCAATTCTGGTTTCCTCAGTATTTCCAGTCCCACATGCCACCTTCAAGTATAAAGCCCATGAAAATTAGCCTATTTTAACAGTGTAAAATTTCTCTACCAGAAATACATCTGTTTTGCCCAATTATTTGAAGTTACTAATTCATATTAATCTGGGGAGTACATTTTCTGTGGCTAAGACACCTCTTTCCAGGTGCCAGAAGTGCACAAAGAGATAATAGGGGAAATGTCAAGCTTTTACACCTAGCTACTGAAAAGCAAACCAAAGCTAATCTAACACTCAGCCTGACCAAAACTAAGATGCCTGATTTTAGGACTGGTATTTTTTTTTCAATTAATTAATTCAAATACAAAATTGTCACAGCTGACAAAATATTTACAAGTTACACTGTAATGTTTCTAATCAAACATTCCTCAAAATTCTATCAAAATCTCCTGCAACCAAAAATGTGTATTTCAAGAGGGGTTTGAATATGAAGAGTAACCTTTGTATTATTTGTGTACCTCCCATTATTACTACCTTCATACACATTGAAAGACTAGTTACATAGGGAGTTCAAAAATTTCCTCAGGGAATAAACCTTCTGCAGGGAATAAATATTCAAAAACTTTTCCTGGGAATAAATCTAAAGAGGCAAATTCCCTGGAATTTTCTCATGAAAAACTAACTGAAGATGCTTAGGAGGATAGATGAAATCACTCATTTTTTTTGAAACGTTTTGACCTTCCAGATCCCTTTTTCCCCTCCAGAATTGTAACCATTTACCTCTTCTGGTATTTGACTTTTTGCTTTTCAACTTGGTGAAAAGCCTCAAACTCAGGTTGCTCTTATCACTTCCTTTTCTTTGCTATCACTGTATGTTCTAGCAACATGATGAGACCTTGTGAGACTTTCTGGTCAGCTGAAAAGAAACTGAGGAATGTTTACCATGATTCAAGATGTCCTGTTCTATATGCAAAGACAGGGCATGACAGATTATGTGTAAGGGGAAGTCCTGTCCTATGAATTAGGACAACTCTGACAGCTGTCAGAACATGCAGAAATATACACAGCAGGTCTGGCAGACTATCTCATCCTGAAAGCAAACTGATCCATACTGTACTAATTTTATTCTCCTCATTGTCTTTCAGGTTAGTTCCATGTAGAGCCTGCTATGGGCAGGTAGCTCACAAATAATGCTATGGAGCACAGTGGAGTAGAATGTGTAATGTTTCAGAGTAACTGGATTGCCCATTATTATTTGGAAGTGACTCCACTACCTACAGGGGAAAAATGTCTTGCTGCAACTGATCTATTTCAAGAAATTCTGCCTCCCTCCATCTGCTCCAGTTGCTCACTCCTACTCCATTTTCAGACAATTCTGTCTTCTCCATTGTGCCAAGTGCATTTGCCTGAATTTGTCTCTGAGGTCATGGTTTAATTGAGAGGATACAAACTTCCATAAGCCAGGGGAAGAAATTACAGATGGATTTTTAAAATACTTTATCCATATTGTTTACTAGCAGCATCTAGAGCTTTTTCCAAGCAGCGCACAATAGCCTTTGTAACATTACATTCCAGCAGCATCATTAAACAAAATCTCATAAATAAGCAAACTGTTTACAAAGATAACAGTTATATAATTTTTCATTACCTCTTCTGTTTAGACTAATGATGTTTGCAACAAATAATAGCATTATTCATCAGCTGACAAGTTTCTACACATCAATACTACAGAAATTTTAAAAACCAGACATCAGTTCTTTCTGAGCTCAGCAAAAGAAAAAGCCTCATCATCCAGCTTCAGTGGGCCCATTCTGCTTCCAACACATCCTCGAAGCTCTAGGAAACAACAGCTAATTTCTTTGCATTTCCTAACTATATTAAAGGCTGTTCTTTAGCAAAATTTCTTCAGAAAGAAAGAGGAAATATGACTTTCTCTAATCTTGGCTTACATTCATTCCTAGAAAAGAGTGAAACAGTCACTCCTGCAGAAGCTGTTCCAGCCCCAGCTGCCTCAGAGTCACCTGCTCCACCAGCAGAAAGCAGCCAAAATACAGAAGGTAATACAGAATTAACATTGTCATAAAATCTGGTTTATTAGGAGAAGGGAAGAACAGATACAGGGTCTCCTTAGAGAAGGTGAGATAGAGACAGTAGATGAAAGCAGATCATAAAGAATAAGGAATCTCAGAGGCAGAAGAAATCTACTGAGATATTTTAAAATTCATTAACTAATCCATTTTTTAGTTTGATGCAAAAAATTCTAAATAGTAGTTATGATGTTTATTACAGTTTCATCCACTGAGACACAACCAGAAACACCTCTAGACCCCATTGGGCTCTTTGTGGCACGACCACAGGATGGAGAAATTACTGTTGGTGAGTGCAAAATGTTAGTCAAGTGAAGTTTGTAAACTGTACCTGTTGCTTGACTCTTAGCTCTCCAAGTACAGGGTGGCAGCAGGGATATAATAGATAAACATTATTCATAATCTTACGTTAATCTACTTCTCCTGCAAGGTGGAAACATCACATTCACTGCCAAAGTTGCAGGTGAGAGCCTGCTGAAGAAGCCATCAGTGAAATGGTTCAAAGGAAAGTGGATGGACCTGGGAAGCAAAGTGGGGAAACATCTCCAGCTACATGACAATTATGATCGAAATACCAAGGTACCATTGGCAGAATAGGGTTTTCAGTCTTCTACGGAAAACATAAACTAAAATAGGAATGGTTTGATCTTAAGGTTCCCAAAGCAACACACAAGGCTATACTTACCCATAGAAGTAAGTCTATGTTTCAACCACACAGACAAGAGACAAGCTCTACATATGGACTCCAGCATACTTGATCTATGGTGAAATGAGAAAACATCTGGAGGACTGGGGGAGTAGTTTTGCCCTTGCTACTGCAGGATTCCCTTCATCTTCCTCTCAAGGAACTTGGTATATGTAAGAGAAAACAACAATCAGACAGGTATTTAAGCATAATCTGTCTTGGCCTTAATAGAGCAATCATTCTGCTATTAGTGCTGGAATTTATTGCCTCTTTGATTGTCTAGACTGCTTTAAGAAGCTGAGTAAGACCCATTTTTTACCACAAATTTGTCCAAAGGTACCCGAGCAGGAGCACTGGAGTCTGTGCCACGACTTCGCATGATCTGTGATATATGAACCACTACCACCCTCTCCTGGATGGAAGTGCACAGACTCACTCACATTAGCCACTCCTTTTGCTGAGTTTTGGCATGCTCTGTACGCCATGGGGAGAGGCTAAAACTGCTTAGTGAAAGCTTTATTCCTAGTGCACAGGCAATAAGTGTACACTAGCGTATGTCCCAGCACAGTTTACAAATATAACACTCAGGAATACCTCTACAGAGAGCACTCTTTAGCTGTTTTTACTGAATTGGGGATTAGAGCTAATTTTTTGTTACAGGAATGAGTTGGACACTCAGGCAGTTCTTAGTTCTAAAAGGACACAAAGACATAGTTCATCCCTTGTTTACTTCTTTCCATGTATTCCCTCTCTCTGTGTTTCACCTCTATGTTTTCTAAATTAATTATTGGTGTCTGCTCTAGGTGTATACCTTTGAAATGGAAATCATAGAAGCAAACATGACTTTTGCAGGAGGGTACAGATGTGAGGTGTCTACCAAGGACAAATTCGATAGCTCTAGTTTCAACCTGACAGTCAATGGTAAGGTGAATTTCTCCTATCTATTTTTTTTTAATTTTCCTGCTCCTGTATTTTTTTTCCTGTCCACCAACAATTCTTTCTGGTACATAGTGGTCACTAGACAAGCACAGACCTGAAGCATAGACCTGAAGATCTAGAGGTTCACAAAGAGGGGCACACAGAGGGGCCTGCAGAGGAGAATGGGGTTGAGATCATTAGAAGAACCGCTTGGTTGTCACTCTAGTCAGAACTGTGATGCTTTTAAAGAAAGCACACACAAAGATGCAAAACTGCCCACCTTTTCTCTGGCTTTATTCTGGTTTCAGATTCATTCTTTCATGAGGTTTAATTCCACTAGAATAGAAGATAAGTTCCTTCTTATTTTGGGAAATATTCAGTACTAAAAATGGATATTTGAAAAAAAAGACAGCTATGTCAATTGACACTGTCAATTCCTTTTTCCTTCCTATATAAATAAATTCAACTCATACAGAAGGACCTTGTGAGATATAATTGCTCTAAGAGCAGATGACTCATTTTACCTAATGCATGGTGCCACCCTCGCAAGTGCTATACTGAAAAGTTTACAAAAATGGAAAAGAAAGTATATTTTTAACATCAATTTGCCTTGAGTATGGAAAAGTTTAAGTAAAACAGTATAAGCTTGACTGCCTGAAAGAGCTGAACGTTTGGACCACTTCTTGTTTCAGCAATTCTATTGAAGGGGCTGCAACATTAACTTGAACCTAAAGTAAAGTTTATTAAGTTCCTTGCTCAGCAGTGTTAACTTTTGGAGTTTCACTAGCTAGGACTCATAAGACTCAGGACCAGAAACTGAGAATGGTTTTTCTCCCAACAGCAGCAGCACACCAATTTATACCAATAGTGTAATAAAATTCTCTCTATACAACATCCTCAATTAAGTTTCTGTACCTCTCTACAGAGTTCCAGGAACTTACCTCTGCTGTTAGAGGATAGATTATAATTTATTATTAATAATAGTATTCAGTTGATGTCCAGTCATATTCTCATTAGGGCTTAAATACTCTGTGAAGACACAATTGAGATTAAAATTTTGCAGCAGGAGAATTGACAAGCAAGTAGATAAGACAGTCCATCAGGCTCCAGGTTATTATGAAACATGAGACAGAAATAAGTTACCCAAAAAAACCTCTGGATGTTGAAAGGTAATTAGTGAAGGCTTCATGTTTAAAGATGATGTGTTAATCATTCAGTATGCAATTAATCACCCTTTCAAAGATAAGAATTTGTTTCTAAAAATGTCCGCAAAGGAAAACCTTAGAAATAGCAGTGTATTTTTGCATTTTGGTGACTTGCTTTCCCATTTTTCTTCATTACTTTTTGTCATATCAGAAGCACCTGTGAGTGGAGATTTGGATATTCGCGCTGCCTTCCGCCGCACGTGAGTATGCACAGCAGAAACCTGTCTGGATCAGGTCACACATCCCTGTGGAATTCACTGCTTTCCCAGATAAAACTAGCTAAAAGCAAAGCTGTTGTACAAGCAAACACAAAGTTTACATACGTCTATTAAGAAAATATTTCTACTATTAAAATACTGTACAACTCCTGGAAATCACCTAAGAGTTTAGACTTTGTCCTAGTGTAATAATCATGTTTGCCTTCAATTAAACAATCAATAATGTGTATAATTGTAACAAGAACCTCAGGTCTGTAAAGAGCACTCCAGATATAGATGGGAAAGACACTGTGTGATGCTGGTCTTGATTCTGTCTGGCATGAGGAATTACATGTACCTCAGTACAAACATTTGCTACACAAGCAGAGTGGAGTTTGGTGTGAGCTCTATAAGCAGCATATGACTGATAACATTCCTGCAAGCATTTTGATTGTATCTGTTTTCATGTTCTGTACCTATATCAGTTGAATGAAGAGAATGATACTGTGTCTGTGTGAAACCTCAGGTATATGTAGATATTAAATATTTAGATATTAAGGGGTGGTATTGAAAAGGCCAATCTCCAATCTCCCCCAGTCTTTAACACTTTCTGAACTGGTGTATCTCTTAATGGAATAATGTTCCCTTCCAATAGTAAGATTCACAAAATTGGTTGGATTTTTTTTTTTTAATTTTAGACATTATTAATATGTGTACTCTTTTTCCTTCATGCAATAATAAGTAAGTTTCTATTTTAGTTTTTTATGTATTTTTATAAAGCTACTAGACCAAGAATATTCTGACATCAATTTCTCTATAGGGCACATATAGTCTGTGGCAACTCTTTGAGTATTTCTCTATAAGTCCTATTTCTATACGAGAACTTTTCTAACATTTACCACAAAGAATTAAACAAGGCAAGCAGAATTTATCTACAGCTAAGCCCATCTGTAGGTAGTTGACCAGCCTCAGTGTAAAACATTGGACACTCAAAGCATACCTGCATTGTGTTATGTCACAGCAGTAAAAGGAGGCTTCAAGAGTTTCTCGTCTTGCTAGCACAATTAAAAGAATTCCAAATCATTTTGAAGGGAGTGCAGTGTGAGCAGCTGCAGTCTGTTCAGATTGTCAGCTTCTCCTGTAAGAATGAAGCCAGATTTTGAACTGAGCTGTTTAAATCTGAAGCTTTGTCTTTGGTACCCTTACTCAGGAGCCTAGCAGGAGGGGGGAGACGGATGACTTCAGCCTTTCTCAGGTAGTCACTGACTGTGTCAGCAGACAAATTTAAGTCTTACAATGAACTGTCTCTCTCTGCTTAGGACAAGAACAAGCTCACAGAATTAAGCTGCAGCTTAAATTCCAAATAAATCGCTGTTATAATGTGTAGTATTTATTTGAGATTAATACATACGAATAAGTAATGTAAGACAAATAAAGAAAAATTAAAAAGATAAAACGTAAGAATATAAAAGGATAGATAAAAAACAGATAAATAAAGAGTAGCTTAGTAGTTCAGTGAGAGGCAGATTCATCTACAGAAAACGCATGTGTTTGGCAAGTGACATCTTCTCACCCTTGTCAGAAGAAAAAAAGTAACTTTAAATTATGTGCATGTCTGCCCTCTCTGTTTTACATGTTTTCCTCCCTACTGAGCACATTTTGACTAAAATTGCTGCTGCTCACAGAAACGTACCAACACAGATAAAAACCTGTTGTTTTCTGGCACACTTACCATACTCTCATTAAATTTTTCACTCTATGCCTTTTGCTCCTAATGTTTTCTACTACAGCAAAAACAGGAGTTCTGAGATTAGACTTAACTATATGCATGTTAAAGAAATTATTAGAGTCTTATTCTTCAGAAAAGCTAAACCTTGATTGCTGGTCTTTCCTGAAACTTTAACTAGCTCTTGTGAAGCAATAAGGTGGATAGTTATTCTCACAGCTGTAGACCTGATTTACTGAATATTTGATCACAGGAAATCCTTTCCAGATTTGGGATTATTATAGTTATTGTTATGTACATTTTCTGCCTGCAAACATGTACGTTCTTGTGAAAGTAGGACCAAAACCACACTTGTCTGTTTGAGCTTTATACCCAGGAAATAGTCCTTTCCAGTACTGTACTATTCTGAAAGTAATCAAAGATGCAAAATCAGTTTTTCTTAAAGAAAATATCTCTTCTCGTAATGTATTTCAAATTACATAGACTCTAAATTTGTATTTAACCTTATATTGTCCAGCAGCACAAGAAGCTTGGCATTTGTTTATGTTTCAATTTTTTAACAGTACTGTTAAAATCATTTTTCTGTTGAGACTGTATTCTTACTTCTGAAAATTCTTATTCCTGCAATACTGAGTTTTTCCAACACTCTGATGTACATTCTATACACAGACTGCTTTTTTTCTGAAGCAACTAGGACTGTGTGTTGACAGAGGCAACATTATGGTCCAATGATGGTACAAGTGGAAAGAAAAAATTCTGCTTATGAAACAATAATTACATGTAAGGTGTTGCCTCTGGAAGAATATGAATGCTGTGAGATGGAAGCACCAGATTCTTGTACTCAAGACAACAGAGATGTTAAAGAGCAGCTGGCCACTGATGACAGTAGACTGACTGAGAGGAAGAAAATACATTTGGGCTTTCTAAATCCTGTCTGAATATAAAGATGACCTTTTCTTAGGAATTAAATCTAAAGTAGGGATTTTAGTGACTTTATGCTGTTTTCAGAGTGAGTCAGTGTTACAAACATTCAGAAGCACAGCTAAAACCCACTGGATCCAGAAAACCAAAAATAACATTGTGCATTCCATTGGAGTTCACCATATGTAACAGGCAAAACTGCACATCAAAAAACTCCTGTCTGGTGCTTCTTGTTTTCACAGACCATCTCATCACAACATTGCTTGTCATGATGCTTGTTGAAGGAATATTGAATTTTGCATATTGAACCTCATCTCAGGCTCAAAGCCAGATCACAGAATTCCTCCTTCAACTGTCCCAAGAACCAATGACGGGACACTTTTTTTCAGGGTAATGAATTCTGGTATCACAGAGAGCCTCAAGAAACAATTACAGCTGGGATAATACTAGGGGTAAAAATAGTGATTTTGGATGATGAGGCATTCCACAAAAAGCTTGATTAAAAATACTGCCCCAGCTGTAAACAATATCCACACTCCTGAAAGACAGAGGAAAGAGGGAAGCTTCTGCAACACCTCTATGATAATGAATACATTCCAAATCAATATGATCACCAAACTAATACCCTGTACAACTTCATGCACAATCAACACAGAAAAAATAAAATTTTGTTACATATATTTTTAAACCAATATGCAAATGAATATGAACACAGCCTACTTAAGTCACCTTCCATGTCAATACACATTCTAATTCATTATAAACCCATCTACTACTCCCCTACAAAAATATGTCATCTATATAATGTTATAGTTTCACAAGCTATTCCCATTTCCTTCTGATACTAATTATGGCTTTCTATTACTACACAGTACCGAGGGACATGATGATGGGGCAGAGTTTAATTTCAGCTCCCTACTGAAAAAAAGGTGAGTAAAATTCCATAGACTTAGAGTAAAAAAGCTTCTGCTGAACAACCCTGAAACACCAGAACTGGAATAAGCAAAAGTTTCATAAACTCAGAGTCCTTGTCGTTTCCCTAAAGCAGTTCTAAATGGGAAAACATGACAGGTAATTATAGCTGCTTCCTGAAATACACAGCATTTGCTGCATTTCTACTAGGTTTATATTGAGGAAAAAATTGAAAAAAAATAATTACCTTTCCCAAGATAGAAAAGGCCTGGACTCAGGTAATTGCATGTTTCCAGCAGCCCTTTTCATGGGGGTGAGGGGGGGAATTAAAGTACCTGTTTATAATGCTGCCTTATTAAGGACCAGAGAGCTGAGAGGACAAGCTTTTTGACCAGATACCCAAATACTGTTCAGCTTTACATTATGTATTATATAGATATTTTCTGTTGCATAAATAGGGTGATTTTTTTTTTACTCTTCCAATCGTCATTTTTATTTATTTCTGTTACTTTTACTTTCACTTTTTTCTGTAATTTCTTCTCTAATTCTCATCTTTCCTTGATGTATCTGTTTTCATAACCCATTTATTTTTCTTCTTTTTTTACCAAACTCTTAATGTGAATGTTTTGGATTCCACTGTTGACAACAGAGAGTAAGCTTTCTATTTAATTGTATTATAAATGCATGGGCCAGAGTGAACATAAGAACTATTTGGTTTGAAATAATGCATGCATCTTTGTCTTCTTTACATGTAGAACATGACAAAAATTACATAGTGTGAAAGAAAATTATAGATTGCTAATTTCTGAGACAGAAATTCTTTTAACAATTTTGAGGTTAAAGTTAAGACAACTTCATGCAATCAATGTATTTCTCTGAATGTCCTTTGGCTTTTACCATCACTTCCTTTCATATAACCAGTTCTAAAATTTCCTTGAATTTCCAGATTTTCTCAATAACCTGCTGCTTTGCAGGAGTATTTAGAATCAGAAAAATCATTTGCATAATACTGTTGCCTATCAAATTGGTAATGAAGTTTTGTTTGCTTCTTTCTGTTCACTGACCCTGGCCACTCACTCTGTCTTTCCAGCACCTGAAACTACTACAAAAACTTGTCGCTTAGATTCATGTTTTGCAAATTCAAACTCTCTTAGTTTAAGTTTTCACAATCAGCTACTTGGATGTGTGTTGTTGTGAATCAGGTAGCAGTATAGCTATTTATAAAAAGTGTCTTATCCTCACAAAGGGTGCAGGATCATGCAGACATATGAAGTAACTTTCTACAGGAGGCAATAAAGCCACAATAGGCTCAGGTTAACCCATCCAAACTTCAGTGGGGCAAGCAAGGCCACATGTGCACAAACCTCTGTGTCACACTCCATGCAGGGCACCTGCCTACAGATGTATCCTGGCTTTGCAGTCCCACCAAAAGCAGAACACTTCAGGGGGACATACAGATGAGACAGAAAAGACACCTATCAAACTTTCTAGAGCTGACATTGATACCCAAGTTTCTTGTTTCAGCATGAACCCAAACAGACTCTAGTTTCCTTAGAAAATGTAAAGCATAGAGCAATTGCTTATATTCTTTGTAAAATTTTAAATGAATGAAAACCAGCATAAAAACATTTGCACAATTTCATACAGAATCTCCAGCTGGAATGAGGTGCTGAGTACTATGAGCCCCTCTTCTCACACCTTTCCCTTTTGCTCTCATAAGTAGATTTGAGGAATGATCAAACTCAAAAAAGCAGTAAAAATCTTCAGTATTTCTGGAAATGTTAAATTTATTGATTTAACCATTCATTACTTGTTAGGCTAGAAATGTAATTTATTAAAAGAAGCTTATAAATTTCACTGCATTTTAACAGTGTTTCTGCCATTTCTTCACTTAAAAATCTCTGCCTAGTGAGCTTAAGAACATAAATTCACTGCTCCTAGTTGCTTATCATGGCCACTTTAGGAGTAATTTTTGGACTCTTCAGGCTTTACACACCTCTGGTTGAAGACCACTTATATTAATGAGAACAGAAAGGCATAAAGTCTCATAATGGAATGAAAGAATTCTTCATTAAAATAGAACAGGAAAAGGGATCTCATGCTGGGAACTCTCAAGAACTGTGCAGATTCAAACAGAACCTAGAATTATTCTTTTACCATTTCTGCTTTGTTACACCATTTTACAAGTGTCCCTCAATCCATAGGTAATGATCATTCTATAATAAATAGCTTCACTATGATAAAGAGCTTCATTTAACACTGTATCTCATATCACTGTAATTTAATTAACTGGTGTTGACATACAGATGTCATGGGCCAAGGAGAGGTCATTGGGAAGAGGAAGGGAACAGCTGTCACAGGACTATTAAATGGGATAGGGAGCAGAGACCTTGAAGGAGGTGACAGCTGACAGGGCCCAATCAGTTGACAGTAACTGGATAGGAAGGAACCATTTCTGGGATGTACAAAACTATTTTTAACCCCTCCACATATGTTTAAAATATATCAGCTGCATATTCCATTTACAGCAGGTTCACTGAGCTGCATCTTGATGCCCCCAAGTGCATAGCTAACCTATGAGGTGATTTCTGTGAATAAGGATCCCCAGCATCAGGGAGAAGAACAGAGGAGTGGGAGAAATCTCATGAGTCCCAGTGCTCTATTACTTTTCATACACTGCTTAGTTCCTGTTGTGAGTGGAGGAGTACGGCTTCTCTGTGCAAACTCTGAGTCTTTCTGGGATCAAAGAGAGTGTTTTAACAAATGCTAAATAGTGAAAACGAGTTCTGAGATGGGGAAAACTTTGCTCAAAGGCAAACATCTTTTTCTTTTTATTTTCAGACCTCAGTGAAACAGAAATTTCAGCCTCTAGCTTTTAGTCCCACGTTGCACGAAACTCAAAAGCCTTCTATTTTAATTTTTTAAAAATTAGTATTTCCAAGGAAGAGACTGTATTCTTTCTTTTGTTCAAATTTCTTACATTGCATACCCCAAACAGTCTGGCAAGATAAAACAATGGGATGACACTGAGTAATGGAAAAGCTAGAGGAAAAACTAGGTCTTCTCAATAGTGAGAGATCTTAGACTCCTTTGGAATTTCTTTGAAATTGGAAATTTTTTCTCATTATGTACTTAAAAATAACTCACATAAAACATTTTTAAAATCTCCATGAATAGTCCTAACTGCATATATAGAGTGTGTATATACAGACAAACCTATAAGTAGGCAGATAGAGAAATTAGCAATATTTATTTAATGTCTTAAGGAAGATGATAATATTTGAATCTCTCAAGTCTTTCTAATTTCCTATGATTTTATATTTTTGAAGATACAGTTTCTCCATGGAAGTTTGACTGTACTAATAAAAAGAAGTAGATACATATTAAAACATTATATGCCCTTAGTTTCATATAGTACTTAGTAGTTAGTATTTATATATCTATTTTAATTTACATGTATTTAGAAGTATTTGAAGGTCACTTTTTGATATGATCAGGGCAACAAGCCCAAGAATTGCTTATGTCAAAAAAAATCTTGATCCATGTGGCAAATTAGTTCAGTTTTCCTGTCTCCTGCTAAGCAAAACTAAAAATTATTTGTGGCAGCCTCAAACTAAACGATAGGTATATAGAAGAGAAGCCCTGGTAAAATTTGTGTGTGATGTTGGCACAGTGTTATGGCGAAGCAAATACCCAGTATGCTGCTCTTATAGGTACTCCAAAATTCAGCTCCTCCTATCAGGTGAATGAGTGCTAGGGAGGGCTTTGGGCTTAGTGAGTGCTAAACCACTTCAAAGATATGAGATATTGCATGCCCTAGTTCAGCTCAGTCTCACTGAGCTGAAATCCTCTTCTCTTGCTTCCTTTCTGTTCAAGAGCTACAAGGTGCTGGAAATTCCAAGCTTGGACTGCAGCACTTCCATAAACACAGTGTTCCTATTACAAGCAAACACTTTTTTTTTTTTTTTTTTGGCAATGGAAGGAGTACCAGAAATGTTTGGTTATATCTGATGTCTGGACTAACTATAGTAGTAAAGTATTAATATTTCTCACAGACTAATTGGACTCTTCCTTTCCTGCAAAAAATGAAAATACATGCAATAACATTCTACTTTACTCTGCATCATCTGTTGCATAATTTGTCTTCTTGTTGGGGTTTACCACTGAACATGATTTCATTATAAGGGTATGTTCTGCTGCTGGAATCTGCCTGGTCCTGGTGAAAATCAGAAACAACAGCCACAAAAAGTTCTTTCTCCTAAGAATATTTTAGTATAATGTTGCTTCTTCCACTATTTCTCTGTTTACCAAAATGCAAACTATGGCAGGCAAAAAGAAAGTGTTTTTGTACAATGTGGGAGTGAGTTTGACTTCAAAATGGATCAGCATTTCCCTTAAGCCCAGTTCAGAGCATTTGCATGAATTCCTTCATCCCCCTGCCACTGAAGCACAGGCATGTTCTGCTAAGGGTGGAGATGAGATTCATGGCTCTTTTGTACTAACACATGATGTGCTTTTTCTTGGGATGCTGCACATTTTTCCAAACGCTTCTCTGCATCATTCTGGAGTACAGCAGCTTCCTGCGCCCTTCAAACCGGTAAGGCCATGCCCATTTCTTTTTCTATTTATGATCTTTCAAACAAAAAATATGATAGCAGATAAAAAAGAACACCTCTCCCGAAGCCAGACAGCCAAATTTTCCCTTGGTTTTCCTAAACCAAACATTAGTTCTTTCATAATCACTGGTTCTTTGGTAAAAATATAAAATAGGTCGTTCATTGTAAATACTGTCTTATTTGCCACTATTCAGCAGTCTCTTTATATTTTACAGATTACTACAGACAATTTTCTTCACAACATATGATAGAAGTCTTAATAATCTGTGATTCTTTTAAGTGAAGATAAAAAATATCCCCATCTACATAAACCAGTGCCTTTTTTCTAAGGCTGTTGCCAGCATATGAATTCAGTTCCTTGCTTTGCCATATTCCATGTTTTGTGCATTGATCATGACAACAAAATAAGTTTCCGTATGTTTTTATTATCCATCATTAAAGGAAGTTAAAATATAATAGTTGTGGTTGTTAGAAAAACCCTTCCGGACAGAATTCAATTTTAATTACTAAATATATAAATAAAATTTAAACCAGTGACCAGTTTTTCATTATTTTACATAATAATATACCAAAACTTAGAATGCTAATTATTTTTTTTAAGAAATGGCTTCATCAAGGCAAGATGCCAACCCTCTAGTAGCACTCAGACTCTAATCCCTTTCTGCAGAGGTGAAGGAAAATCTGAATCACAATCTGATGTTGATGTCTGGGATATCCTGAGGAAAGCTCCTCCTACGGAATACGAGAAAATTGCTTTCCAGTATGGTATCACAGATTTGCGTGGGATGCTGAAACGCCTCAAACGCATAAAGAAGGAAGAGAAAAAAAGCACAGGTTGGTGAGATGCATTTCTTCCAAATATAGCATTCATATCTTCTTTACAGCAGCGATATACAAGACCATGAGAAATAATAATTTCCTGTTCTAGTTATTACTCAGACTTCACATATGAAATACTGATTACAAAAGCTTGAAGCTATACCCAATACTCTGACAATTCTTGCTCTGAAACTCTGGATATACTGAACACTCTCACTTCACCAGTTTCACAAGCCTGGCCCCATATTTCCCTGAACTAGAACAACACCCCCCACTTGCTCCTCACCCCAGTTAGTCAGTATGTCAGGCAACAGTGATATCTTTCAACAATTTAATTTTCATTGGTATGATACATTTGGAATTCTTGAGCCTTTTCTAGTCCTGTGAAGTATTAATTGCCTAATTGTAACTGACTTTTTAAAAAGTCTGAAACAGAGAAGGCAAATAGCCATTCATCAGTACTGAGAAGACCAAGTATAATTTTCCTTCAGGCAGATATATCTCTATTTAGGATGTGTTGAAGTACATATTCACATATTATTCAGAATATTCTACTTTGCTTATTTTTGTTTGCAACACATATTTGTCATCCTGCATGGCACAGGATGAAGAACAGACAGAAAGAGTAAAAATTCAAACAGGGATGCAGAAACTGGGGAAGGTTTAAGATGATGGTAAATAACATGAAAGGGAATAAAGATCTGTTTCATGACCCAGAATGAAAAAAAACAAGTATAAAAATTACAAAGATTTTTTTGTTTTAATCATTCTTGATCATAGCATTCCTCAAGAAACTGGATCCAGCTTACCAAGTAGACAAGGGGCAAAAGATTAAATTAATGGTTGAAGTTGCCAATCCAGATGCTGATGTGAAATGGCTGAAGAATGGACAGGAGATCCAAGTGAGCGGCAGGTAAACTAGAAATGTGAAAAATCCAAAAAGGAATGAGCTACAGCTTGGACAAAGTGAAAAATCTAGCTTTTCTTAGAAGGAAAGTAATAAACAGGGACAAATATGAGCTGAAAAATAATCTACTTAGTGCTATGGCTCAGGGGCAGTTTGCTGTTGTCATAACTTTTTTCTTCTTTCTTCCCTCTGCTCCATATATCTACATGTTGGACTGAATGCTTCCATCTACCAACTCAGCAAGTAAGTCCTGAGATTATATTCTGCTTTTTGTGTACATATCCAGGGTTCAGCCTTACTTTTTCCTGATTTAGGTCATACTTCAGCATATCTTGTTTGTAAAACCAATTTCTAGTGATTTTGTGCTGAAGTCATTTTTAATGGTAGTCATGCTAGATCTTAGAACAGCATCCAACACCTTTCAGGAGTTTGTACCTCTCATACCTAGGGAAGATTCCCCATAATTTCCTGTGCTAGTTTTTCAGATACTGCTGCTGTTCACTGCACCAGGACAGGCCTATTGGCCTTGAGTCCTTACAAATCTTGCCACTGATGTCAGAAAAAGAGAAGGAATTTGTTTATCTTCCAGGCAGGAGAAAACAGTGACTGGGTCCAGAAGGGTTTTTCCCTGATAATTAAATTCAAATTCTCTTTTCAGATATATTTTTGAGTCTGTTGGGAATAAGAGAATACTGACCATAAACCACTGCTCTCTGGCCGATGATGCAGCATATGAATGTGTTGTAGGGGATGAGAAGAGCTTCACAGAATTATTTGTAAAAGGTGAGCAAACGTAGCAACAGGAAAGAGATTTCCCCAAACATTTAGCATTAAATTACTGGTGTCTTCTCTACTCTCAGATTTATCTTGCAGGAAGGGAAATTCTTAAACATACTAAAAAATTCTGAGATCTATAAAAGTAGTACTTTTCTTACAGTTAAATTGAGGAAAATTTTGCCTAACAGCAACCAGAAAAGCAGCACAGTGATATTATAATTAATTCTCATTTGGAAAGTTATTTACATCTCAACAATGGGGCTAGAAACTTACTTTAGAGATTTAATTCCAGTCAAGATAAACATGTGCCCCAATCTCTACAAGCAGAACAAATAGTACAGAAAAGTAATCCCTCC
>VRYO01001269.1:24531923-24595074 GCA_009812075.1 Sialia sialis | reverse complement strand
AAAAAAAAAAAAAAGCGGCTTATATTTGGGTGCGGATTACATATGGACAAATCCCATGGTCTGCCTGGCTACCTGGATGTGCAGCTTATAATCAGGTGTGGCTTATAATTGTTAAAATACTGTATATGAAAATTGTTTAATCCTATATTTTTATTCCTACTCATGAAAAAAGTCAGTTGAAAATTCTATTGAGGTGATCTGGCACAGTAAATTTTAAGTTCTAAGGCAGAGATCATCAGCAGTTATTTGCCCAGGGACACTTTCTGGGGAGTAGAGAATGATGAAATTTATCCCTGGTCTCCAGCCTTTCAGAATACTGTTTCAATAAAGTTCTCTTTATTTCCAGAACCTCCAATCCTGATCACTCACCCACTGGAGGACCAGATGGTGATGGTTGGAGAGAGAGTGGAGTTTGAGTGTGAAGTGTCAGAGGAAGGAGCTACTGTGAAATGGTAAGAGAATGGAAGAAAAAAACCAAAGCAAAGCAAACCAAACCAACATGAAACCATCATCCTCCATGGAACATACAGGAGGCGGAATTAAAAGAGAGAAGGCATCCTACATAATTGTTTTCAGGAAAAGATTGTTCCTCCTCCTATATGTAAACATTGAGGAGAGAGAAAAGATATGACACAAAAATTTAGATTAAGTACAGATCTTTTACAGTGTCTCTAGAATTTCTTGCTCAGTGTTTACACTTCAGTAATATCTAAGTATTGCCCAGATTAATCAGATCCATATTGTGGTGAGTTTGCTGTACTTTTTGAAATCTTCTGGTCTTCTCAACTGCAGTGAGGCATTTGGGTTTTAAAGTATTTTTTCTTAGGTAAAAAAAGTTAGTGTCTCTTGAGACACAGAGGGAACGCATCTGCTATGGTGATCCTGCCAAGCTGCTCATTATGCTTATGCAGCAAGAAGGATTAAGATGACAAACATTTAGACCATGGATCCTGTTTTCTTGGGCATTCCAGCTGAGCAGAAGCTGGAAGGTGCATGCTGCAGGGCAGGCATGACAAGCAGGGCTCATGTGCCGTGCCGCACGCAGACTATTCTCACTTCATTTCTCTACCAGATGAAATTCCCTTGTGCTTGTTAACAGCTTCAGGCACACGGTTATCAAGCATTCCCTCAATGCCCATTACATTCCTGGAAAGTGCCAACTAATGATCTGCTGTCCCAAAGGAAGGAACTGAGAATTTAAATGGAGTCCAAAAGCTAGCACAGGCTGTGCATTGCACGATTAAAGCCACAAGCACAGGGACATACATTCTGTTGTTCAGGAACTGCCTGCAGATGCCTGGTCACAAGAGATGAGCACAACCAGATCTGTCCCTCTCAGAACACAGTGCAGCTGCCACACTTTGATCCTGTGCCTTTGAACAACTCCCATACATCTCATGGAGCTGTTATCTGTGGGATGGGCATCTGATGTGACAAGGGCAAGCCAGCAGCTGTCTCAGTCTGAAATGCAGCAAGTGGTCAGAGAAACTCATCAAATCACTGCAGTGGAAAACTGAGCAGTTAGGCATTCACACTGTATTTTACTGGTTTTGTTATGTGAGACTCTGCCAATGCTCTGTTGCAACAAATGGGACCATTTTGGACAGCAGAGAGAAGTGTACGGAGAAAACTTGAAACGGTGTGGAGAAAGAGTTCCAGTTTTATGGCTCATTAGGGAAATGTTCAACAGTTTAAGCCAAGTGACAGGCATTAACTCAGAGCACCTGTTCTAGTTCTTATCTTCAAACTCAGGATATAAAACCACAAGCACTTGAACAAAGGCAATTATGACTTGCACGAGACATGGCCTTCAGACTGGGGCTTGGAGAATTTATTATGTGGTCTCTTCAGAGCAATCAGAAAAGAATGTTCTCTTGATCACCAAGAAAGCTTACACACTATTACACTATTACAACGCTTTTCGAAAAAAACTTCAGATAGTCTTAGAAATAAGATAATACTTGAAGAAAAAATGTAATAAAGTACATGGTTTTGATCTAAGTTTTCCATCTCTGAATTCTTATCTCCAAATCAAAACAAACCATGGTAATGAGTATTTATAGCAATAAAGCTGTGTGTCCCAATTATCACATAGTACTTACATCAGTGATATCTCAGAAGACATTAACCAATTAATCTGCAGAATCCAAACAGGAAAGAGGAAAGCATTTCCAGATAAAGAGGCATTGAGTGGTAAAGCTGAGAACAGATATTTAATCTTGCAGATGTTCAGGACTTGGAAAGACTAAACCACAGCTGACCTACCTATAACTGCACGAGTTCTGTTTCAAATGTGAGGCTAGGCCAATGATCTATGGTGTTCTGTAAACCAACATTTCTATGATTCTATATAATGCTTCGCTTATACTTTAATATCAACAGATTCCTCTATTTTATAGTTCTAATTGCCAATGGAAGACCTGTAATATTACCTTAAAGAGGTTTTTTGCTTTTCACAGCAGCAGTGTGTTATTTTAAGCCAAATGATATCAGGGAGTTCTTTTTCAAGGTTTACAGTCTCTATTTGTCGTTATACACCTCTGCAAACTCTCTAGTCATCCACAGGATCAGCAATGTGCTAGTCAGTAAACACAAGTTAAAGACAGCATTCCCCTCCGAGGGATTTAAGACACTAATCATTACAAAAAGACTATTTTAATTACTTAGTCAAATTTTTAGGAGAACTCTGTCTTACCAATGGGTGAATAGAACATTCAAATATTTTTCATGAGCCATGTATCAAAATAGACCATGGGAAAATAAATTCAAAATAAATTAAAAGTCTGGCCACAGTATACATGCTTGGCTTTGCATTTAGTGACAGCAGCATGCTGAACTTTGGGATTACAGTCCACTCCCAGCAATTCAGCAAAGGTTTCTGTATCTCATTGTAGCACTTGTTCCAGAGCTAATTTGCATTAATCACAACACCAACCTTGGAAGATCATCTTACATGTTGTCTTAGACTCTTGTCTGTAGAGGAATGAAAAGGAAAGAAAAGGAAACATTATCCTGACAATAATACTGAGTACTGTGCTCCAACTGGTTGCTAAAGACATCCTCTGTTTCCTCCCTTACTCTCCTGCCCTGTGACCTCAAGCGAGGCCAGTCCTTCACTAAACCAACTTTTAAGTTCCAGTGTAACAAAGTTATGAGGGAGTATGTATGTATTTTGAAATGTATCAGGAACATCTAAGACACAAGTTGTAGGATTCTTGTCTCTGCCTGAAGTTTTGATCTGATTTATTTTAGCCGACAGACAGAGGTAAAAGATTTTCTTGCATCTACTTAGAAATTAGAGCTATAGTATTCTAATGAGTCCCAAGTAGCATTTCAGTTTGCTATTATATAAGCTCATTTGTTAAGGTGAATAGTCACTGAGTCACTGGTCACAAATAAGGGAAATGACAAAAAAGTAGAAAGAATATTTTTACTCTATTAAAATCACACATATTTTCTGTTTGTTTTTCCATGTGACTAACTATCAAAGAGAAAAACTTTTTCATTTACTGCAGCAGTATTCAAGTAATAATGAAAAATGTAATGCTACAAAATCAGTAAATTGAAGAAATTACAAGTATTTTCTTGTAGCCTGTTTATGTTATTTAGGACTAGGAACAGGAAACCCTTAAAACACCTTATTTATTTTTGTTATGACCTTGATTAAACAGTGTGAGTCCTCCCTGCACATTTCCCTTCATGATGACTGGAAATTACAATAATTAAATTTCCTCCTGGGCTGGATGGTGAAGCTTAATTTAGTAAAGTCTTAAGTATACTGTGGCACTCTTGGATGGAAAGAGCTACAAATAGAAAGTACACATTCATCTGAATCCATCCTAAAATTTTCTACTTTTGCTGGTGCCCAAAAATCACTAATTTATAAGAGTTATATTTCACATCAGGAAAATCAAGACTGTTAAGTAATATCCCATCAAGTCAGTCCCATGTACTTTATGGCCATTTTTAAGACAGTAAATTTCCTGCTGGTGAAGTGTGTTTTCAACCCTTTACCTTCTACAGCATTTAACATTCTTTCATGTTTATCTATAGCATATCAATAGAAAAAAATCAAGTAATTACTAGTGGTGAATTCTCTTGAACCAGAAGTCAAATGCCTAGGGAAAATTAATGGTCAGGATAGAGGCATTGTAGTTCCATTAGCATTTGTGCAACAATCCCTTTTTGCTAACTTGAAAAGACACAAAGGTTGGATTCACCTTGTGTCTTCCAATCCCTAGTAACACTGAGCTGACCCTTACTCTCCTCTTTCAACCACAACAAAAATGACTCAACACTGTTTGGTATTTCAGGGAAAAGGATGGAATTGAACTGACACGAGAAGAAACATTTAAATATCGATTCAAGAAAGATGGAAAAAAACAGTATCTGATTATTAATGAGTCAACCAAGGAGGATAGTGGACACTACACTGTGAAGACCAATGGTGGGGTATCAGTCGCTGAACTGATTGTGCAAGGTAGGCACAGGGAATATCCCAGGATTAGAGAAGCTGAAAAATGAGAACAGGCTGAAGGTAACCTTCTCCAGATAGTGCAGAGTGGTAGCATAATCCTCCTGACAGGGAACAAGAAGATGCAGTAAGGGGCAGAGGGTTTGATAATAAAGGCTTCAAGGAGAACTTACACCTGTGTGCCGGATATAACAGATACTCTGATAACAGCAGGTGCTCAGCTATCAGTCCTGTTAAAGCCCTGCATGCTGCGTGTTTCCGTTCATATTTCCTTCTTCCATCACAGCTTGCTCAGGCCTTGCCTTTTCTATTTAGTAAACCCACACCATTGACTTACAGAGCTATTCTGATTTTTGGTGTGTGTATTGATTATTCTCACAATATCAGAGAAAAAGCTGGAAGTTTATCAGAGCATTGCAGACCTGACAGTGAAGGCACGCGACCAGGCTGTCTTCAAGTGTGAAGTTTCTGATGAAAACGTTAAAGGAATCTGGCTGAAAAATGGAAAGGAGGTGATCCCAGATGAAAGGATAAAGATCTCCCATATTGGCAGGTCAGTCTTGTTTCAGGTTTGGGTATTGCAGTGCAATCCGTAAGAATTGTCATCTCGGGGGATAAGTAAGACTTTGTCCTGGCTCCAGCTGAAAGGTAAAAAGTTTAAAGGCTTTTCATATGCAACCAACATTTAGTGACAAACTTGTTTTGGTATGTGTGCAATCTGAGTTGGTGCATTTTATATGTATGGCTTCAGCAGTATATCAGCAAAAGTAAATCTTAGTTTTCATTGGGATTACACCTAATGAATTACATGGTGTTTTGGTATTCAAACAATCCAGAAAACACATTGTTGGTAACTTTAAAACTAACAGTAGTTTTTAGTACATGTGAGTAAACCCTACAGAAAAAATAGTGTTTATACGAACATATACAGCTGACTAATTCTGTGCTCAAGTTTCCTAGCAGTCTAGCTACTAATGGAAATGGAGATGAAGAAGATTCAGCATTAAACACTAGGTGAAGTTTTCCTGGTACTCTTTTCTGTATTCTGTTTTGAATTTAATACAGGCATGGAGAATCACTTTTTAGTTTGTTTAGTCAGAGTTACAGAGCTTCACAATCAAATCAAATGAAGTGTTACAACTGCCCTTGTAATGGTAAAGGACTGGGCTAGAGCAAGGAAACTGCTTCCTCTCTTCAAACAATCTACCTTGACAAAAAAAATCCATTCACAGACAATGTGCTGATATGGATTGGCTTTAACACTGAAAGCAGAGCAGGCTACATCCCTGGTGGTCATTGACTTGTGTCATGGCAAGGGAAGAAGAAATAATTTCTGTTATTATCCTGTAGCCTGCACCTTGTCTCTCGAGAAAAGCCCTCTTTCTCCTTAGGAGTTAAGGCAAGGGAGTGGAATATATCTATTCATGTTTCCAGAATCCATAAGCTCACTATTGAGGATGTAACACCAGAGGACGAGGCTGATTATTCCTTCATTCCACAAGGATTTGCCTACAACCTTTCTGCCAAGCTTCAGTTTTTGGGTAAGTTATCTTAGAACATGTAACGGGAATCCCACAGGGATAAATGGTGACAGTAATCATAGTTATACCAGGAAAGAGAATGCAGATTTCTTTTCTGATACTTCAATGAAGGCACATGCTTTTCCCTGTTATTTTGCATTACTATTATCACATTGGTTTACAGAGCCTGTTTTTTAAAATGTATTTTGTAAATCTGCTGATTAACATGCCTTATGAAATTTCAATCAGTTTTTAAATTACGTTGTGAGTGCAGATGCTATGTAAATTCTGTTTTCTGATATATTTCTCCTTCCCTGTCTCCTCTTTTCTTTCCCCCCCACCACAGAGGTCAAGATAGATTTTGTACCAAGAGAAGGTAAGAGCAGCAGTCATTATTTATATGCAAGAAATAATATTTTTTTTAATTTTTAATTTAATGCATGATTTTTTTTTTCCATTTAGATTACTCAAACTATATTTTCTCTACCTTTACTACAGAACCCCCAAAAATCCACCTTGATTGCCTGGGCCAATCCCCTGACACTATTGTTGTGGTGGCTGGGAACAAACTAAGATTGGATGTTCCTGTATCAGGAGATCCAACACCCACTGTCATCTGGCAGAAAGTAAACAAGGTAATGTGTAACCTCAAACAGAGTCTGAGGCAAGTCACAACAGCAAATTTATTTTTCCTTCTCAAATATTACTTTGGTTTACAGTTATTTACAAGTATTTCCATCTTCCTTTCAATTTCATGCTTTTAAACCTCAAGGGAAAAAAATTAAATACCTGCACTGCAGCTGCTTGAGACATAGCTGGTTTTGTGATTCATCTGTTCTTTTTTATGAGCGGTTCCCTGGGCTTTTTTTGTCCAAAAGAAGAGGCTGACTATATATGAGTAGACATATGTACATGCAGATAGAAGGATACCATACTCATTTATTCTTTTCCTACATCAGAGAAAAATAAATAAATTATGAGTCATGCCCATCACCTTCACCTGACAGAACGAACGTTTTCTGGAGATGGCACCTTTCTTTTTTAGTCTTTATCAAGGATTCTACAATTTGTGAAGAAAATGTCATCTTAGCAGACTAGTAGCATAAAACTCAATTTGGTATAATAAAAATAGAGGAACCTTGCTATTTACCTGATCAAAACAATTACAAAACATCAGAGAAAGAATTTAGAGGCTAGACTCAAAATGTTAAGTGAGCGTCCTTTCTGGGTATCTCAAAATATCCCCACCCCTCACCATCTGTGGGCTCTTGAGCTATAACTAGCACAAAACAGAAATATTTTGCATAATATTCTCCAGCATCATTACACTTCCATATGTGTAGATATAGAAAAAATAATATTGCCAATTATGTTAATTCCCCCAATCTTCTCTTTCTTCATGATTATGCCGCATTCTTGTTCAGGTTAGCATATCCAATAGAACACCAAAATTTTTTTCTGCAATGCAGAATTAGTATGGGAACAAATTTTTAAAAAGCCAAGAAATTTACTCTTCCATCAGAAGTTTCTCTGATAAAATGTTGATTGGGTATCAGACAACCACCGTACAGTGTTACTTCTGAGGTGTGAGGTCTCAACACATGAGGAAAAGCAGCCAGTCTTGATAGAAGGTTGTATAAAATGTACTTACTAATGAAATTCTAAACAAAGAGTAGCACAGCCTCGAAAGATGTTATTCAATGTTACAGACCTGACTGTATTTCTGAGTGTTAAAATATTTACATCAGTTTACTATCCCGTTGTTACAGAGAGAACTAATCCTTATTTTTGTACTTACATATATAGAGTAACTAATACCAGAGTAACCAGGTTCACAATCAGTTACAACAATACTGCAGGAATGTCATGCTTCTTCCCTTGCTAAGCTGCAAATCTGAGTTTGTCGACTTATCCTTCCCTTAATTCACCACGTTCTGATACTTTTTTTTTTTTTCATTTTTGCTTTTTACTTTGGCTTTGGTAGATTTCCTTCCCAGGTCTGCTTGCTGCCTCACTTTACTTTTCTCACATTTCCATATTCAATCCCCTAACAAACTCTTCTCTGTCTTGCAGAAACAGCTTTACTGCTCTGCTCAGCCTTAGCTGACTTTCTGTGGTTTCTTTGCTTATCTAGAGAAATGACCTACTTCGAAACGATGATTCCATGACTCCCTCTGAAAACAGCAGTGATTTAAATACTGATAATAAGGTAAGTTATTTATGCAATCACTCAAGTGTTCATAGTGTTTTCCAGATAAGAGGTCATACTCAAAAGAAAATAAAATTTAAGTCAATAGAGAGTAGAAATGGTGACTCGAGCAGCACATCAGGCCCACTATCCTGCCTCACAATGGTAATTACTAGACACCTGTTGGGCACAAGAGATCTGGTGAGCAATTTTAGAGTAAGAAGCTGATTGAGAAAATCTTTCTAATCACCAGCACATGGTGACTGAGTTACAAGGAATCAAAGCAGTTACAGTAATTTCACGATTATAAGCCGCACCTGAATATAAGCCGCACCTTTTTTTGTTGTTGTTTTTTAAGTGAGGATCCATGTGTAACAAAGTAACAAATTAGTAACAGAATCGCTGCCAGCTGGGTTTGGTGTCAGGTGCTCAAGTTGCAACAGTTTTCATGGACCAGGGAAGCCTTTAAAGGCAGCCCCAGGCACCCTCCCTGGTCGGCTCTCACTTCCAGGTTAGCATTTTGCTGGGATTTGTCCACATATAAGCCGCACCTGAATATAAGCCGCACTACTGGGGTAGGCTGGATTCTTCGAGGGAAAAAGTGCGGCTTATGATCGTGAAATTACTGTATTTGAAAACTCTTTTAGATTAATTTGTGGGGGTTGTTTTTCCCTCAGTAACCTGTAAGGTTCAATAATAACTAGGACAAAATCCTATAGGACACACGGAAAGCTGACAATGGGTCAAGAGAGTGGATGGATTATAAAGCAGTGAATCAGGACTCACTTTGCAGCAACTTTTATTTTTCACATAAATGACTTCTCTCTTGACAGAGTAAAAAAATTTTATATTTATACAGCAATAAACCATTCTTGGGGTTAGGATCCTGCTGCACTAATCACTATTTGGACGTGTATTCTCTCTAATGGTTGTTGTTCTAAATCTAAATATACATTGGCACATAAGGAAGACAGGAGTGTATTAAGTAAGCACAACTAAATTGTGGTCATTTTGTTTAGATTTTAGCCAAAAGTAGAAAGATTCCCCATATGATATTATTGAGTGGCAAAAATCATAATGATGCCACTAACAGTTACAAGAATCTTATTTTAATTTATACAGTAATCAACTGCTATCCATGAACCTCTTCACAGCGATATCCCAAGCAGGAATTTCTGGAATTACTTAGTAACTTCCTCAAAATATAACTGGCTTTGTTTAACTAGTGGTGAATCTTACCAACCCACAGACTTTCAGAACCAATTTTCCCAAATGGTATTTATGTGAGCCAATCAGTGTATATTTTCTCTCTCCTACATACAAATAGAATTTGAAAAATTTTACAACTTTGCAATAATTATTGTAATATTCAATGATTTGTAGGTTTTCACTAGCTTACACACGAACTCATCAGGCTGTCCCTGGCACAACTTGCAATGATTTTATCTCACTTTCACTGCTCACAGCTCCTGTTTGAATCTGAAGGCAGAGTCCGTGTGGAGATGCATGAGGACCATTGTGTCTTCATCATTGAAGGGGCAGAAAAAGAGGATGAGGGAGTTTACAGAGTTATACTTAAGAATCCAGTTGGAGAAGATAAGGCTGATATCACAGTCAAAGTTATTGGTAAGTGAAAGAAAGAAAGAACCAAATCATGAAAGAACACTGAGTGTGCTGAAACTACCCCTTCTCTAAAAGTCTGAAAGTCTCTCTGATACAAGTTCTGACATTAGGTTTAGAAAAATGAGAAAGGATCATAAAGAGAGGAACATTATCAATCATAAATTTGGCAGAATTTTTCAGAGGTGAAAAGTTGAGAGAACAACTCCCAGCAGTAATCCATGTATTTTCTGTACCAGGTGATTCTATTATTTTATGCGTGGCATTCCATTCTGAGGTTCATGCTTGTCAGAGATAAGAAAAGTTTCTAATCATTTTGTCGTGGGTTATGTTTTTAAGCAGAGACTTCATTCTATAAGCAGCAAATGGTTAATGGAATAAAGAAACACAGTGTGACTGATAGAAGATGAACAGATTGACAGACTCTTCAATGAGTCACAAAAGACTTGGGAGGGATAAGATTTTGAGTCAGTAAGTTTTATAAATTTTCCATAATATTTAATTTGCTGATTCCCTGGCACACACAACAAAAGGACAAGTTATAAGCAAATCAGAAAATTAGTTTTACCTACAGTATTAAAATTTAGAATTGCTTAGTAAATACGAAGTTTTCTTCCATTTTTTATAAATATAATAATAAATCAGGATATTCACTATGAATATCTCCAAAGTGGCATAATATGTGAGGCATGAAGTTATATTTTATAAAATTTATTCTAGAGAAAACAGGAAACCGTGGAGCAAACCTCATCTTACAGAATAGAATTGCCTTACATTTTTGCAAAAATTTTATTATGTCTGGGAAGAAAAAGGGAGCTGAATGATCAGTGTTATTTAAAGGAAACCAAACTAACAAAGGAGCATCAAAGAGCAGGATTCACTTTAGGCTAAGTTAATACATTCTGGTTGTACCTACTGTTGCTATCTGACAAAGCAGTATCACAGAATCACATAATGAATTTGGTTGGAAAAGACTTCTGATCTCATCAAGTCCAACTCCACCATGTCAGCCAGGTCAGGCACTGACTGCCCCATCTAGTCTTTACATCAACACCTCAAGGGATGGGGTCTCCCTGGGTGGCTCATTCCAAAATCTAATCACCCTTTTCTGTGAAGAATTGCTTGCTAATATCTAACCTAAACCTTCCCTGGTGCAGCTTAAGCCTGTGTCCTCCCGTCTTGTTGCTGGCTGTCTGGGAGAAGAGGCCAAAAGCCACCTCCTTTCAGGGAGTTGTGTAGAGCAATAAGGTCTCCCCTGAGCCTGCTTTTCTCCAGGCTAAACAACCCCAGCTCCCTCATCTGCTCTTCTTATGACTTGTGCTCCAGAGCCTTCACCAGCATCATTGCCCTTCTCTGGACATGCTCCAGCCCCTCAGTGTCCTTTCTTGCAGTGAGGGTCTCAAAACTGGGCATGGGGTTCAAGGCATGGCCTCACTAGTGCTGAGTACAGACAATCACTGCCCTGATCCTGCTGGCCACACTATTGCTGACACAGACCAGGATGCCATTGGCCTTCTTGGCCACCTGGACAAACACTGGATCATGTTCAGCCACTGTTGACAGCACCCCAGGTCCTTTTCCACTGGACTACTTTCCAGGCACTTTTCCTGCAACCTGTAGTGCTAGAGGAGGTTATGGTGGCCAAAGTGGAGCACCCTGCACTTGATCTTGTTGAACCTCATACCATTGACCTGGGCCCATGACCCAGCCTGTCCTGGTCCCTCTGCAGAAGCCTCCTGCCCTCTAGCAATTGACACTCTGGCCCAACCTGGTGTCATCCATGAATTTACTAATGATAGATTTAATATCTTAATTGATGATCTGGATGAGGGTATTGAACAGGACTGGGCCCAACACTGATTCCTGGGAGACACCACTACATCAATACTACACAGAAAAATAAGTGTTAAAAATATTTAATTTACTTGCATAAAGAAATTGAAACACTCACAACTGCCATTCATTCTCACACTTTCTTCAGATGTTCCTGACCCTCCAGAGGCTCCCACAATCAGCAACATTGGAGAAGATTTCTGCACTGTGCACTGGCAGCCCCCTAAATACGACGGTGGGCAACCGGTCCTTGGTAAGAGTCCAAAACCGCAAAGTCCCCTGCAGCTTTGCACAGACATTTTGCTGCTCCTCTGAAATGGCACAGAAGGATTCTCTGTTGAGACATGAGCAAGGCTGGCCCTCAGACAGGAGCTGCTCGGGGCACTGAACGCTAAAGCAGCCTGGGTTCCGGCCTCCAATTTTGAGGAGAGAGTGCCCCCTGCCTGTGCCAGTTGGTTTGAATGCAGAGAAGCATTTCAGCACACAGGCGCAAAAAGGTGATTTGAAAAATAGCTACAGCTAGCTACTCTCATCCAAGACTGAAATTTTAAGTCAGTATGCAGGCCTTTGTGCTTATCTAGGAATATCAAAACAGATCTGTGGCCACCTCAGTCATCAACTCCAGACGTCTGCAATCTCAGGCACTCATGCAATGTATGTCTTATAGCAGAAAACTACTTCAGTATTTTACTTCATATAAAACAATGGGTCATAAAACAGTCTCCATCATTGTAGTGACCTTGAAATCTCAGCTAAAAACTGGAGTGCGAACTTATCATATGATGCAGGAAATAAGCAGACACAATCACTGACACCACTTTATGTTCTGCACAGAGAATGATGAGTTTTAGATAGAAATCTCTGTGATCTTCAAAACAAAAAAAAATAATGCAGGATCTTAACCAATTTTAGGAGAAAAATTTCCTCTGGAGTCCATATCTAGCAATTTGTTTAATAAAGATGTCTGGAGTTTTAAATTCTTAATTAAAAAATAAATACACTGAAAGTCATATGGACTCCCACAGGGATGCCAGATCTAGAAATGTCTAAAGTTCTTTTAATCTCCTGAATAGTATCTGGAAGAGAGGAGTTTTTATATGGTTTTTGTTGGACTTCATTCATTTCCACAAAACCTATCTCATTTAAATCAAAGAATTTACCTGTGCAGGAATAAACAAAGTACTGCTGGCCCAGTGCCTTGTGGTTTATCTATTCTGACAGGCAGCAAGCAAGAAGCCAGAAGTTTAAATCATTATGTGCAAAGATATTTACCAGTAGTTGTGCCATTACCACAGACAACCCTCACCTCACTGACTATACAAAGCCCATTATTTTGTTGTGGAGGGTTTTCAGGGCACATATTTTGAAAAGTTCTTTGCTTTGTTTTCCCTGTCAAAGGAAGGGTTTTGTGGATGTTCCATTAAGAGCCCTTAGCACCACCTGAGGAGGTTTCTTCAGTGAGCACAGGGCTGCAGTGCTGGAGGAGTTCCAATAAAACACCTGCAGCAGGGGGAGAGGAAAAGCCAAGGTGCAGCACTCTCCATTCAAACAGAGTTTTAGAAGCAAAGAAATGCAAGGGGGAAAGGCATATTCATTCTTATCTGTCTTCATATTGTTACAGATGGCATTGTAGGCAGTCAGATACAGACTTCATTAGCTATACCAATAGATATAAAAAAGAAATTCACACCCCATCTTCACCTTTCCTGGGGTTTTATATGCTTTTTGTATTACTAAAACAGTATAATTAACTATCACACATTTGGAGCATTTGGGGAAATAATCTGCTTTACCAAATGTCACCAACATGACCAGTATTGTCATTTTACCTCCTTTCTGCCAGTTGTTTTTTTTTTAATTGCAAATGTCTTCATTTTGACACTTATATGCTTAACACTGCTTGTCTATAATGGCAAAAAACCCTAGAAACTGAGATGATGAAATTTTTTCAGTCTCATAGACTCTGAAGAGAGGAAAAAACAGGAACATACCAAAGGAACCATCCATTCTTTGCTTAGTCTTTAACTCATTTAACTCTGAAATCTACTGCAAACAAGCATGCCAGGAGTACATCTTTATGCATTTTAAGTGATGATACAACCTGTCAGCTTAAAGATACTTCCACTGTTCTTCTCCCAGAACATTCTGTAGACTCCTATGCTCTTCTTGCATTACAGCAAGCATTGACAGGAAAGGCTGCATGATGTCTGTGCCTACAGCATGCCAGCAAATCAAATGTGCCTGTCATTCTCCTCATCCCTGGAGACACCTTAAGTGTGAATCATACTTCCCAGGTAGATCAAAGGGACTTTTGCAAGTTTGATAGCCTTGACCTTGGTGAGCAGCAGGGTCTGAATCACTCACTCTCCTGCATGGCTCAATTATAAGTCCTTGCTATGGACTTACACTAGCTGACCCCTGTTACAGACTTTGCACAGACCTCTGCAGTCTATGAGTAGGAGCACCCCTACACAATACACTCAATACATGGTATGTGTATGTGACTATTCAATGCATTCTCTGATTATTAATTCTGTAGTTAAAAGATTAATAGCTTTCACAACAAAGTTTGTTTAAAAGAAGCCTGTGTGGATCACATCCAGTCACTCTATCTGCAACACAGAGAAGCAGCAGAAATTTAATACAGCTAAATGGAAAGAAGTAGTCCGTTGTAGCAAGTCAACTGGAAAATATCTGACTTGTGTTTCCAATGTGATGTACAACCATCCTCCATATTAAGCATCAGGAATCACAGATTCCATTCCCAGTTTTGCAAAATAAGAAGTTTATCTTTTATACTGATAATCCAGCCTCACTTAGTCATTCTGGAAAACAGCATGGTATTTTGGAAAGGCTATGGGTGTTCTGGGTGGAGAAGTGCTAAGACATAGATTCCAGGCATACAGATGACACCTTAAGCTGAACTACAGATTTGCTCTGCAGTGCACCCAGCTCTCTTTGTTCTCTGTTATCATACAGGCTCACTTTCCTTCCCAAGGAAATCAGAGCAAGAAAAATGGTGGGTGGCCATATCTCGCTCACTGTAGGGCTGAAGCAAGCTGAGATCTGCCTTGTCTGGGAAGTTTTGCATTTCCACCACTTTGCAAAGAGCACGGAGATCTAGCATGAATTCTTTGATAAAGCATTAACAAAAAAAAGTAATTGTCAAACTGTTCATCCAATTAATTCTTTGTGGGGGATTTAGGCTGTTAGTCAAGATTAGTGAATTGAAGCAGAATAGAAGTAAGAAATTAATTTTTTAACTCTATGCCACATCTTAGACATTTCAAAGAAATTTCTCCTTCTCTTAAAAGGATTTTATTTTTTCCTGCATGTGAGATAACAATTTCCAGTTCTTTCACATAACAGCTGTCCTTTACAGGCTATATTTTAGAGAGAAAGAAGAAGAAGAGCTATCGATGGATGAGACTGAATTTTGACCTTTTAAAAGAGCTAACCTACGAAGCCAAGCGGATGATTGAAGGAGTGGTTTATGAGATGCGGATTTATGCTGTGAATTCTATTGGCATGTCCCGGCCAAGCCCTGCCTCACAGCCCTTCATGCCAATTGGTGAGTTCTGAAACTGTGGTATTTCTAGGACAAAACCAAGACAGGACAATTTTGACACTTGTCTTCAACTGCTCTTACAGCTTAAAACAAGGTGTCAGGAAAGAGGCTATCAGCCATCTCTATATTCTATATGTAATCAACCTTTTCCTTTGTAATGTTCCTCTTCTCTATCTCTCATTCCTCTTCCTGAAGAGCACAGACGTTCCAGTTTCATGAAATTGGTGATGAATTTCTAGTTGTTATAATTAGAAGTGTGAGAGCCAAGCTGGATCTGGAAAGGAGGAGAACTAATTGACAGAGATTTCCCTGTCCCTCTCAGCTTCTCCCATTCCCTTATGGGTGCAAATATCACAGTATCCCGTCCAGTGCTCCCTTAATCCCGGCCCTCTCCACAGCTAAAAGGATAGATGATTAAGAAAATATTTGAGGAATGATTTTCTATAAATAATCCTTCCCAACACAGCAGCACAGTGTCTCCTGCAGTCCCTGAGCAAGAAGCAAACTAAAGGGGTCCTCAGGAAGCCTGCCTGCTAAGACTTTTAGGAAGAAGACCCACAAAAATACAAATAGCTGGAGATTAAAATGACTAGAGTTTCTAAATCTACAAATAACAGCGAAGGGGGACAGCCTGCTGATGGAGATAATGTAAAAGCAATGAAGGAGTCAGAAGGGAAGGTTGAACTGCAAGAAGGGTCTCTTAATTCTGGATTTCAAACACACAACGGCTGGTCTGCAACAAAAGAGGTCAAACAAGAACCATCAAGTGGAGCTACTGAAAAAAAAGGTCCAAAGTTTTCATGGGATAGGCAGAGTTTTACTTGATTAAGGATAAAGTTCACACTTACTTCTTCAGAGAAGAGGTTTGGGGTTTTGATCGTGTACTGTGTGGTTGTGTATGTTCCCAATCGCATTTGCCCCCTGTGTGCTGTTCTTGCTACCATATGAATATGAATTTTTTTTACATTTACAGAAATGAAATTAGGTGATATTTTTGGGGTTTTTTTAATAATAACTTTGGGAACTAAGACTGATTTCAATTAGTTCCATAACTTGTGAGCCTGTATTTAATTTACCTTGTATAATCTATTATGTATATTCAGAAGATGTTCAGTTTATAATACACATATACACTGATTAAGCCAAACATTCATTTCATTAACATGATTGCTCTTATGGTATGTATATTAAATTTTATGGTCCTGCACTCTAAATGTTATTTTGAAAAAGTTGTTTTCTGTTTGCTTTTTGGTATCAATTATTTCACGGTAACATTTATGTGTATTTTGGATCCTCTAGTAAGGGCTTTTCTTGATAATTTTTAAATCAATAGGTAATAGGCATGCTGCAGAAGACTGAATTTAGTTAGTGATCTTTAAACTGTGGGTTTATAAAAAACCATAACACACCTGTTCTGTAGAGATATGAAAAAGCTGTATCTAAATCAAAATTTTTAATCTCCAAAATATTTTTCTCAAGTATGTCTCTATTACAAATACACAAATCAGAAATAGTGTTTCTTTAAACACGTAGTCATAGCTTTTGGTAATTTTCATTACTATGTGAGTGAAGTGAAATGTAGCCACTGTCAATTTGGTCCTCTGACCATGTGAATTTTGTCCAGTTACAAAGAGTGTAAGTACAGAATATAAAAGGTACATATTTTCATTTCTAAACTTCTCTGCAGACTTTTGATGGCAATTTTACTTCCTTCTACAAGTCTTCTTTTTTCAGTGGCTTTTCTCATAAGACAGCATCTGTAAATAGGAACTACTGTCTTAACCTCTTGCTCCTCTTCCTGTTATAGGAACCTTATGCTGTGCTTTTATTAAATGATTTAACAGGCATTACAC
Organism: Sialia sialis; assembly: GCA_009812075.1. NCBI lineage: Eukaryota > Metazoa > Chordata > Aves > Passeriformes > Turdidae > Sialia > Sialia sialis. The sequence goes on along the minus strand of VRYO01001269.1, from coordinate 24,578,018 downwards.
TTTACAGCTGAGTTCCAAGTAGATTTATTTTATTAATATAGACAGTGGTACATAAATCAGTGGTTAAACCCTCCTCGTTTAGCCTTTAAATTCTAAGTTGTGTTGCTATTTCTCAGAATCTACTTGTCTGTATTTCCTTACAGCTCCTCCAAGTGAACCAACCCACTTCACAGTGGAAGATGTTTCTGACAGCACTGTTTCCTTGAAGTGGAGGCCCCCTGAACGGATTGGAGCTGGGGGATTAGATGGCTACATGCTGGAATACTGCAAAGATGGATGTAAGGAAGCATGAGTACTAGGCAGAAGCAACAGAGCATTTGAAAAATGCTACATTTGCAATAACTTCACCTCAATACACTACCAGCAACCTAACCATGTCCAGCATGATCAAATTTTAACTTCAATCTGTGTCTACCATCCTTGCCAACCATGACCATACTCACTACGATGTGACTGTAAAACCATGGAGGTCACATCCATACTGTCATCTTCACAATCACCATAAGCTTTAATAAGCATAATTATTTTATGATACAAAAGTAGCATTGCTGTTCTACAGTCACTACCTCTGTATCATTCATGAGTTGCATATTCCTTAAAAGAAATAAAATAACATGATTGTTACAGCATCAGTACAACATCATTTAATACTTGTACTGATAATAAAGGATGTAACAACACCATATCTACAAAATTCAATGTTCTGTGAGGCTACAATGTAATATTTATGTTATAAAAGTCAAATAACAAATTTATAGTCACTTTAATATTGACATTTTCCCTGACACTAGGCTTGATTGCCAAATAATCCAAACTAGGGGGTTTACAGGGCATAATTTATGCAGAAATAATTACAGTCTTTAACATGACATTACTATAGAATTACCAGAATCTCTATGTCATTGTCATAGCAGAATGATTTTATCAGTCATATATCTGTGCTTGATAATAAGGGAGCAGTAAGAATTCTGTTCTACTGTATCAATTGAGAATTAAACAATAAATTCCAACATCTGTGTGCTCTGTTATTGTTTTCAGCATATGTGGCTCTCACTGATCTGTTTGGAGAGCCACAGAAAGTATATTTACTCCAAGAAAAAAAACTAAGGCTTCACTTCTTTGCTAAAGCTACTTCCAAAATTCTCTCCCTTCCCATGCAGTAAAAATAAATGTCAAGAAGTGTCACAACTCTAAGTTCTATATAACAAAATGCCAAAGGAACTACCCAAAGATGATTCCCTTATCCTTAGCTATTTTGAGTAATAAAATTGCTTAACTCCTTGTGTAAACACATCCCCTTGATCCAGAGTTGCTCTTCCAACTTATTTTATTCCCTTTTAAGTGTGGTGTTGTAACTTGAGCTCATTTTTTCCTAATAGAAATTTACTTTCATTTGCAAACAAAGCATTAGTTTGGAAAAATAATGTATTATTGCAACATGCAAATACTGTTCTTGTAGCTACAGAATGGATTCCTGCTCTTCCTGGCCTCACTGAGCGCACCTCTGCACTGATTAAAGACCTGGTCACGGGGGACAAACTTTATTTCCGCATCAAGGCTGTAAACCTGGCTGGGGAGAGTGGAGCAGCAACAATAAAAGAGCCTGTCACTGTTCAAGAGATCCTGCGTGAGTAACCATACTCAATAAATCTGATTCATTTATTTCCCCATGTCAAAATTCTGCCTTTGTCTGAGAATAACACACAAGCTGCTCTTCCACTTTGATTAGGTGCCCAGTGTTTTCTGACTCTGAGAACATCTCTACAGCACCCACGTCTAATATTTGTAAAGCACAGATCTTAAAATAAAATTTTACTTCTTACTTTCAAAATACAGACATTTTACCTCTTGCAATGGCACTGTCAGCACTTAAGAAACATTTATTTAATATTTACCTCTCTTTAAATATATACAGAAAACATATAGCAGTTTCTATTACTGCAAAATGACTGTGCTGGCTATGGCAAGAGATCTATTTACTTCATTGTCACAGATTAATAATTACCACCCTGTGTATCACCTAACTGCAGTAGACTAAAATTCATTTGACTGGAGTCCAAAAGACATCAAGAGCTGCTAATAGTGGATTCCTCAACCTTGGCTCACACAAAGTGTCTGCCAGAGTCTCACTGGCAGTAAATTGAGCCAATGTAAATAAAACAAAGTTTTAATGCATCCCAATACGAAATGGTCATGAAGACAGATAGTACAAGTGTATGTGAAGAAATTCCTTCTGTAAATGACAGGGGAAAAAAATAAGGATAAAAGAAGAGCCTAGAAAGTAAAGCAGAGGAAAGCAGAGAGTAGATAAAAAAAAAACGTGAAGTAAGGTCCTTTCTTGTTAGTGGAAAGTAAGATACTACAAAGAGATTCCACTACATCTCCATCTCAAAGAACTGTAACTGAATGACTCTAGCAAGATAAAGGAATCTATTTGTTGCTGTGCTTTCTGAGCATGTCCATAAATACCTCCAAGTGGCAATATACAGGAGCTGCAGTATTTATATACCAATAGATAATCACTATCTATAATCACTTTTACTCCAATACATCCCTTATCCCATCCTTTCTACTGAACCGAACTATTTCTCCAAAGAAACAAAGTCCATATAAAAGATTCACAACCCAATGTCACCCAAATTTGGCATTTCAGATGCAACACATTTTCACAACTGCTGCTGTCACTGAAAACATGCTCAGATGTAAATATATAACTGAGACTTAATAATAACTTTTGATCCAGTAGACAAATACATTTGAAACTACTGAGAGACTGAGCTACTCCCTAAAAGTATAAACAATGTTTCCACAATTTTCTTGTGCTTACAATTATCCATTGCCTTATTTTTGCTGTAAGTAATGTTGCATATTATCAGAAGTTTTGTATTTAGTGTTCTAATGCTTAACTGCAGAGCGTCCCAAATTCTGGCTGCCACGCCACCTCAGACAGACTCTGGTGAAGAAAGTGGGTGAGACAGTCAATATTGTGATCCCTTTCCAGGTATGTATCAGCTTCTATTTTATCATGGTTATTTATGACTGCTTACCTAAAGTAATTTCCCTAATGCATGTTCCCATTGTTTCACTGCTTAAGCAAAATTACCTAAGTATGGCTGATGATTCATTAAACCCTCTCAAGCATTTGAGAAGGGGAGAGAATCACTTTTTTTCAGTCACATTCTTTTACAGAGTTTCTTCCTTAATCCCACTTTTTGGGGAAATAAAAAAAAAAGTGGTGTAAGTGCGTGCAAGCCCTTTCTTGCTTACTGAGCAAAGGAGGCGCCTTAGAGAGAAGTAGACAAAAGTGTAAGAATCCAACTGATTACTCTTCTAGAACCAAGGTATAGGATGTCACTGGGCAATTTCTTTGGCAAAAGTGTGTATGTTAATTTCTGACTGCAAAAATCAGAGTTTGCACGTAAAGAGAAGACCCCAGTTGGCCCTGGGGTGCAGAACCTGCATGTGTGTGCTTGTTCACTAAGGCATGCACAAAACTGGTAAAATATACACAAAGACTCACCTGACCAGTTACGTCATCCTGGCATTTTCCAGACAACCATCTGACCGTTTCTAAAACCCCAAATGCTTCTTGTCAGATGCAAGACTATAATATCAATATAGTGAAAGAATCAGTGTGTGTATAGAAATGGTTTTCTAAGAGAGAAATAGCAAAAGAAATTGTAAATTACAGACTCTGGCTCTGACAGAGATATCCTCAGTAATCACAGATATATCACTAATCATGTCCTTGGTTAAAATTTCAACATGCTGAAATTTCTCTACAGTCCAGGACTGACATTTATAGAAATGTAATCTTGTTATTAGTGAAGAGCTTTGAAATTCTCCTATAAAAGATGCTGAGAGATGCAAAACATTTTTTCCAAAAGGGAGACATATATGCACACATCACCTGTATTCTTTTGTTTGAGCAGCACCAGCAAGAAAAAAAAAATTATTAGAGCAAAATCTATGTAAGGTTAAAGGCACACGTCTTTTTGCCCTTTTTCACATGGATTTTTTCACAAAGATATCTGATTAGTACACAACTGTAAGCCCTTGAATAGAGTAACTTTCTTGAATTGAATGTTTTAATTATTTCAGCATCATCATAATATTTTTTTTATTTCACATTACTTACCTCCAAAATTGCTAAAGAGACTTTTTCGCTGTTGTCTAGCCACACACAAAATTCAAGATTTGTACATCTGCTATTTCTGAGTTACGTAATTATTAAATAAAATAAACTCAAACTAAATTACACAGATATTTTTCCTGCTTTGATGTCCCAGCTGAAGGAAAATTGCACAAATTTGACAAACTGTCCCATAAGCAGGGGAGTAAAGCTTAGTGGTGTATAGATTTGTGTCTTATGTCCCCTTGTGCTGGTTTTAACTGGGCAGAGTTGATTTTCTTGATGGAACCTACTATGGGGTCATGTTTGGAACTAGTGCTGGAGAGAGCATTGATAATTTCGGGGTGTCTTAGCTGCTGCTGAGAGCCGTGCATGAACAGAGTCAAGGACTTTTCTGCTTGCCACAAGACTCTGCCAGGAAAAGGGAGGTGCTAAACCACGACAGCCCCATATCACCACCTTCCATCCAGCACATCCAGCCACCTCCTCTGCTGAGAGCAGCCTCACTGCAATATTCCCAGAGATTTGCCAGTTCTTTGCCCTCCTCCCCTGACACGTCCTCAGTTCCCTGGCCAGGGTAAGTGCATGTAGCAACTCATCCAGAGCTTCATTTAATCCTGTCTCATCATTCAGCTGCTGCCAAACAAGATAGCCAAAAGACTGAGCTTTCCCTGACTATTCCTCAGTGGAGACACTAAGTGAGGTTTTGGCATTTCACCCTGTCATCAATTTTTCACAGAACTGTACTAAGCTAATCTTAGAGATTTTGAGTACTCTGTCAAATTTGGCCAAATTGAACCAACTGAATGAAAAGTTTTTTGAGTAGGTGACTGAAAAATCACATGCTGGAATAAGATCTTGTCTCCTAAAGGGTAAGGCTAACAAAAAATGCTAAAATCTATCCATCAACACCAGATTTTACTCTGAGAACTTTAATTCAAAGAGTACTTTTTTGAGTGAATGAAATTTGTCATAGTGTTGAATTGCAGCTTTCACAGTATGAGAATTGTGTTTATAGCTATTTAGACCATGTACTACTGACGACCTTTCCAAAAAAAGCAAATCAAAAGGAACTTTTCCTTTTACATTCCTTTTACACTTTGAAAAATTTTAAGTCACTGGTCATTTCTATTGCAGAAAAAGATGAAGAAGATAGAATATCTAGTATCTAATGAAAGTAGAAGTCAGTGTCTTCTACAATTTACAGTCCCTGTGCAACCTCTCCAGTGACCTCTGTGGTCACTACAGTGAAATTCTGTGAAACACACTGTCAGAGTATCCTGGGTTTAATGCTACTGATAGATCTATTTAAATCTTTAGATCAAAATGTCTCAAAAAGAAAGTAAAACATTGCTACTAATTTTTTTTTCTGCTGAGTGCATTAAGCAGGTGGAACATTTTGGTGAAAGAAAGAGAATCAACACATTCTTGCTTCAAAATTAACTATGTGGCACGTAATTAGAGGAGTATTATGTGTTATCAGTGGATAAAATTCACAGTAGAACTGAGCAGTCTTTTTGTCCATCATATATGTGTGAATATAAATATCTAAGAGCATTTAAATTCATTCTTCCCTGGCTGTGAACTCCCTGAAGCTGTTCTAGTGCTATTTAGCCACTCTGTCACTCACTGTTCTCTCTCAGATTATCTATTACACATTGCAGAAATCCAATCCTCTGACATATGTATTAGGAACATGCTTTCTATCTGTTCATGCTTTTCACAGTCTATAAATATAAGAGTATATGAAAACCAACACTTTGAACACTTGCAATCTTTCACTGGCACTCACAGCACCTCAAAAAAGGAGGAGCTGTGAGCAAACATATCTGATCAACCACACTAGAACACCAGCAGCAACAATCTTGTAATCAGGCTGAAAACCTGCCAAGTATTTGTCTTGACAAAGTAGAAATTAAAATAAATGCCCATAGAACTATACTATTTAGGCAGATAATTTTTATTTTGGAAGCATTCTCTATCCAAATTTTTCAAGGAGGATCTTCATGTCACTTTAAAATACATGCAAATGTGGGAAGTAAAATGGTGTCACTTCTTGGCACATTCACGAATAACTAGACACAGATATGGAAAACAAAACACAAAATAACCCAAACTCTTTCATTAGTTCCAGAATTTCTACCATAAATTCCAGCTGAAGAGAGGAATAGAGCATTTCTTGCTTTAATAGGTTTTTGTAAGGGTTCTATGAAATGAGACCAGGGTACAGCTACACTAAATCAGGACAAAACTATCTTGTACCTATTATTTCAGAGCTGCAGACCTGAGGTGCTCTTAACTATGCTCCTTGGCAGAAAGCTGTAAGAAAATAATTTACCAGAGAGAGAAAATGGAACATCCAAAACCATTTCTCATTCAAAGTGTATATGAGCCCTGATGTAAAATAAACTCCAATACATCTGATGAGTTAGAGAAAAGAGCATCAATGAACAAATAGCAATTTCTAGGTGCTTTAGACATCCTTTAAGTATAATTTTGGACAGATCTTGGCATGGCTCTTATAAAAAATGATATTTTTTTCCTAATACCACTGAAAAAAAAAGATGGTACACAGACCTTCTGAGCAAATACCAGACAAACCCAAAATAAAGGTGCAGCTATGCACAAAGATATATTATTATTCTGTCTACCTTTAGGCACCAAAACTGAGAGTCTGAGCATCTTAATCTCCCTCCGTAAGAAGAGATACAGTCTTTCAGAGTATGTTCCAGACATTGGATTGAGGAAGCTTCCAGAGCTGCTTTCTCTGCTGTTTACTGGAGGCAGTGTCCCAGTTTCAGTGCCTGAGGCTCCAGTTCCAGGGCAGCCTGAGCAGAGCTGACTGCTGGCTTGCAAGCTTCCACTTTCCTCCCACCCATCTGAACTACTCCAGGCCAGTGCTGCACTTTTTCACCTTGGTACTCTAGGCAGAAGCTTAAAAACTCCCACTGAGTTATTTTCTGTTGGATTAACTACACTTTATAAAGGTGCTATGGCCATTTTCTGTTTCCTTGGGATTCCTTATTTGGAGTTGTACAGTGGAAGTAGCACACCAATACCTTTTGAAGAACTAAATAGTGCTTACCATTTTTCCTGGAAATGGCTGGATGAGAGTGATGCACACCACCGATATCTCACTGATTCCACAATGCCATCTTCCATGGGTGTAGCAACACTGAGTGCTTAGGTTGACAGTCATCAAAACACTTTTCCAGTGCAGAAAGAATTATACACTGTAAGATAACAATAATTTTCCAAAAGATCTTGAAAATGTCTGACAGAGCATCAGATGTTTCAAGAAAGAGAGAACAAGGAGAGCAGAGCTAATAAAGCCCTCAAGTGTGTAAGGGTTCTGCTAATAAAAATCAGAACAAGTCAGATCACCTGTTGGCTCAACTGAATCCTGGGGAAGAGTACCAGACCAGCACAAGTATAGTATTTCTGGATTTGTTCTCAATGTAATTGCAGTCTCTAACTAAATGGCCTCCTCAGAGCATGGTTGCCACACAGATGGTAGCAAATATTTGTCTGGAAGAAAACAGAAATTGTAAAGTATTTATAGAGTTTACTATCTCAACTCCATGTATTATATTAAGCTTTCTAGATTTATAGATCACTGAGAGAAACATGGAAATACTAAAGCCTTAAAACTATTATTTTTTCTCTCTATCTCTTTCTTTAGGGCAAACCAAGACCCAAAATCACTTGGCTGAAAGATGGTCAAACTCTGGACTCCAAAGATGTGGGAATTCGGAACAGCAGCACAGACACAATCCTTTTCATCAGAAAGGCAGAGCTTCATCACTCAGGAGCATATGAAGTCACTCTTCAGATAGAAAATATGTCTGATAAAGTTTCAATAACAATACAAATCATAGGTAAGACCCTGATAACATTAGAATTAAGCAGATCATGCAAAACAGAACAATGGCCAGGCTGAGGCAACCCAAAGATCCAACTACCTCAAAATCCTTCTCTTCCCATGGTTGGTTGCAGATGGTAGGACAAAACTCAGAGCAGGGGTAGCATGTGACCTTACTTTCCTACTTCATTTTCTCGCCTTGAAATTATCTGTGTCCTAGAGACCTTCAGAGGATGAGGGATATTCTTTGTGTCCCATTGTTCTTTAGTGATTTTTTTTTTATTTTATCCGGTCTGTATTTTAATCCAGGTCTAGTTTGAGAATCCAAACATCCTTTTATAAGGAATTTCTTTTTAAGCACACATGCCTATTTGTGTTGATTTGAGTCTGCCTCCTGACAATGTCATTTGATGTTCATGCAGTTTTGTATCAGAAAAAAACATGAATAATCATTCAGCTTTTCCGCATCACAAGTGACTTTCAGTCACACTCACCTCAGTTAATTTTCTCAAGTTTTTATTCTCTTCATTTTGATTATTTTCAAACAGAGGCCATTCCATATCTTTGATTACCCTTACCAATCTCCTTTCTATCACTTTGAGACAGAATTTGAGAGTTCTGGTGTTCTCAGGCATAGCCATATTGTACTCAAGGAGGGAAATATGGATCTTGGAATGGATGTACTCCTACATGGGTTCTTTTTCATTAGATAAAGATAGGGAAGATAAAATCATTGCCATAATACACTTCTACAGTTCCAAAAAATAGAAGGAACAGCCCTATGAATTTGGAAAATTCACATTTAATGCTTTGCTCTGTTAAGAATGTCTAGTTTATCTGAGGCCTATTCACTATTATACAATTTCCAGGCTATTGTCTAATGTCATTTTAAATGAATGCATTACCAAAGTTTCCATTATTTCTGTTGGGATTATGTGAGAGATATTCTGAGATCTTGCCTATTCAGATTTCATTAATTTTCGGCCAAAGCTTTTCTATTTCTCCTCATTACCGCTCTTTTTAACATTCTTAATACCTGTTTTTATTTCTCTTTCCCCACATTCTCACACTGTTATCCCAAATTTCTTCCAGTGTATCAATACATTTTTAGAACATGTGTTTTGGCTCAACTCCTAATATTTTGGAATTAAAAATGCTGACTTTGCTCTGCTTAAAGTTTTATTAATTATGTTGGCAGAATGCGTATGCAATGGTGCCAACAGCAAGCAAGAGCGGCATGAAAAATTGGAGCAAATATGTCTTAATACCAGCAGCCGCTCCTGCTCAAGAGGATGGCTGCAGTTCTGCAAGACAAAAATAAGAAAATGGCAGCTAAAACAAAATAATCTCAAGACTGCCTAGAGAAGGTGTGGATGTCCCATCCCTGTCAGTGTGCAAGGCCAGGCTGGATGGGGCTCTGAGCAACCTGATCTGCTGGAAGGTGTCCCTGCCCATGGCAGGGGGCTGGAACTGAAATATGTTAGAGGTCCCTTCCAACCCAAGCCATTCTCTGACTCTGTGACTCAGGTAAAGGGGACTGGTGCACCCTACACTCCAAATTATCTTTCTACAACTGGTTAGTGACTCTGGATTCTGGCCATAGCACCAATATCTTCTGCCTAGTTCTACAGTTTGATACTGTAGAAAGTCAAAAAAACACATCCATCTATCATTGTCAGAGAGTTATATCATACAGAAAATCAGTGATTGAAAAACAGAATTAATCTTATCACACAGGTAAGAGTTGGAGAACCGGAATTAACTTTATACTTCCTGGGCAGTTTGGTCAAACAAATAGGAATTTGTATATGTAATTTAATTCATGACCAGGAAGAGAAAGGATTTGTAACATATGCAGATACTCCTGCAATCAGAGCATCTACTCTGATTATTGATTCTGTTACTCTGTCATCAGAACTACCTGTCCTCAATTCTGTCAAATGCACTTTTATTCCCCCAGATTTTATATTCTCTTGGCAGGACAGAAATATGGGTGATTCAGACACTCTTCCTAGACTCCTAGTGGTGCCAGCCTGGCTTTCAGACACAAGTCAGTCAGTGATCCTTTGGGGTGTTTTTTCATCAGCTAACTTCCCTTGGCAAAACTCGCCTTGATGAAGAAGTAATGCTTGTGGCTTCAGCCCCTATCTTTTTTTGGGGTAAGGCAAAAGTACAGGTGGTCAAAAGCTCTGCTGCTGTGATGAATCAGATCAGCTCCAAACAAGAGGAAACAACTCTGTTACTCCCATCACCTTCCCTTGTTGCCAAAATAGTGGCTGCCATTTATGCTATAGATAAAAAAAATATGCACTTTTTCTATGGGAATACAATATTTATGAAAGCATTTTAGAAAGTTCTGAGATAATGAAAATATCTCCAATCTCTGGAGAATACAGTTCCCTCAATTTCTTTCACCCTCTGCATGAATCAATAAATTATATTTCCTCATGACTTCTATTGACCAAAGCAAACCTCAGTTCTGCACTTTATTTTTTTAACTGGAATTAATTATTTTTCTCATTATGAATTATTTGAAAATATAAATTATAACTTACCTTTGAAAAATAATTCACACTTTATCTCTTCTTCCCATTGTATAAATTTTATTAGCTTGCAAAACTCATTAGCTGAGGTTGTGCTGAGGGTAACACAGAATACTTCCTTGAATATAAATCCCCACTCTGACACAGTGGCCTACAGAGGAAAATAATTTGGGTCAGAAGCAACACCAAGTTCAACTTTTCCCATTCTCTTCACAAGCTAGAGATGTACTGGTTGTTACTGAGAAAGATATATTCTACCATTCTACAAAGAAATTTTGAATAGATATTCTGGCAGATTGCACTATCCCATTGAACCACAAAGATCAAGAATATAAAAACCCATGAAGCAAATTTATTAATCTCTGCCTTTTTTAAGATTGTTCTTCACACATATGCAGACTGATATGTAGTATGAAGAATTCTTCTCTTAAATCAAAATAGATTCATTGATTTCTATATAACAAAACAGCTAGGGTTTTGTTATGATTCCAGCTAACAACAAATGCATTTCCACATCCCCATAAGCAGTGTTGTTCATTTGACAACATATTGCCATTTCCTACTTCAGAAACAGAGAAGAAAGTGTACGAAGTCTTTACCTAGTTGGCGGCTGTTGAGAAACCAGCCACCAGAAACAGAGGATGGCAAGTTTAATTTCATTTTTCTTTGAAATGTTAGTGTAAGATAGGCAGAAAGAGGATGATAAATGGAATGAGAGCTGTGCATTCCATATCCCTTATCAGACATCATGCAGTGTTCTAGTTGGCACCACTTTGAAGGAGGACAGTAGGGGTCAAACCTAATTATAAAGCAGTTTTCAATTCCAACATTTGCCAATGAAAAGAGAATTAGCACATTATGTTTTGATGTAGAAAATCACAGTTCCCCTCATAACAAAGACTTTTATTGCTGGTTTGCATATCCTTCTTTGTGGAATTGAATTACAAGCCACCTATAATAACATTCCTCTGTGCTTTGCTCATCTCAAAAATACATCCATCAGGTTCTTAACATTTTCTTAATTTTTCCAGTGTAACTACAAAATGGGGAGACAGTTTCCCTTCAACTCTCTAGAATGATCCTGAACTATTTTTCACTCAATAACAAGATCAACAACTCAGCTGTCCCCAGCAGGCTCCATAATTGTTGCAACAATCTAACATCAAAAAGGTGAACTGGTGTCCTCAAATTATAAAAGAAAGAAATATTATTTAATAAATCTAATCTAAATCTTAAAGCATTTGACTAAAAAACAAGGTATAAATACAAATGACCCTCAAAAAGAAAAAAAGAAAATTACCATTTCATATTATGGTTTTTTTCTCTATATTTCCATGTACCTTAAAAAGGACACAGATTTCTCTCTCTCTTTGAGAGTTTGTTCTTTTTCTAGATATTACAGAGAAATCACCTAGTGGGCAAGCTAACAAGCATTGAGCCAAGAGGGAAAAGGTGTGTTCCCAAATGGCTGGCCCTCCTCAGCTGGAAGGCACACACCCCATTGCCCTGTTTGTTATAGCAATGTAGATAAATGGCCAAGAAATTGCACTGTGGTAACAAAGAAGTAATAAAACTGCAGTTAAAGAGTTAATCACATCCATCCAAACAACACAAACTTCTCATCACATTTTAAAGACGAGTTTGTCTGGCTCCCATGTTACTAATTCTAGTGTTATTTCTCAGTAGAATTCAGGCCTCTCAGAAGAGTATTAAGAGAGTATTTGAAAATTTCCCACCTTTCTTATTTACAGTTTTCACATAAATGAAGTGTGTTGCTATGGAATGTTACAAATTGCTATCAGGTTCTAATTTTTTTCCCTGCATGGGAAAATGACAAAGCTCTTGGACCTTGAACTAAAAGCTAAGGTGTTTTCTTATGTCTCCTCTGCAGATAAGCCTGGTCCTCCTCAGAATATAAAGCTTGTAGATGTTTGGGGATTTAATGTAGCCCTGGAGTGGACTCCTCCCCAAGATGATGGCAATGCTCAGATCTCGGGCTACACAGTTCAGAAAGCTGACAAAAAAACAATGGTAAGAACTTGAGCTGTGTCCATGGCTTTGTATGGAGTTAAACCAGAACCTATTATAGGAATGCAGAGACTTGAAATGACTAAATTAATGACACTCATTTGTGTGTCCAAGGTGTCCTATGTAACCTCAGAGGCAAGTACACATTGAAAAATAGAATCTGAAAACCCTCAAAAGGTGAAAGATAATTAAATGCTCATTAGAAAATGGAATAGAGACCAAGCCTGTGCAGTCTCTAGTGGTGACTGCATGGACAGCTCTCCTTAGAAGGTGGGATAATACTTTTCATTAGGAATTATATTTTTCATAAATATGACAAAAAATTGAAGGGAGGGAGGAGGAGTTAGACTTGAAGTGAGGTGCTAGGCATGCCAGGGTATATGCTGAGAGAGGGATGTGTGCCAGTAAAACTGGAAAATATCTTTCTCATGGAAGACCCCATTAAGTAGTCACATTCTGAGTGCACATCTTGTACCAGATTCCCAAGATATGAGTAAGGCTAAAATAAGGTAGAGAGTTGAGGGATTTTTTTCTCTCAAAATGGAAGTACTCATATGTCTATCACACCACCAGAATATTAAAGTAAGAAAATAAATCAGCTGATCATCACAGGAAGCAACATAACATTCATTTCACAGTGTTAAATACCTGTCTGCCTGTCTTTTCCTTGTAGCCAAAAAATTGTCTCCATACCAAAAGTAGCACCATGTCTGACCTCTCATAACATCTTTCTGAACAGTACAGTCTTGTTACAGGAATGGTACACTGTGTTTGATCACTATCGTCGCACAAACTGTATCGTGTCAGACCTGATCATGGGAAATGAGTATTTTTTCCGAGTCTTCAGTGAAAATTTGTGCGGATTGAGTGAAACTGCTGCAACCACCAAAAATCCTGCCTATATCCAAAAAACAGGTAACCTATTCTTCAAAGCAAAGATCACAAAAGTCACTAAGTACCAGAAGTAATACACTGGCAAATGGAAAATACAGTTTTACTAGCTGCACCTCTAAAGATATGTTCATTATTTAGTAACTGGCACTTATAAAGAACGTTATTATCAAGAGCCCTTATCTAGGCAGATCTCCTGTACTAATGCAAATATCAGTTAAAAAACATTTAATCATGAATTCCTAAACTATATTAAGTAAATAATAAACTGGGGGATTATATTTATATTTTGGGATTAAAAGTTGAAGATGTCTGTGGTGAAGATTTTCCCTGTACACATATGGCTATCATATTTTTAACTGAAGCTGAAAACCCATGAGTGCCGGGACATTTTACCTTAACTAACACATAAAACATGAGATGTGTTTTAGAATAAAATTTATTTAAAGACTTTTTACATCACAAATGCCAAAAGCTTTGAAGCCTCTTAAAATCTTACAGATAAAATAAATGACAGCTTGTACACAAGTCAGCAGAATCAACAGCGTGGTCCTCACTATTTTGTCTCTTTGAATCGCAGGCACCATTTACAAACCCCCTTGTTACAAAGAGCACGACTTCTCCGAAGCTCCTAAATTCACGCACCCTTTGGTGAACCGCTCTGTGATTGCAGGGTACAACACCACCCTCAGCTGCGCTGTCAGAGGCATCCCCAAGGTACCCATCACCACTGCACTGAGATTGTCGCAGCAAGGATGCCGCTCAGCTCAGGGAGGCTGAGCGTGGCTGCACAGAGGAGAAGCAGAGGGCACCCCCTGCTCATGTCCCACCTCACTCACACCCCCTGTGAGAGGGGGTGAGTTTGGGTGGGTCTGTGCAGAACCAGGGACAGCACGGGGAAGGACACTCTGCTTGTGGTGACATCACACTGCTGGAAATCCACCATGTCTGCACAAAACCTACTCACTGCAGAAGCTAAACAACAACAAAATTATCTGCTCACAATATCTGCTTTGCTCTCTTCACAATTCGAAGAAAACAACAGCTAAATATCATCTACTGTTCCATTAACCGGAACAGCAACTTTTTGTTACACCAATGCATCCGCAGAAGTTTTTGACAGTCTGAGCTGTTTTGCAAAACTAACGAGAATAAGGCCTGGTCTCATGTGAAGTTTTTTTGTGGGAATTTTGTTGGTTTCGTTTTTTAATCTTACAAGAATATTTTCTCATTCTAAATATATTAATTAAAGTCATATCAAAGAGTACATAAAGATGTACTATTTTGTTAATCAGGAACAAGCAGAAAAAACTGTATCAGCTAGAAGGTAAATTTAGACTTCACAGAAAAGGGAAATAAAATTTTTGTCTGCAGGGAAGGAATTTACCACATTATGACATAATCTCGTCATAAATTTCAATTAGTACAATCCCTTCATGTCTGGATGCTTATTTTCAGCTTCTTTCACTACCTCATACATGTACAAGGATCTGATTGCTACGGAGCAAAACACGTAACAATCACTGAGAGCCCAAATAAAAAAAAAAATCATTTGCTGCAGTTTATTGAATGAAGAAGGACATCCAGACAAAACTCAAAAGTAAAAAAGAAGCATGCCCATGTAAATAGCTTGAAAAAAAAATATTACAGAATAAACACCAGCAACTGTAGACAAAATCCATCTTCCAGTAGCTGCCTCTGCTTAGAAATGAGAGTGTTAGTGACAGTATTCCCTCTTGGTTAACTGACATTTTTGTGCATCTGCATCCACTTCATTCTGTTTCCATGGTTTTAAGAAGATTCTTTAAAAGCTACTCAATTTTACAGCTGTTATTGTACAGTAATGGCAGGCTTTGGAATGCAGGCAAGCTAACTCCTCCTTCACATTAGACTGAAGGATCCAAGGAGTGCTCAGCCTTCAGTTCACCTAATACTCCTAAGGACTCTTTTCCAGATACAGTTTTGTACTTCCACTGCCCAAATTAACCGTGATAAAATATTTCAGTACCTGCAGCAGTACCAGCAGTACTCTGCAAAGCTCTCATTACCTCATGTGAATGAAAGTTTCCAGTTCTTATAATAACTGTAGATTCTCAAGCACATCTCAGGATGATCTGTATGGCATGGAAAAGTTACCACTGCAGGCAGAGACAGTACTCATGCCCTGCCAGTAATGAAGTATAATAACAGACATACCCAGACAGATAAAGAAGCTGTAGAGAAACAAGGAAAAAATGTTAAGGCAGGAAAAATTCCAGCAGATATCTGTCAAGAAAATTAAACAAGTAGCAGGTGGGATGCACTGGATTGATATACCACAGGTCAAAGACAAAAGTGATTCAGTAGATTTGAATGCACTGTGTAAAAATGGTGCAGTAGTTCTGGGGTTTATGGATGAAGCAACAGAAGACATGAATCCTGAAAGAAAAACAGAAAAATGTAAAGCTTGTTTGTATTCTTTAAAGACTGTTTCTTCACTGCATGTACTAATGAGCTTGAAATAATAGCAGATGTTTCATTTGAAAATTTCATTTATAAATATTAAAGGCGTATTTTCAGGTACTGGAAACAAAACATAAAAGCTTGAACTGGAATAGAAGCAACTATTTCATTCCATAGCAGCAGCCAACAGGAACCTCATTTTTAAATTCCTGACGTTTCTAAAGACATGCTAGAGGGTTTGGAAAATCCTTTCCTGGACCAAACCTTGGCATCCTAATTTGGGCACCCAACATCTGTGGACTTTTATGACACTTCTGTTCTAATCTGTTATGTTTAATTCCCCTTCTGTAAGATACTTGCAGCATTCAAATACTTTTTAATAAGCACAACTAAATAACTCCTAAATGAATGAATTTGTAGACAGTTAATAGGGGTTGCTAGGCTTTTTTTTTTAATTGGCATAAAACAGGACACAAACCTACATTTTCTATATACTATTTGTGAGTTAACAGAAGTACTGAACTTTTGAATTACTGGTTTCATGAATTTGTACTGAATGAGATGTTCCTTGAAAAATTATTAATACTGCTTTGTAAATAGCCCTCATAATACTATTTAGCCTTTGATGGTTACACTGCAAGATCCAATGTAAATCTTCCATTCTTTACCTTCTATTTAAAAATGTTCTTTTTTGTTCTTCAGCCAAAGATATTCTGGTTCAAAAACAAGATGGATCTCTCGGGGGACGCCAAGTACCGCATGTTCAGTAAGCAGGGGGTGCTGACCCTGGAGATCCGAAAACCTACTCCCTTTGATGGTGGCATTTACACCTGTAAAGCTGTGAACGAGTGTGGAGAAGCTGAAATAGAGTGCAGACTGGATGTCAGAGGTAAGCAGATGGATCCTGTGGATAACCCTAACACTGCAATGAGGAGAGAGTAATGGGTACTTAAAAGAAAGTAAAATCATAGTTCCCCTTCATCTAACCCTGACTTTTTGGGTAGTACATAAAAGGTTTGTTAATTACATGCACTAGCAAGATTGTTTTTCATCCTGAAGCGCTATGATAGAATTAGGTTGCATGCTAGGTAATACAGGTCTGGTGGTGTATAATTATTGCACTCCTGGCTTTCTATTTCTAGAGCAGATACACATCAGTGTAAGGGAGGTCTATCTACAACCACTGGATTGAGGATAACTTCATTAGACTTTGTGCTTATTCCATAACTGAAAGTTTTAAATTAAGTCATTAGCTATTAGACCTATGTAAAAGGTAGTGCATGCTACATCACAAACATTTTTAGAACATGAACAAATTATTTTGTTTGTCAAAAGGAACAGGAACAAAATGCCATGTTTGTAACACAATAAAAAAATATCAAATATTAAACATTTTCTGTAAAGCTGCCAGTAAAGTATCTATTTATCAGTACAAATGTATGTAGCATTACATTAAGTTCTCAAACTCAGCAAAAGCTGCAGAAGTGACCTACATAACAGTAATGGATGGAAATCCATTTTCAGCACAGCAAGCCTGAAGGTATTTCTACACGGCACCGAGCTGAATATGTGCCTCAGTGCTAAATCAGGAATGTGCACACAGTACACCTTGCAGTGCTGGGTGCCAATACCCTCAGGGCTCAAAGATTAATTTTATCATCATCTGAAGCTTGCTTTAGGAACATTAAATCTTCTTAGAATAATCAGATAAAAGCAACTACTAGAGAGCATCCATATTGCACCCTTAGCACCAAGTCTCAATTTAAAATTAGCATCCTTTAATGTCTGATAATATCTTCAACTTTTTTCATTCTCCAGCACCTCAGTAAAACTCTGAATCTCAGCTGATCTGCAAGCCAAGGTAAGAATAAAAATAATTCAGCTGGATAAAGGAGCAATGGCTATTTAGTCAGACATATGAATAAACAATCATTAGATATTCATGGCAGAGACTTTTTAGAATGTTTATAATGATGGTAGGGCTATGTGCATTTATTTGATTTCTGTTAGTTTTTTTTGTTAGTCAGTATTTCATGGCTCCTCACCTTTAATACACTGTTGCAGTGAAAAAATCTGTAGGAATAACAGAATACTTGCTTGTCATCTTTTCTTAATTCACTACAAGCACTCTTCCTAAGAGACTGTCATTTATTAAAGTAGGGCTAACTAATATCAATAATGTTGCTTTAACAAAGAAAGCATAGTTAACATTTAAATGTATCTAGAAGTGTAATGTGCACTTTAGACTTTAAAAGAATGAAGTAGTATAATAGCAATCAGGTAATGTATTTGACAATAAATCCTTCTTCCCATTCTCTATCTCAGCATCAGAAGGGAACTTGAAGAAAAGTGAAGAGATTAATGAAACATAATTTCTGCTCATTTAGGAGTCGTGCTTCTCTTAGAAGTCACTTAATACACATGTACAAGAAGGCAGCAGTGTCTTGTAATGTATTGCTTACTTGATGTGTTTTTAGACAATATTTCATCTTTTCATACCTGTCATAGTTAGATTGCCCTTGTCTCCACACGAAGAAATTGAAAGAAATCAAGATAAAACTTTTTGCCCATTACATACATAAAATGTGTATTAAAAATAGGAAAATTATGCAAAAGTGAAAAAACCCTAGTCCTTTTCTAATGTCTGAAGCAAGCATAAATTCCCCAATTCTACAGTTCATTTCATTTTCTCTTTGCAGAACTCTGACATTCTTCATGAGAAACAAGTAGCTCAGAATAATGAAGCAGTAAGATATCTTTACAGTATATAATCATTATTCTCATCTCTGTACAACAGAATGTAACTTTCATTCCTACTGTTTTTACTGTCAGTGAGTGCTTGAAATATCCACTGCTGTGCTCTCAAGCAGAACTGTGTCCAAAACACACCATTTGGGAAGCAATGGCTAGAGCTACAGTTTGGCTTTTTATAGAAAATAATTCCTTTGATAATTACTCACTACTTGTTTTCTAGCTTTTAAAAAGACACCAGCATAGAATTCCCATTATTAGATGGTTTTTGCTACCAATCAGAGATGCTACAGGAATCTACAAGGATAATTTTGCACGTCAGATGAAACAGTGAAAATTCTAGCAAGGAGGACTATTTGCACATAAATAAAAAATTTTAAAGCAGAATCTTGGAATGAATGTAATAAAGTCACTGCCATAACTCCTCCTGAAGGTTTGTGAAAGGCCATGAGTGATATGCAAGCATTTTTGCAGGTGATTTTGTCTAAGCAAATGTCACAATAGCATTTCTAGCTTCTCACCTACAAGTCTGAGAGTATTTGGGGTATGTTTTTTCCAGATCTGTGGTAGTTGGTAGTTTCTGGATGGGAAGTAATTTTTAATTATCACAGTACAGGAGACAGCAAGAAGATTATATTAATCCAGGCAGCATTGCCTTTTGGAAGAATCTATACAAAGGAACTGAAGTAATATTCCTCCCCTGCCTCCAACATGCCACTTGGGATAGCAAAGCCTGTATTACACAGTGTGTTAGTTGTATTAAATAAACAAATGCATCTTCATAATAAAAGCACTGATGGTCATAAAATGTGTATTTTAATTATTTCATTAGGATATCAGAACAAAAAAGGATACCCTCTAAAATCAAACTTATTCCAGCTTAACACTTGCCTCCCGTGCATTGTTGTTATTCAACAAATTAATAAAATTTAAAAAAGAAAATATGCAACCAGGTTTACATTCTTTTGTGCTTACATTTTCTGAGCAATGTTATTATTTTAAAAATAAGGCACCACAAATAAAAGACAGAAATGATCTGTATTCTAAAGAACTGTGGCCAGAATGCAGTGGACTTAGAGGACCATCCCAGCATCTGTGGGACAATGCATACTGCAAAGCAGTGACTGAATTGCTTCCATGAGGCTTTCTAAGAATACTGCACTTGAAAAACACAAATTAGTTTTAATTTCCAAAACTTCCAATGACAATGAGTCACATGCAAATCCAAAGCATTACAAAAAAAAAAGAAGCACTAACTCTAGTCAGGTTTCTAAAAAGTCTTCATAAAAAATGAGAATTCTGAGTTCCAAAAGCTAACCACTCCTCACAGTGAAAAGAGGAAAAGGGAGAAGCTGCACCTACAAAGTCTCAATTTCCTGTAATTATTTCTAGAAAGGTCTTCAGAAAATGGTAGGTGTTTAGTGATCTTTTGCCAGCATGTACTATTGTCATGCATCTGTTTAGTGGCTGACACAGATCCTAAAAGTAGAGTCACTAATTGCCCATTAATTCCATGCTGTTAATAAATTAATTATTAAGTAAATATCCTTTATCCCAAACTGATTAAAACCATATACACTGAGAAGCTTCTCCCAAACCTACCTGGTTAAGAACAATGAAGTATCTCACAATTTTTCTCATATCACACCTGAGAGACTTATTGATGAAAGACAGCTTACATTATCATTTCCTAGGTGAGATCTCCTCTGATGTAAAATTGGATGGCCTTATTCTCTAAATGTCGCAGCAAATATTCCTACCTTTTAGTTGTTTAGTACTGTTAGAAGTGTGCAAGGTAAGTAAAAGAAAAAATTAACATAGGTCACAAAGTTTAAAAATTCCTACCAGCATTCTCTTTCAGCACACTAAGTACCTTTCATAGCTGACAGCAGTTACTTTCAAAACCAGCAGTCCTACTGAAGTTCTTCCAGTCATTTTCCCTACCAAGATGAAAACATCTGTTATTGCTCCAGTAAAAAGACCTTCCCATGTGAAAAGTATATGTAACTTAGACAAACATAACCTCTTCAGGCTGATTATTTCTATCCAGTTGGACGAGAACCTGACTGTAAGTTTTGATGCTTCCACGATTTCCATTTAAATCCTATCAATTCAGGCTGCAGGCTGCCTGTTCAGTGTACATGCCTTTCCTTTAGACTATGAACTCTATACCTGATGGAGATACTTGGATGCTTTAAATTAACATATGTAAGACTCATTTGAAGTACAGGGGTGTTGCAGAGCATTACTAAAGCCCAGTGCTTCACTTCAGGTAAGAAACATCAACTCTAAAATATTCTGACAAGAAAAAGCACTTCCAGTACTCCTACTAGCCCGCTTCTCTCCATTACCTGCCAAACAAACCCTGTGACACTTTAGAACAGCAAAGTTTCACACCACAGCATCAATTATTTTGTTTCATTTTGAAAATTCGTGTTTTCAGCACTGTTGTGTAAATACTCTAAGTACATAATATTTACTTACTCCTGGCAATGGAAGCTTCATGTAATACTCTTCATAAAAGCCACCAGCTGGAACTAAACTGTCAGATGCAAACAAACCTTATCTGAGCACCTTGTTTCCTGGAGATTGCCTTAGTCTTCAAATCCTGACTATTATTCTGTGAGCAAATAATAATAACAAAATGAGTTAACGGTTGACCACTAATTCTTAAAATAAGAAAAGGGCCAAAGAGCTCCCATGCTGCAGCACCAGCTCCTCACTTCAGTGCCAGGAGCTCCCCCACCCACTCATCAGCTCTTGCTCTGAGAGATTATTGTTCAGGGCTGCAAGGCCTGAAGAAAATCTCTTCAAATTGTGCTGTGAGCATAGTGGATTAAGGTAAAGCTGCTGGGTTTCCTCCTTTTCCTCTTCAGTGGGTTTATACAGAAGCTGCCAAAGGCTGTGTGGGAGTTAACGGATGGTCCCCCATGGAGATAATGATTTTTCCTATTAAAAAATAAGAAGTGGATCAGTTGAAGCTAAAGAAGGAAATTACAGTTATGTCCACACACAATTCATGACAGTGAGTGTTTGGCAGTGCTTCTCAGGTTGCAGCTATCCTGTATTTTGCTATCATAAAGCCATGACTATTATTTAAAACTAGCAGGCTTATCTGTTGTAACAGCTGCAGAATAAAAGGAACTGTTGTTTTTTTGTATCTGACAGTGCACTAGCAGCTAGGCAGACAGCAATATTCTACAATTAAGGAGTCCTAAATTTTCATACATTCACGTATTTGCTAATAAACCATTGCTTGGATGATCTGTTAGTCAGAAATCAGTGTAAGATAGAGATAACTACTTGCACTCACTGTCATGTTTGGAAAAATCTCACTTTCCTTAATTACTTCTAAACTCTGAACCTTGTCTTTGATGGATTCAGTTTAGATGATCACTTCAGCCAATGCATGACCTGATTTTAGCACAAGCTGATAATACAGATGATGACCTAGGTCATCTAGATGAACTTCAGAGGTCCCTTTCAACCGAAACTGTTCTATTATTCTGTTACTCTTAAGCAGCTTTGCTGTCTAAGCTACAATATTTACATGCTATAGTGAGGTAAAGTGCAAATTAAATTGAATTCAAATTGTCCCAGCAGAATGTTTATGAAAAGTGCCTCACCTGTTTTGAGATATGTTCCTCTCTGTAAGAGGGAACAGTTATCTTCACCAACTTTTTCAGATTTTTCTAGGCTTACTGTATCACATTATATATAAAAATTCAGTTCTACCTGTTGAAAATTACAGTGAGAGATCAAGAGATTCCTATATATTATTTTTACAAATTTCTTAATCAAGGACATGCCAGACATTTAAAGATAGCCTCAGTACCTCTCACCACAGGTTTCATTCCTTATGAAAAAGGATTATTGTTCTAGCTATTTCAAGAGAGATCTACAATTGAGTAGCATGAATCAAAACACAAGAAAATATTATTGGGTAGAACTTTTTCCTTAATTGAATCATACAATGGCCATTCAAAGGACAGAAGCAAGAGAAAAGACTTTTCTGGAAGTCAGAAAAATAATTTATGTTGCTTTAATCATAGAATTCCTTTGAAACAAAATCCTTGTATGTATTTAGGAGAGAGGTTTGTCACTAACATGTCGTCTCAGAGCAGGTTTAGAGCTACAACCTGTTCCTGTCTCCTTACAAATGAATTTTATAAGAACAGTCTGCTGACATTAAAAATAGCCCCACTGATACCTTTCAAGTGCTTCCCAAGAAGAGAACTCTATTTTAGGGAAACAAAAGCTGTCATAGAGATATCCTTTACTTGTCATTGGGAAAGGTCCCCACAGCAGTGTGCACAACAACACATCCTAAACAGCATGAACTGGTGAAAGTTTAAAAGAAACAGATAAGAACAGCCTCACTTATTACGTCCAGATATGGAAAAAAATAGTCAAGCATCGCTTTCTGTGCCAGACAGAAACATTGACAATAACCAGCCCTGAAAGCACAGATAAATGTCATCGTTAAGAACACATTTCAGTCAATAATTGTGTATTAGGACAGCTGTACCAAAGACAAATAGTCTCAAATATAAAAAGCATCAGTGGATATTGCAAATGTAAAACAAAAATAAGTGTTAATTGTGCTGCCTTTTTCTTCTTAACCATGCATAATAGTCTGAATGTGATTTTGTGTTCTACACAATGTATTTAGCTAACATAAACAATATCATACACAATTTCCATTGTTTTGTTTGGAAATATAAATTGTGGGACGCAAATAGATGAACCCAAATTATGGACTAATACATTTTAACATTCAATAAAGTTGCATTTCCTTGGTCTGTCATAATGCTAATAATTGCTGCAAAAATCCAGATATATTCCAGGAAATTATGATCACAAAAGGACTAAGTATCAGTATAACTCTCAAAAACACTTTTGTTATTTATTCAGTTTTCATATACCCAGGGAAAAAATGGCCAAAAAATCCAAGCTTCTCTTCTGCTTTGTAGGTTAGCTCATTGCATGTGATGCCTGAAAAGAAAACCCCAAGTATAGATCTTGATCATAGGAAAGTCCTCAAAAATTTCTACCTGAAAATGGGACTTGTTCCTCCTCACTGGTATAAGCGGGGATAACTGGACTGTGTATTTACCAAGCATAGTATTTGCTTTTTACAATTTTTGTTTCCCACAGTACTGAAAAGCATTAATAATTTATTAAAATGTTGAGGCTACAAATCTGGTTTAGACAAGATTAATATCAGATTAAATGGTTGAGCCATTTCTAACAAGCAGTGTAGGGAAGAGCTGCTGCTGGGAGCTATCACAGAACATCAGCACTAAGACTGGAAACCTTTTCCCTTCCCTCTATAGCTCTCTTCAGCACTCCACCAAAAATAACTTGATTTAAATGCAAGAGGAGTAAGCATGGAATAAGGCTGAGAATGAAAGATGACAGAGCACTTGGTAAGAACAGGAGAGAGGGATGAGAGACTATGACAGGAAGCTGGAAAGAGGCATGGACTGTTTGAGCAGGTGGCTGGGAAGTGCAGAAGTCTGAAGTGCCCGGGCAAAGAGGCTGGGAGATGATGATGGCCACAGAGGCAAAAAGAATGTATGAAAAGGCTACAAAGGGAAACAGATGGAATTCATCTGATGGGAAATTGAGGGACAGAGCTGAGCCTGATTAGTAAGGAATTCAAGCAGGTGACATGTAAAGAGTGAAGAAGGAGAGTTCTTTGATACTCAGAGAACTGTGGATGGACCTGTACCCAGTAGAGTTAACACGAGAAACTGAAAAGGCAAAAACGAGTGGAAAGAATGAGAATACAGAACCAGAATTTTCACATACTTGAAGGAAGCAACTATTTAGAGTTTTACTGGTGTTTTTCCTGACACCATTTGTTCCTTTTTATATAGAGCTATTTTGGGAGATGGGGATTTCTATTTCTATGTAGGTTCCTAAACCACGTTTATCACTATAGTAACTGCTGCAAATAGAAGCGGGACTGTTTGCCCTTGGCTGACATACATGTGCTTCTTTGTTGGACTGATGCTTTAAAACAAAATCAATCAGTGCTAGAACTACTATGCTGAAGAAATTTCAAAACAATGTACACCTGTAAACAGAAAGTTATGATTTTAGTAAACTTGGTATCAACAATGAGAGCATTTTTGTCATATCTGAGTACAGTACCTGCCTGAAAAGAGGTCCTCTCTAAGCCTGTACTCAACTGCACTTAAATCTCCCTTGTCACCAACACGAAGCTTTTAAACCTTGAGACACAGTGCTGGAAAGGGGTCCTATACCTACTATTATTTAAAGCTTCATCACATTTCTACTATTTTAATGAAATAGCCACGCTGGGAATGGCTGTAGGATCTCAAAGCTGTTGTTCATCCTGAATACCTTCCAAGGCATCACAGGGTAGAGCTCTGTGTGAAGCCTCTATCACCAGCACAGGCAAAGTCACCACTCAGTTGCCTGGGAGTGTCCTGCCTGTGCCAAGCAGGTGCCTCTGGCTAAATTGTGGCTTCTGGAGCAGCAAGAAGCTCTTTGGCACTGCCTTTTGTATGACAAGGTCCTTTGCACAAAGCCGCTGCTTCTTGGTCCCAATTCCCACTTCTTCTGGAGCTCTGAGATGTTTTATTTCAACATACCTGGCTTATCTAAGAGCAGAGACTTTGAGTTTGTAAATACTAGTGGAGTCAGAGTTAAGCAGAAACCATTATTTTCCCAGAAGGAAGATTTTGCCTCAGAGGCAACATCATCTGACTTTCATCCCTTTGGCAATCAGGGGGAACGGGGATGTAAATACTGCTCCTTATGAGAAGCTTAGCTTCTATTTTCTGCCTAGTTCTGAATTCAGTGATAACAGGACCCCCATGCCTGACACTGGGGCAAGCAGCTGGTTTGTTACCATGGCAGGCAACTGTGTCCCTATTGGAAACACACTCTGTGAGCCAAAAGCCCTCTTCTGGCATAAGCAGCATCATTTTAGAAATATTTTCAATATTTTTGTAACATAAAGGTTCCTAAGGCTTACAATCATAGCAAATTTTCCCATCCACTTTGATTACTAAGCTAGAACTTTATTGGGAATTGCAATTCTTAATGACTTATATTTACTAGCAATTAAGTTTTTTAATACCTAGGTGAACATTTCATCTTACTCTGCTATCCTGAAAGTGGTCAAGGAGGATGGTAGGGATCATCCAAAGTTAGGGATCAACGTGTAGGAAATTTTTACAACAGATTTCTTAAAGTTATGAGCTCTTTCCTTCAACAGACCTTCAAAACACTTTTTCCAGATACATCTTTAACAAATATCACATAATAAGTACCAGTGTCTTGACACCCACTTTTAACCTTTAAAATGTGGACCCACTCATATTAGAAGTGGACACTGCATTCACAAATAAAACAAGAGCATTTTTGGAACATCAAAATGAAGATCTGATAACCAGAGTATAGATAAATTAGTAACTTACATTCCACTTTGACAACTGCCAGGAAGACTACTCACAAATTCCAGTGCTTGCACAGAACATTAATGACCATCACTTTGAAAACCAATTTCCACAAACAAGAAATCATAGCAGATAAAGAAACCTGCTCAGCCATAAGGAAGTTTTAAGGCAAGTTAATGTTTTTTTGTCACATTTGTGTAAGTTATTTGGAAATAACACAAGTGTTAAAATAAAAAGATTGCAACTTTGACATTCTCAAAAATTAAGACACAGGCTCCTCCTAGTGGTAAAAATGTAGGAATTATTCTTTTTGTGTTGAGACATTTCTGGCATGATTTATAGTCACCAATTAATCTGTTAGCCTTCCATTTGGTTTTGGAAGGTTTAGAGGCCTCTTAAGTTCTTACCTATTTCCAAGGAATTATTACCTAAATATCAAAATGAGTGGGACATAACTAAAAACATTTGCAAATCACTGTAATTATTTTTTTTCCACCAAAATAAAACCTCTTATAGTGCTTCAGAGTGATGTAGCGGATAGAATGGAAGACTGTATTCCAAAAGATTAAAGGTTTTGTACCAATTTAAAATCCAACTTGTATTTGTATTTGGTATCCAGAGAGCAGCACTGGGATTTAGTGGTGGAAACTCTGCCCAGCCCATCTTTGGCTCAGATGAATATGCTACACCCCCAACATCAAGTATGCAAAAGATTTTAAATATTGCAAAAATGTCTCAGTTTTGAAGCCAAGTCTCACCTAAAGAGCAGGAGCCTAGTGTCAGTGCAGTTGCTGAGCTTGTTACTGACTCATACCAACCACAGAACAGCAGGGACTATATTTAGCCACACTTGCTCTTCAAAACAAATTCTGTCAAAATGGACAGAAGGCCATTTTTATTATCAGGTCCTTTCAAAGTCTTATTCTGCACTGACATTTCTCATCAGCCTAAAGCAGACAGCAGCTTGTGTAATTTTAAAATGAGCTGTATATAGTAAATGATATTATGCATTTAATAATCTTCCCCCCTATAATTTTAAGTTGATTATGTTAATAGGCCTACTAACATAATTACAACCTAAAAATTGAAATTGTCTACTGCAGTGGGACACAGCATTGCATAAATGGAGCCTCTATTGTAGACCAAAGTGCTTTCAGTCTTAACTGTACTTGAAATACAGCAGTATGCGTAAAACTACAAATGCTAAAAATTCAGATATTGCTGTAAGAAAATGTATGGTCTCAGAAGAGAAAAGAAATAAAATAAATTCAAACCAGGCTAATTTCAGTATTTGCCAATTTCAGTTTTGCTTTAATGTCAGGAGAGGATGAAAGGTCATTTACGCACCACTTCTACTTGCAAGCATGCAAAAGAAATTTCCATATTTCAGATGTATCTGTTTTCCCTATTCATGTTTTCCAAACACTTCTGCTTTAAAGATAAATGACACAGATGTTGTTTTAGAAGAAAAAAAAAACAAACTAAACTATTTAAACTGCTTATATGGAAAGAAATTTAGATAGTCCATTTAGAGTCTTTTCCACTATTTCACGATTGTTTATGGTGTATTTTGAATATAATTACATTTGTTTCAG
Organism: Sialia sialis; assembly: GCA_009812075.1. Lineage (NCBI taxonomy): Eukaryota > Metazoa > Chordata > Aves > Passeriformes > Turdidae > Sialia > Sialia sialis. The sequence goes on along the minus strand of VRYO01001269.1, from coordinate 24,550,341 downwards.
AATAACAAATGATAGAAAAGCACAAGAGAATGAAAACTTGTTGCTGGTTGAATGACATTTTATTTTCACATTCAGAGAGCTGTACAGTTTCTATAAATAGATGTGATACTATAATATTTACATCATCTTCAACCAAACTAGTATATTCCATTTTAAATGGTAGATACCCTGACCAAGCCAAAACAGGGTTATTTCTGGGTGCATTTAGTAGAATTCTATGTCAAAACATACAATACATCAGTTTGTATCAGAGCAATTTTTCCTGGTATTTTACATGTAACATTATTTTCTCTAGATAGTCTCACCTTCTAGCATCCTAAGAGCTTTCCAGACAAGTACAGTACAATTCAAGAACAAAAATAGGATGAAAAAAACTATTCATATCCAGCCTATTTAAAATAAGGAATGTGATGGACAGTTTAACTACATTTCTTTACACATAAACACAGTATTTTCAAGATCCCTTCATATACAGGTACAGATTGAAAAAAAAAAAAAAAAGCAATAGTTAAAATAATTTGGAGACAGCAAAATCCTCTAGGCTTCTGAACACGTTCTGCAGATTTCTGTACTGTGCTTCTGCCAATAATGTTTCCAAGTTTTACACTTACTCATTTTCTAATCCCTGTGATTAACTGCTTTAGGGAGTGCTTATTTGCATCTGTGAACTCTGCTGCTGGGGTAGCTACAAATGTTACCTAAAATCTCATTTGAAAATCCACAGAACCCGTGAAGTGTTTAGGTTTTTTACATTATGCTACCTTCAAAATTTCTCACTTCACTTGAGAAGCAGTCATCTCCACAGATGGACCAATTAAATGACCAAACTTCAACTGTCACATGATATTTTAAGACTATGACAGCGAAATTCTTCATCCCTACCAACAACTGACTGTAAAACTAAGTGACAGGAATGCCGTGTTGGTAATTAAAAATGAACAACACAGAAGGAAAACAACAGAAACACAACACTGAAACAACATACAGGACCAGGCTGCTTCCACTGTGCACATGCCAGAGAATCTGAAAGCAGAAGCCTGAAGTTGTAAAGTGATCAAATTGTAACAAGTGCCACTAGAACAAAAAACAACCAAACTCAAGCTGTTAGTCATCTTAACAAAAAAGGAATTTCAAAGGAATGTCCAGAGTAAGTCACTCACAGCTGGATGCAGATGCTCAAAACTGTCTGATTAGAAGCTCATTTAAAAACTCCATTAAGGATGAATTTAGAAGGAGACTGAACAGGGAAGGCTTAGGTTTTTCTATGGGGAAAGACTTACAGGGTCATACATAAATAATCAAGTTCTCATAAAAGACAGAAAGTGAGCTCCAGTAACTGCAGTAAAACTGGGAGTACTGCATATCAGTGTGCCAAAGGGTAGATATTTCCAAGTATCATGATCAACTGGAAACTGGTCGAGGTGGTTTGCTTTTGTTTTCTGCCTCTTTTCCACGAATTGCAGCCACATAAGAGAAGAGACACAGCACGGAGTAGCATATCTCATGAGCCTACAAGAATTTAGAAGAAGAGATACTGAAATTCACATTAAGTGTTTGACAAAACCCATTGCGCATTTGTATTTTTTCTGCATGTCTTCCTTCATGGGGCAACTACTCTGGCTACAAACAAAATCAGGAACATGTGTCCCCTACCACCTTCTAACTGAGACAGAGAGAGAAGAGCCATATAACAAGCTAAAAAATTCCTTTGGGATAAAAACATTAGCTGCTTAATGATTTAATAATATTTAAGAACAGTATGCTAAGCTAGAAAGTTGGAAACTGGCTTTCGAAAAACCATTCTGTGTATTTGCTTTTGGTCTGTTGCATGAAATTACAAGATATTTTCTGGGAGAGGTTGAAAGACCTAATTAAAGAGAGGGTTTCACATAGCACTACTCAGTTTTACAATTATTTAACTGATAACTGTGCTATTATTTAACTGAAAATCCTCTTTTACCATGTGACTGGTAACACAAGTCAGTTAAGGTAAGACTTAGACTTATCTCTTCTAATACCAGCTGTTCTGGAGATCTTAAAAATTCTTGTCCTTTAAACTGACATTTAAATTTTTTGTAAAGATAATAAGCATAACAACATGTTTTGCTGTATTACAGTACAAGCTAAAACACTTCCATAAAATACATTTTTTTCCATGAAACCAGCTTTTCTTACTAACAGATACAGCTATTTGCTTCTTAAACTACATATATTCTAAGCATTTTGTTCTAAAATATTTCCAGCTTAAAATTTATTCAAATAATTTTGCTCTCTCTTCTCTTGAAGGACTGAATTTCCATGAAATCACCAAATGTGCTCACTGTGCTTCTGACTTAAACTGAAATTTCTGAAAGTTCTGATAACAACCATTGGTTTCTATTTCCTCCCCATGAGTGCATCTAAGCCTGATCACATATAAAAGTGCGAAGTGTCATTATCAACTGCTGGTGTTCATAAAAATGTTACAAAAATTGAATATTATATCAGAACAAGAACTCATCTATATAGCAGGAATCAATATTTTTACTGTTCTCTCACAAGTCATTGCTCTTGAGTAGATGGGAATTTTTTGTAAACTGTTAACACTAATTCTATTCTTAGGAAGTAGTCTCCCTTTCCATCAGTTCTATGAAGTAAGGGTTGTGTTCTGCACTGTCTTAAAATGAACAGTTGCACCAATTTTTATTGTGCTAAAGTTCAATGCCAAATTGACTACCATTCATCTTTATCTGTCTTTAAAACAGAGACAGTGCTTTCTGCATTACTGCTGGGTTCCTCTAGCACAATCACTGAGATTTGCTGTCTCCCCCGAATCAAAACATCATAAAGAACAGCTGGTGTATCACTGTAAATCCTGCCATCTCAATGAAATTCTTTTCTCCGCATGAAAATGTAAAGATACATCCTCTAGAGAACCACCAGAGGCATCACAGTAGACTCACCATTGGCGTCTTGTACTTGTGGCTCACCACTTCTTTAGTTTCAGGAACTAAAACCGGACGGGCAAGAGACAAAACAAAAAGTTCAAAAAACGAGAGGCAAATGGAAAAGAAATAGCACAACGTTCCCATGGGAAAGGGAAGGGATGCAGACAGACAGCAGGTGCAGGTACAGGGCACTTCACTATCACTTCTACATACTTCTTTTCATTTACATTATATACATCCTTGGAAGACATTGATAATGTCGTAATAAATTACTCAAGCTGGCAAAAATTTTCACTGCTTCTGTTTGGCACAGCAGGCATTTGATGGCTCTTAAGAGACTCTGGCTTTTCTCACATTACTTATTCCTGCTAGACAGTAAAAACGATGAAAAAATATGCTTAATGACAAAATATACCTAATGCCTACTACAATAAAAATAACCCAAAAATTCCATTGAAGTTTGTCACTATATGAGTCCTGATGATTTTACTCGAGATGTTTGAATCCTTCTCTGCTGAATACAGATCTCAGAAGAACTGCTGAAAACTGTCTAATAAGCTAGTGAAATCCAGGGGGGAAAAAAAGGAGCTGAGGGAGAAATTTTTCTTAACTGGAAGATCATTTCCTAGCTCTATTTTAAGTTTCTCAAGATATTCTTTCTCCTGTATAGGATGTGTGTGATGGTATTTACTTGACATACTCACTGAAAACATTCATAGTTTTTGAATGAGTTGCCTTAAAATAAAATGCTGAGTTCAGTGACACATTCCTAAAATACCAGGCTAGTTGGTTTATAGAAATCTTTACATAAAAAGAGGATTAGGGCATTGATGAAAAAAATCTATTATCCATAAAACCTGACCTTGTTCCATTGCAGTGCCTCAAACTGATAGAAAGAAAACTGGCATAATATAGGTAAAGGAAATTTGTCTTCTGTTCTCATTGTGGAATGCATAAAAAAGCAAACTGTAACCACCCTGTTCGCGTGCAGTGCATCTGAACTGTGCCTTTGGCCCGCACTTGGTCTGCAAATGTTGTGAACAGATACCATGGGAAATCACCAGAAGAGAACAAAGACCACACTAGAACACACAACTGGCAAATTTAAAATATCTGTATAAGGGGAATACCACAACCAACTCTGAGTACTTCCCTTCCAGAATAGCTGGAATTTGCCATGAAGTTTCTGTATCACAACCAAAGAATTTAGAAGAAGCAGTACAGAAATTATGCAAAACCAAATCATTCCAGGTTCAAAGAGGAAGGATCAATGTTTTATTACACATAGTACTAGTGACAAGAACTAAAACAGAGGCAGATGAGTTCAGTACGAAGAACCAGGAAAAGTCCACAACAAAACCTATCCATGCAGATGTCATCTCTTCAACTATGATATGACACAGCTAAATGCTGGAGAGGGAGACGATCACACTCTAAGGGGCCAAGAGTAGGCAGTGCAGACTGGGTTTGAGAACCTTCTCAAAATATAAACCAGTACCTACTAATTCTCCTATGTCATGGTATTGTCATTCTTGAAAAGAATCTATTGAAAAGTACAGAATATGATGGTAAAAGGTAATATTTTTGTTTTATTTTTCAATTCTCACTCTCATTGGAGTTGGCAGTTGCATAAAGGGCTGAGAAACTAAGGAAGTGCACACCCAGGCTGCACTGCTCCAGTGATATCAGAGACTAAAGCTGGGGAGATAAGGAGGTGCACATCCAAGCTACCTTACCCGTTGGCACCAGATGTTCCAAATTAACTCCATGTCACCAGGGAATAAAGGTGGGAGTGAGGCTGGTGCACAGCCAAATAGGGTAGGACTTTTACAGCTGTGTAAGTCTCACTGCCCACTGGACAACATACAACTGTTCATATACTCTTCAAAAAGCAGGAAGGGAAAGCTGTAAGGAGCTTGTGCCACGAGGGAAGGAGAGAAGGGAAGCTGTAAAGTCCTGTATCATAATTGAGAATAGGAAGAAAGGGAACAGGAGAGCAGCTAGGCAAGGTACTGTCTCTCCACAGTAAGTTGCCTTGTCTTTATTAAAGTACTCCTTCACAGTCCTTCTAATGCAGAAAATTCTCCTGAGAGGACTGAGTTAGGAAGATTAAGAAGAGTGGGTTTGCATTTACCAACACAGAAGTCAAAGCACTACCACTGCAGTATACAAAGAAAAAAGGCAGAAAGGAAAAGAGGAACTGCCCTCCCACAAAAAAAAAAAAAAAAAAAAAAGACCCCCCAACACAATGAGAAAAAAGCCCAGCTTTCCAGCTTTCAAAGATTCAAGCCTTAAACTGAGAGATTAGCACTTTTCTTCTAACATTAGAAGTTATTCCTGATGGTCTTGAACTGAGTGGATGAAGAGAGTAAATTAAGCACCATCCTGCAGCCCTTGGTCCTGTAAACGAAAATATGGTGCTACCGCAAAATGAGTTTAGGGGAGATCACTTTACCTGCTGGAGAATGAAGGTTTTCATAGTAGCGGCGGTGAAGGGGCCACAAGAAAGTAAAGCACAAGTACACAGCAGTAACTCAAATTCCAGAAGGAAGAACCTTACATTTCCTCACTTACTTAAGTTCACATTTTCAGCTGTGGGACACAATTCCTGAACTGCTTGCATCCTGCTCTGAAACCACAAGTCCAACTTTAATGCTGCCACCTAAACCCAGCATTAGCAAAAACAGACCTTTAATGTCCTCCTGCACTATCACTAATTTGGAGCACTCATACTTGGTAAAATAAAAATCTTGCTTGAAGTACTTCCCATCAGACTGGAGTATGCACACTTACCAGCCTCTATCTTTCTAAGAGCATCTACTATTTCAATATGCTCCTACTGTAATAAATCTGATTGCAAAGTTTACAATGTTGGACACTAAATAACTTCATTCTTAAGAAGTCCAAGCAAGTTTTTGCTGAATGCTTTTAGTCTACTCTTATCAAACATGTTCATTTACCTTGAACAGGACAGATTGTCATATCCTCCTGTAAAGGTTACAGCAATTCAAACAGCAGCTCTGAGGTAGACTCTAGTCTCAGCACAAATAAAACAAGTTAGCTCCTCTGCAACATCCTCCTTTTTTTTTTTATTTTCTCAGTATTAGCTGGATGGGCAAATTGTCAGTCTCATTTGGTACATCCAAATTGGTTCTTGTCTTTGACCTCTATTTTGTGAGAGAGGATATTTTTAACTCTAGCAATTTAATTTCTCAGTTTTTGTTTGTGGATTTTAATTCTCAGTTTACTTTTAATAACTTCTTTAAATTACCCTTTTATTTTATTTTATTACCCATAGGACAATCCTAGCTTTTTTAATAGGCCCTTGATTACAAAATCGTTTGTAAAAAATAAGAAGTACTTTTTCTTACATTCATTACAGATATTATTTAGGGGCTAAATGCTCTGTTACAGAGTCATCAATACAAATTAACCAGAAATAACCAAGTCAAACACTGTCTTTCTTCTTGTCCAATATAGAAAAACTATTAAAAGAAGCACTTTGCATAAAACCTCAAAAAATTATCCAAAATTAATTTCTGATCCAAATAATTTCTTTTAAGTAAAGATTTCAGAAACTGAAGCCACTCTTTAAGCTATTTTTATGGCTTCTGAATGCTCATCTTTATAAAAACCATCAATAATATTTTACTGACTTTAGAAATTTCTGTAAGCAATAAAATTAATCATGCCTATCAGGGTGAAAACATATCAAAGGAACAGAATCTGAACAGAACTTTTGAACATCTAAATTATTAGAAAATTTTCGTGGATTAAATCTACAGATCTAATCATAAGAACCACGAACAACATTTTCCAAAAAAGGGAAAAAATTGTTCAGGAATTCAAACCTGAAACACCTGGGAGATTTACGGTAAACAACAAGCAAACTGCAACAGTCAGAAGGGTTTCATCACTTAGAACTTTGTGTCACCCAAAGGAGACAACATATTGTCATGGACAATGACAGTAATTTCAGAAATCTCATGGTAATAGTCTCCTATAATTAAAGGGAGAATCTCTCAACCAGAACATTTTGCTCAAAGTACCAAAGAGCAACAGTCTTGGTAGTGGGAGCTGCTGATTCAGATTCTGATTAATGGCCAAAGTATGTATGCTGATCTACTATGGAGCATTGACAATTTCAGCTTCTTTTAATATGTTTCATACATACTCCTAAGACCTAAACAAATGTCTCAAAGATAGGTGGAAGAATAAATCAATTTGGGTTTCAAGAGAAGTATGTGGATCACCCTTCCAGAGAGCTGCATCTGAAGTCACTCATACTTTTCAGACCCTAGTTAAGAATATTGTAACTGACACTAACATTGAAGAGTAACCTGAAATTTTATCTAGCCTCTGGTGTGGGCACAAATTAAATTGCAACAACTGACCAAAACAGCATAAACTATCTGTTCTCCTTAACCTTTACTTTTCTACTCATGCTCTAAAACAATCACAGGATAAAGTACAACCTCACAAAAGAGCTTCTTCTCCATTCAATAAAAATTAAACTACACCTAGAGCAAAAAGAAGCTTTGCAATTAACAGTAATTCTTTGTAATGAAAGCATGATGTGTTGAGAAAGATCAACTTTAAATCCTGCTTTAAAAATGTGGTTTCTCAGATGAAAAAGGAACACAGCAAAGAAAATTTACACATAAATCCACATCTGGCTTTTTGTTATTTCAGAAGACTCAGGACCTTTTTTCTGTCTAATTAAAAAAAGCACCTAGATCACAAATCTTAATATGATAAAAATTAATGCACAAATTTTTATGTCAAGTCACCCATCTCTCAGGCAACTATTTATAGGCAATCTACATTCTCTTCCATCTTTGAAATTGCAGTGCATTTCTGAATCTCAAGACTGGAAATTTGAGTTACTGCCATGTGAGTACAGACCAAATATCAAAATAATGTAATTACCAAATTCCTCCAGGACAAAGACTCCTCGCACAGTATTGCACTTTTTAATGTGATTCAGCTCTATGAAAACCTACAAAAACAGGAGGAAAAGTAGCATAAAATTAGTTGGGTTTGGAGTTTTTTTTAAACCAAAAATCAAAACTAAACAAAAACATCATCACAACAGATACAACCTGAAGTTTTATAGCATACACTACCAGTTCATTTACAGTTTAATATATAAATAAAGGGTGAAATAAATATTCAGAAGACAAACTTGCCACAATGCTAGAAATCAACAAAAAACTTAAAAGTGCTAAGAAGCGAAGACAGCAGAAGATGAAGTACCTTCCGCTCCTTGCAGGAGGAGAAAGCATGGAAGAGAAACGAAGGAGTTAGTAACTCTGACATATCCAACATTGCTACCCCTTCAGGCACTCAAATGAGTTATTGCAAAAAGAATACCAACACACCTGAAATACAGCAAAAGAGGGGGACGAGAATAAAGCTGGCTCCCAAATTTGGTGCTATTTGTAGCCTCTGATCCATCCCAGGTAGCTTCTGCCCCTCCATGCATCCTCCTCCAGCACAGAGGGCAGGTAAGGGGCACTATATACTTCCCACCCTGATACTGATCCTCCTAACCCACCACATAGTCAAGCTGAATCCAATGAGGACCACTAACCTTTCTTCTCTTTGACAGTTCTGCCATGTAAGATTTTACTAGAGTTTATGACATATAATCTTCAGAGTTACTCTTGGAACCATCTCCTTTTAACAGTCAGTACCAGTTTTCTGCTTTAAGCAGGATGAGAGTTTGGATCCTTTTCTATGGTTTACTCACTTCACATATGACTCTGCCAGTTGAGCAAGTCATTTGGAGAACAAACCTCCCTGAAGTCGTGTTTTACATACATGAACCCCAAAAGACAAAAGCAGTTTAACTACATGACGAGGTTTTCCAGTCCAGAATGCTGGATGCCAAGACTGCATGACTAAACAAGTTCTCTTTGCATAATGAGTTTGTTTAACATCCAATCTATCTGAAGATACAAAACAGCCCCTTCTTATGTGCACAACTCCAGAAGGGTCAAAGTCAGTACACAGACATAAGAAGCTGTAGCAAGTGCTATAAGGACTCTAATCCATATCCCAGTTTCTAGCAGACTTGCTTTTCAAGGCAAGAGAAACACTAAGAGTAACATTGCCCTAATATTCGAAGGACCTTAGAGAGGTCCTTGCAAAACTATATTACAATACTGTGGTTTGATACTTTGAGTGCCTACACCTCTAGAACACCATGATATCAGGACCCTTCTTTAAAATGGTACTGGAGAAACTTCACTGTCTTGGAAAGAAGGGAAAGGAAAACTCTGCAACCCTCCTGAATCCATATTAGCAACACTAATGTAGCCATGCATGATATGCTATGCATGGAAGACAAAGGATGTCAATGCCAGAAATTGTTGTTGGGGGTTTTTTTTAAGAAATTTATCTGTATCAAGAGAGATCAGTAAATGCATTGTACATCTAAGATAAGATATACTGATTTTCAAGTCAAAGGAATTTTATTATTATTTTTATTGGCAGAGAACTAACCAGCAGATCTCAGATATTTTTTGTTCAACATAAAAACCCCAAAATATCACTTACTTAACCAAAAATCTTGCTTTCTGCTTATGTTCAAACACTCAAGGGAAAGGAGACTTAATCCCATCTTATTTTTGTTTGCCTTATTTCATTCATGTTCTAGATCAGTTTACTTGGTCAAAAACATCTTATTTTTTGAGGTATACTTACAGAACAATTAAATCAATAACAGAATACTTTCTTTACTGCACTTAGTTCTGTTTTTCTGTAATCATTTCTGTGAAAAGTTTTTGCTAATAGTCTGAAGTACAAAAATTCAGAACCTCAAGAGAAAGGCTCAGACAAAACACCGGCCTTTTTATTCGGGAAGAGCAAAACTGCCTAAGAGACTTGACCGCCCCAGGTGCTCACAATCTGAGTCAATGTTACAGAGTGCTGCATTTATACAAGACCTATGAGCAAGATGGAAATTTATCAAGTTTGTCACAATTACAATCCATTTTCAGAAGATACGAGTTAAAGGGCAGTTTCTTGCTACATTTTTATGTTTTTTTATTTTATGTTTAAGGGACAGAGGAGATGCTCTCCTCTCACTCCATCAGAAAACATACATAAAGGAAATAGCAGTTACTTACCCTAGAGAAACTGTGGTTCCTCAAGACAGAGCATTCAGTGTGGATCCTACTGTAGATGGGCATTTGCCTTATGCAGCTTAATAAGCTTCCATCTATTTTTGACACAGATGGATTTGTGACAGGCACAGGCTACTGAGTCCCAATATTACAACAGAGTTTGCAGATGTGAACTCAGAATTATCTGCCAATGCCACAGGTATATACTTGATTCCTCCCTATTCTAAAGAACATCCCTCTGAGCTGCTAGGCACAAAGAGACTTCAACATTTTTTATTCTTAAACTTACATGCTGCAGCATGGTAAGAATCTGTGAACACTAAAGCCAATTCTCACATGTCAATAACAGATTGCCCCACCATGCACCTGAGACATTTCCTAAGGCACTCACAGGACACTAAGTACACACACTGCAAACCAAGAGTCTTCAGAAACACTTTCATAACAGCAAGCTTCACACTGAAGCAGTATGTTCAATCTTCTCAGGCTCCATTTATACTTTTCTTTCAAAAAGTGGAAACCCCTCTTCCTATGTTCTAAATTAATTCTATGATGTTCAATCAAGCCGAGCAATAGAAATCCCTTATACTAGTAAGCCACAATACTGAAAAGAATACTTGGAAAGATAGCCAAGAACAGGGCCTTCATACTAAGTAAGGAAAGGAAGATGAAGAGAAAGCTGGGCCTGATGAGATCCTGAAGGCTTTTGTTGGTCAGTATCCCCATTCAAACTAAACAGAAATAGAAAATGCCATTTTCAACACTGAAAAACAGCTGCGGGATCCTGGTTTTAATGATGCTTATATAAATATTCTGAAATCAACCACCTTAGGGAACAACTCACACAATGTATACAGGAATCAAAAAGGAAAAAATCATCCAGAATAGCACACCTTTTATTAAGAAAACAGACAGGTTGATGAGTGTCAGAATAAGAATGCCAACATCCTTTAGCTCCAAAGATTATGAAATCGGAGGGGATTTTTTATTTTTTTTTCTGCATGGTGCAATTAGTAGAAGTCCTTTATGCAACTGCTACAGCTGTCCATTCTACAGAAACCCTCAAATGGTACACGTTTGGTATCTGTCTAGACACTTTGCTTTGAGAAGGAAAACAAGGCTATATATCTTAGACCCCTAAATGGCACTGAATGTCCTGGTCAGCTGGCAATATAATCTAAGACCAAGAATTAAACATATTGAATAAATGCAGTATATTTTCCAGAACTGCACTTGTTTCAGTATCTATCTTAAGTAAGGCAACTCATCTGGCATTGGAATGGTGATGAAGTGAAGGCATAATCCTTCAGGTGGGGGAGATCGCTGGCATGTCCTGGGTCTGACCTGCACAGACTCTTTTCCAGAGAAAAGATAGGAATCTTCATGACAGACAGCAAATTAGAACACCATTCTCTCTAAGGAAGGATGTGGCAAAGCTGGTATTCTAAGAGTTCTGGTAGTAGCACAGGTCTCAGTATCTGTTGTACAAAATTAAAGTAATGCTTCAGACAGTACCACACTAAAAATCAATACAAGGTTTCCCTAAAATTTCTTTCTGAGTATAATTTCAGTCTTTCAGGGGGAAAAAAAAGAAAAAAGGCTTGAAGCTGGAGTTTTTCTTTTGCCCACTACGTACTTAACACTGAGTGTCTTCGTCTTGTGAAGATGCTTGCTACACTTAAGAAAGCATGTTGTGGCTGATGTGGCTGTCCTTTCATACATCTTTTCTCACTGCAAATGTGAATGTGCCTGCCTTTTCATTTATGAAATGGACTCATCTCCATAGAGATGAGCATTTGTTTGAGCAGAACCTTTTTGACTTCTGGGAGAAGCAGCAAACAGAACATTCCTATTTTGTGTCCTTACCTTAGGACAAAGTAATTTCTATTATATCCATCCATAAGGATATCAAACTGTTGCTTTGAGACCAGGATTTAATTTTCAAAGGCTTTAGACCTCCCATTTTCAAGAACTATGAAAATTCACACTGTACCGCCAATAACTTCCTCTTAACAGTTCTCTGTATTTCAGCACACCCAATGCAAAGATAAAAGCTGTAACTTAGTCAAGTAGAGTGTTCCATAACAGAGTAGGTTTGAAACTCTACAGCAGATTGGACATAATCTAGGTTCCACCCTCGTAAGAGACAGCAAGCGAACTTGCTGGGAGATTCACAACTCTACACTCCTTATACTGGCACATATGAACTCAAAGTGGCACATGGTGCTGCTGTGACCTTGGGAGAAATATTAAAGATTCTGAGTATGTGTGTTTGAGATGCATGTGCACTTCCAGTGGGATCTGCACTGACATAACCTCAAAGTAAAACAAAGCTTGTATGGGGAGAAAAGTCTAGTCAGGAGGAAAGGAAAAAACACTCCACAGAGAACTGACAGAAGCTTTTCTTTCTCTCTCTCTTTCTCTCTCTCACACACACACAAACACACAGTCTCCCTTCTCCCCTAAAATTGATTCTACTGTCTAGCATAGCATGCATTTAATATATGCAAAACAAAAAAACAAAGCAAAATAAAAAACAAGGATCAAAGGAAGCAACAGAAACAACATCCAGAGAAGGGAAAAAATGACAATTCTACTTGTGTTTCCTCTATGCCCACAATATCTGCTGATTGGAAGGAAAAAAGAATCAGTACTTTTTTTTTTTTTTTTGTGAATTACATTAGGAGCCAGTTTCCTATTTTATTTTCATACAAAGTTCTACAGATAATTTCTAAAATTTTAAAATACAATAGATTAAATACAATGCAGAAGGTTGCCTTCTGTACCTTGCAATATTCAAACACTGTATCTTTAAGGCTTACTGCTTATGCAATGAGGATTTGTTCACGGTGTGATGCATTATGGCAGCTTAAATTATTATTGATCACTTTTTCTGGCCCTTAATACAGGCTAACATTTATTTTGTGCTTAGACAATTCAGACCACAAGAAACAAGAAGCTGCAAGATGTATCAACATCTTTCTTTAACAGATTACAGTTTTCCTGAGGATATTTAATTTCAGTGTGTTTTTACATATATATATTAATACATGCTTGTGGGTTTGAGTGTAAATATATTGAAGGTTTTTTACCCACATCAAGCTATCCCCTGTCTTATTGATACTTTGGGAAGAGGAAACACCTACACAGGCGTGCTGCAAAAAGCTTCATGCTCAGTCTTCTCACAGATTTCCCTCATACCTGACTGTGCATAAATTTCAAGTTAATTCCTTCCAGTGTGACCTGAAGAAGACCTCCTTCACCAGTTTTCATATCCTGCACAGGAAACTCACCACCCAACTCAGGGCCTGCGATGTTAATAAAGAAAAACAAACCAAAACAAAAACAACAAATCAAAACAAAAATCCAGAGAGAGTGCAGAAAGCAGTTAGCCAAGTAATGGTAAGTGAAAGGGAATATAAAAGAGTAAAAACATAATTCCTGTTGATGTGCATAGCAAAAGGACACAACTAAGAATAGTAGAGACTGTTTCATTGAATCCACACACTAACGACAGCTTTCTGAGAACCACTAGAATTGTAAGTATTGTAATTGATGTCATTCTGGTAACATGAAGTAACATCAACATCTGTTCATCCTGTATTTACTGTACATCATATTGGGGTATTGTTCATGTGCTTTAAATGCCACATGTTATTTCTCCATAGTAAGACCCTGCAATCACTTAATACCATAGAGAGCATAGTCTTAAGTACAGATACATAAGCAGCACAAAGGAGGCTTGTATTTGTGAGCTGCATTGCATGATATTGTTTTAAGCAATTAAAATGTCAAAATATTATTAAAATAATAATTTAATAGAGGATATTAATAGGTGAATAATCTAGACATTTTCATCTAGTTTCTTTTGCATTGTTCAGTTCAGCTAAAAAGTGCATTTTTAATACTAAATACATTTTTAATACTAAATTATTGCCCAATTCTTAAAATACCTGTCAAATAGACTCCTGCTAAAGACAACAATCTGCTACTTGCACTTGGATGCACAGAGTTACCCCAAGATTTCCAAGTAAAAGGAGATTGTGCTCAAAGGAATTAATTCATAAAAAAAATTGCTGACTGCAGCTTAAACAACAAATGTTCCCAACATTTAAAATCTTGTACCTGGCTTAATGCTTTGTTGCCGTGCTGCTGCTCGCTCCATACTGTCTTTTACACAGTAGTACAGTTCCCGACACTAAGAGACATAAGAAGAGTAATACAACGTTATTTTTCCAAATTACTGAGGGAGGGAAAAGAACAGCAAGCTTTTAAGATTCTACAATATTAACAAATCCCATGTGGTGCCCAATAACCAAAAGCTTGTTCAAGTTCAAGCACACCTAATTACTAATTAGTATTTATATTTGTTTTACAAGATGATAGAAAAAATATTTCATAGCATTTAACTATACAAGTTAGTGAAGATTTCATGCCTTGGCACATTCTAACCAAGCCTATGCAGTTTCTTACTGCAGAAAAAGCATCAAAATAATTCCTCCCTTTCTTTCAGCTTCCAGCAATCAATATTGCTAGTCAGCACATAATACCTATCTTTTTGTTATTCATACCAATTTCTTTGTGGCATATCCTTCTCTTAATCTTCCTTTAATTCTGAGATTAAGCCAAAATCTCAGAGCTAAATTTAGGAAAATTTTCCATCCATAGTCCAAGATACAGGACACAGAGATGGCTGAGCTACTCTATCCTAGAAAGGAGCAAATTTGATGGATGGACAAACCCATAGGAGTTGAGATCAATGGCTCAGCATCCAAGTGGAAACCAGTGACAAGTGGTGTTCCTTGGGTGTCAGCACTGGGTCCAGTGCTGTTTAAAACATTTGTCAATGATACAAAGAGTGGGACTAATGGAAGGTGTCCCATGGCAGTAGGGGGTTGAAAGCAGGTTAAAGGTCCCCTCCAACTCAAGCCATTCTATGATTCTAAGATCAAAAATTATACAATTAACTCCTAGAGCATAGTTTTATTTAGGTTTTGCCCATGAATCCTCTGTAATATTTTTACTATCTTCACAAGCCTACAAGCTCACAGAATATTTAGTAATACGGATGCTTTCCATCTTCTAACAGAAAAGTTGTATGTCATTTCTTAAATTACTTTCTGCTGGACAACTGTCTTCAAGTAAATGACAGGGCACGATGCCAGCTGCACATGTCAGTGCTGCTAAACAGCCATTGCAGCTCAGTAACCAGGGCTGGAAAGAGAGTGCTATTTTTTGAATAAACACGGAATATGACACGCAAAGGATCTGTTTTTTTCTGTGCAGTTATCCCTGAAGTATTGTGTATATTAAACGAGATACGAACCTTCTTTGTGTAGAACTTGTTCAGTTGTGTCTCCTGACCATTCCTGCGCCAGAGGCAAAGCACTTTTGTTTTGGGACAGTAAGTCATGTTGATGAGTTTCTCATACCACCAACGCTCATACACAGTTCCAATGTTGCTTCTCAGCACAATACAATCATCACATACCTGGTAGCACAAAATATTACGCAAGATTTTTAATGCTATATCTCTTATTTCTTCTGCTACTAGCTGCATTAGTATTATTCTTGTCTCTACCTCCATGAAAAATATGTCTCCTGTTGTGTCTGTCCCAGCATGTACTACAAAAGTCTGCTTCTTAATGTGGCGGCTGCCACTGGGTCTCACAGGGAGTTCCCGTCCATTCTAGAAAAAAAACCCATATGCAATAATTAATGAACTTTTAAAAAAAATCCATTAGGTGACACAAATGAAAGAAAGAAGAATTTTTAACAATATTTAATGAGTTGATTTGAGACCATTTTGGACAAAGCAGTAAGTAACATACTCCAGTAAGTTTAGTTTCAACAAGTGTGACTGTGAGTTATCACAGCATACAAAATTCCATATTCAGTATGGGAAAGTGAGGTGTCTGAGTTCTGGTATCATTGCAGTAAACTGGTCTGGTTTTTCCCAATTAATTATAACATAATTTTGTGTCTTTTCTGTGCAGAAAAGTAAGTTCCAAAGGTAGAAACTACCTTTAAAAGAGCCTAACTTGTGTCCATCCTGGTGATGGTTGTGTTAAAAACTGGCTAGATATACTAATTGAAGCTTTAGCCTATATTCTTATTGATCATTATAGGACATCAGGTTTATTCTGCATGAATACTGGAAACAGTTTTGTTTGCTACAAGTCTTATAGCAGCCTGGAAACTGATAGAAAACGGAATACTTCTTACAGTCATAGTAATCATAAAGGTTCCTGCCAACAGAAGTTAAGAAAAAATTAATGCTCCACAGAACTGTGATACATAAGTGTCATGTTTATACATATTGGTATTGCAGCTTTAACTGATAACTGTGTAATATTAAAACATTATAAACAGGGTCATATAGTCCCAGTCTTTATTCTATACTTGTGAAGAGTAAAAATTAAAATTCAATTAATTATTTTTAGTATTTTTAAATTAGTGTTGCAGAGAATATATGTAAGATTTTTTCAGGCAATTTACTTCCTCCACCATAGGTCCCAAAGGTATATCACTCATCACTGTTTTACTTACCAGATTGGCAAGTTTGTCTAGAATATCATTTATTTGCTGGCTGTGCACCAATCCAATATGTGATTTTCCCATTAGACGACGCACCTTTTTCCTAATATCATTCTTGTTCACCTAGAAAGCAGAGATACAGACTGTTGCATAGTCTTCTCTATTCACAGGAGGCAACTCCAATTTTCCAAACATATCTCGATTTCCATTGCTAAGAAGCAAAACAACTGATCTCCAGTTCACTCGTGATAGAGCCTCTTTACTCAGCAGTACAGGATCAAGTTGCACATATCCCATTTTTTGCAGCTACTGCGCAAGTGATGCCCTGCACAACAGACTTCCTGCCTGCCTGTGCACACAAGCTGCAGTTCCACTGCCCATCACTTCCAGCTACTGGCACCAAAAGCTTCTGTTCTCCATGTTACCACCTCTGAGTCTCATTGCCAGACCAGATTCTCCACCTCTTCCTCAGCACAGACTCCATTTACAAAGCTAGGGAGCCCTCAACATAACACTGTATCTGTCAGAGTTCTCCTTCTTTCACCATGTGTTTCCTGGTCACTAAGTTGTGGCTTAACAAACTCTCCCAGAGAGTCTTTCAAGAGCAAAAGGTTTCTCCTGAAGATGAGCTGCAGGCAAGCTCAGAAGCAAAGTATTTCTGCCTTAGCTGTCATTTCGAAAGGCTACTATGAATGCCAGTCATTCATACTAAAGGCCTCTATGACAGTACACTCATGTTTGAGTGTTAATTTCAAGCTGGATCAAACATTGTTTTTTAACATATTTGCATTATGACCTTAATGTTGTGGAATATATAAAACAAACTCAATCAGCTTCCTTCCTTTGGCAAGAATTCTTTGTGCTTGAAAGAAAACATTGTACTATTCACTATATTTTAAAATTAAAACCTACTACGCAAATAAGAAAATAAAGTACCAAAGCATGGGGTTTGCAGGATTATGCTTCCCTTGATAGCTCAAATAAATTCATCAGTCTAGTAAGAGAAAGCCTTCCAACTTTGTAGTTTCTACTAGAAACTGCCCTTATTATCCACAGCTCTGAGTTTCAAAAACAGAGATGTATGGTTTCATGACAACCAATGAAACATACTGCTTAAATCTGAGCAGCAATCTATTAAAAAGAACAAGAAGTCACCTTTATCATAAGCATATAAGCAATCATATTATGTAGCAGTGTAGCCAACAAGCGATCCTCATCATCCTCCAAACGCTTTCGATCGTGTTCTCCCAGGGAAAGATACCTGCAAGAAGAGCTACATCTGAAGCAGACTCACAGGCATTCTTCACTCATTCCAGTAAAGCACTGGCAGAGAACACAGCACTGTTTGTGAAGTGTATGGCAAATACAACCTCTAAAAACACTAAGTCAAATGGGCATTTTCCAGTAAAACACTGATCAGAAGTTAAACATTTCCCTTAATTATTAACTAGTTGAAGCAAATAACATCTGCTCAGTGGGAAATTTGTTAATGGTCTGCTGGGTTTATCCATTTCCTGCTCTCTGCAGTCACAGCTCTGTGGCAGTTACAACTGCCAGATGAGGAACACATAGATCAGCACAAGAGCTATCCAGCATTAGAGCTTAAATAGAGCTACAAGGCAGAAGAAAACTGATAAAGGAAGTACACCAAGCACTCTCTTTTTCCAGTAAGGTAGGCAGTTTCTGGAATAATAGTTTTGAAACTAGCACCCCAAAGTAGCTCTTATTTTGGCTACCAGATTTCACGTTTCATGATAGCACGGACGGAGGCAGTAGAGCTGTAGGGTAGTAGACAAGAGCACGGAATGATCAGCTGTTAACAGA
>VRYO01001269.1:24466282-24530923 GCA_009812075.1 Sialia sialis | reverse complement strand
TTAGGCAACCACACAGATATTTCTAGAGAGTGATTTCCTCATGGGATTTTATTGTTTCTTTTAACTACAAGCTGTGAAAACACCTTTAAGTTACTTTGCATTTTGAGAAGGCTCAAAATGCCATTTCTGGAAATATTTAATTCTTTTACTTTACATCAATACACTATTATTCCAGAATACAGCCATCCTGCCACAGAAATCTCTTGCTTTACCAATGATCTAGTCTATTCCATTCATTCATATTATTATTATACTTACATTACTCATTTCTCTGGAAATATCTCACCACATGAGTTAAAAAAATACATATGTCATAACTAAAGACAAGTATTTCAGCATCAGTAGCTACTGACCAGCCCAGAGACAAAAGGCTTCCTTTGGAATAGTCAGGTATAGTAACTAGGTTTATAAAGTGACAACAGAATGTTAAGCAAAATTAAAATAATTTTTCCCCACTATTTTTACTATTTCAGCCCCAGGTGAAACAATGAGGAGGAAAAAGGTCTACTGAAGAATTTACCTGTCAATCATCTCCTGAGGTCCCTGATCCATCCCCATTCCTTCTCTCTCTAACATCACAGCATCCAAAAAAGCATCTTCCCAGAACTGCATCTGGTCCCACAAAGTTGAACGCTCTTTGCCTATGCAATGTATAAAAAAAATTGAGCATTTATTCTGTTTACTCCAGTCAGATACTTTATGATTAATTCCTATTCATTGCCACTCCTTGAAAATACCATAAGCCATCACACAACGAAACTACATTAAAAATTTTTTTTAAAGTTACTTGTAAAGTACAAGCAATACCACAATTGAAGAAAAGCGTAAAAGACAAGATAAATCTCTCATTCTAATTAACAGCACAATACTTTTAATCTCTTACAGCAAAGTATCTCTCATCTTTATTGTTTAAGGAGTATATCTTCTTCCATAAACTGTTAACACTGCCCGAAAGAGACAAGAATATTTCACACAGACACAGATCACAGCAAACACACAGAGAAGTGGAAAGATAAGATTATTACTCAGAGAAAAGGTTTCCATTGCAGCATCCTCTAACTGGTCCCAGACAGATCCTTTATCCCTACCTGCACCATTCCAAGCAGGTAGGAACGATAAATGGAAGGAATGAAAAACACAGGAAGAGAGAGCCTTTGATTAACAGCAAGTCCAGACAAAATACAAAAAACCAAATGTACTCCTGATTCAAGGACACACTTGAAGCCCTTCAGAATTCTGAGTTTAGCCCTCTGTTCAGTGACTTAAGCTGAATGATCTTCTTTCAAGACCAGGGATATATTTTAGCTTTCTATACACAGCTAACTTCCTTCTCCCCTTCCTCACACTGTTTAAAGAGTTCATATTCAAGAAGAGCAAGAGACTTGGACAGACTTCATTTTATGCAAACTACACCACCCATACCAATCTCCTCTTACACTGATTCAATTTCCCCAGCAAAACTTTGGCTTTACTCTGAATGGTCTGATGTACCTTCCTATTCTACCAGCACGGACAAGAGGTAGAGGTTAAAAAGTGTCAGGGAAAGTGAAAATTCCAGTCCATCCTAGACAAGATTTCATTTGAACTTTAACCTGAAAGATTCCCTCCCACTAAAAAATGTAGCTTACCCAGAAGTCCTTCATATAGATAGACACGCTGGTTCCCATCCTCCGGACCTCTCCCTGGAGTACTCCCTTTGCTATCCTTCACACTCTGCTTCAGGTTGTGAGACTTGGCCTGAAAATAATACAAGAGGTATTGGCAATTTAACTTTGCACCTTGCAAGGCTCTCTGTTGTACTGTTGGGTTTAACAGATGCAGCATGCAAGCTGTACTTCAAAAAGCTTCTCCTGCAAACATTCAAATAACAATTGTTTTGTTCGAAGACCAGCATAATACACTTAAACATCTAGAGTCAGACAAAGAAAACTCAAAGAGAGACAAATAGAGAAATCAAAACACAGAGGAAGCACACTGCTTCCCTGAAGGAAAACTGAGGCAAAACAAAAATGCAAGCCCCAGACTGAAGGAAAGAACCTCTTCTGTCATCCCCTATGTTTCACACTTATGTATTCATAAAGCAAATAATTACATATCATCTGGCCTGAAAAGTGAGAGTTGGGACAAACAGCCAGCAGAAACTGTGATAACAAAGCTGGCCCATTTATCTCTCTACCACCAGGTAAACTACAGTGCAAAATTTGAATTCCTTGCACATCTTATATACCCACAATCTTTGTTCTAAATCTCTTGCAAGGGTTCTTAGAATTTTAGTTTCTATTTAGTTCTATTCCATTTAATTTAGTAGAAAAATGCAGAAAAGTAAATGTTAAGAGTCTGACTCGTCAGTAATTGAGGACACCCTCTTGCAACAAAGGAAACAGACACAGCTAAATAATTTTCATGCTTTTTGTAGAAATCTGTCAGGAAACACAATGGTTTTGTTTGCTTCTTAACATTAAAAGCCCTTATCATTATCATAAAATAATTCATACTGTGAGACCAATCTTAAAGCACTGCAAGTTTTCTTATTTTGGTGAGAGCTTAATTTAGCCAAATCAAGTGCACCATTATTTTCTTGGTAAGATGTATATTAGAGGTTATACACAACAATCAAGGACTTTACAAAACGAAGTGCTCAGTAATTATTTGGATTTTACTGCATACAGACCTTCCAACTAGGCAAATATATTTAAAAGTTATGATTACACTTCAAATAGGACTAAAGTAATACTTTAAAGAAACAGAACAGTTGCTAAAATTAACATGGATCACTCCTTTATCAAGCAGCTTCTCCTAAGAAATACGGAATTTTCCTTTTAGTAAAGGATGAACAACACTCACCAGATGTTCATTTGGTTAGAGAAATATTTCATTAATATTAAACATTACTGGAGTCTCTAAGGTGATGCAAGATGTGGATCTACTACTTTCAAAAAAATCTTTTATTGCACAGGAAATGAAGAAAGGTATGTGGATCTAGACAAAATTACATTTCTGATATTGTAATATTCTAAGTCATTGCTGATTAACCTTTAGAACTGAATCAGAGATCCTCTTCCATATATGCACACACATTGAAATATTACTGTACAAAATAAAAAAATTAAAAAATTAAAAAAAGAAGTCTGCAATGCCCTTACAAAGATAGAGCTAGTAGCAGAGTTTGTCTCAATTTCACTGTCCGACACAGTGCCTCTGGATCCTGCCAAATTGCCACCATTTTCCACACCTGGGCCATCACCAGCATTGCTGCTCAAGTCACTGTCTGCTCCTAATGTCTCTCCAGAGCTATTACTAACCTGTGGAGAAAAATAAAGCAATCACCTTCAACAGATAATGCACCAGAGAATTTGCTCTTATTTTTAATGCATCAGACAGTCTGGCTTTTTGCACTCAGGTTACCTTTTTAAACTTCTACTTTTTATGGTTTTAGATGGTTTATACACAACTAAGACATATTTATAGAATTGCTGCAATCCACCAGTTCCATAAATGCATCAATATGTAGGAATATGTAACAGCAATAAGCACCATATATGAAGGCTCCAATCCACTCATAAAGCAAGCACTATATATGTTCTGTCAGACACACATGCTTGCTACCCACTCAGAGGCACTGGAGAGAGAACTCAAGAGTACATTATGCATGTGTGACACTTTGCTGCCACACCACACAAAATCTAGGCACGAAATGCCCTTCCCCACTTTAACAAGCAGTCAGTCACATCCAGATTTCACTCTGGGCATATCCTACCACAGTGCTGACTTCAGAATCCTGGCTTGTACTTCGGACCATAACTGTTGGTCCTCCACTAGGAATAGAGTCAAAATCACTCTTCTGCAATCAAAACACACAGAGCACAAGAAGAGTCATATTAGCCTTTACCATAGGGAGAGAACATCACTTCCCATTCTTTTGGGCTCTTGAATCACATGCCTTATGATTCCTTAGTTTATTTAGCCAATCAAACAGAAACTACTGAGTGTCAAAAAGACCATGGTGTCCTGTAACTGAGTTTACAAAGACCAACGCCCTAGAGAAAGGGGGTGAAGAAATTTTACCAAACTAGCCTCTCAAGAATACTCAAACCCTAGAAGTCTTCCCATAATTGAGCAGAGAATAGAAGAATCCTGTCTCTTACCACAGAAAGAAAGAAAGAAAGAAAGAAAGAAAGAAAGAAAGAAAGAAAGAAAGAAAGAAAGAAAGAAAGAAAGAGAGAAAAAGAGAAAGAAAAGCCACTGACCTGAGAACCTGAGGCCAGACTGAGGCCACTGTCTGCACTGATTTGGGATTTCTTCTCATCTGTTTCTCCCAAATCAAATTGTTTCACACCTTCTGGTCCTGAACAAAGGAAAAAGTGAATAATTACTGTAACAAGAAAAAGTAGCAAAGGAGAAAGCAGATGACAGACTGGAAGCAGGAACAGTACCAAGTAAACAGATTTGCTTTCTCACTTCTTTGATTTTTAATGCCTTTCTGATTGTTCCTTGGTACTGAAAACAAGGCCAGCAGATCACATCTGCTAGTCTTCAAACATCAGTTTGAATTTCAAAACTCTGAAGTCCAGGAGTGACTATAATTACACAGTACCTTTCTTAGTCATTCAAGAGAGATAAGAGGACAGACAACAGTCAAGTAGCTTCCAGTTACAATAACACATGCAGAGCAGTTGACATTCAACTCTAGGAAGCCTTTAATTCTTGGTAATAAAACATATTTACTGAAAAGTCAGAATCCTTTTTTGAACAGCTAAATTGCTCAAAGTCCTGGACTGGGATTTTTTTGGTTGCCCGCTGCAACTATCTAGGCAAAAATCAGGCAACATGTGAGGATGAAAAAAACAATAACAATTGGTGCTACCCACCAAGATTTTCAAAGACTCAGCTTGAAGGATGCTGTACTTCACAACATTCCCCAATTACATTAACAAATGGCTCTCCAGAGTTGGCAATCACATAGGTAGGAGAGAGAGAAGGAATCAGCAAGCTTTTAATTCATGCATTTATTAGCCCAACGATCGAAAAAACAAAAAAGGGAAAGAAAGGATAAAGAGCTTTATGTTCAATTTCCCATGCACTTCTAGATTCGTATCATCTATTGTCCTCAGATGGGATGGCAGAAGAAAAAGAGAATGATGGAGAGGCCTGAAAAGAAATTTGGATAAGCACTGAATGAATTAAATAAGAAAGCAGAAAAGACTGTGTCATAGGCTGTACACAGAATGTTAATACTCCCCAAAAGGGGAAGAGACTGAATGCAATACTTCTGCCATAGCCATATCTGCCAACTATTCAGTAACAGGAAGACATGATCAGCTGCAGGAATATTTGCATTATAAACCCATGTCTATAGCCAGTATCTAAGCAAACAATGCCACTATCTCTGTAACCACTGATTGCAATAACCTGGGAATTATGAACATGTTCATATTATATGTAATATTAAAGAGGATAAGACAGTGAAAAGGAAAGAAAAAGGGAAGGGAGGAGAGAGAGAGAGAGAGAGAAGGATAATATACAAAAATTTGTGGGAGTGAGTTTGAGATGATATGTAAACTCATGAATAGCAAAGCCATAAGCGGGCTGTGCAGACTACTAGCTTACTATTCAACCACCAATTCTTCCTGTGAAATGTTTACAGAAAGTATTCTTCATTTGTTATAGTATTTTATCTCTAAATCCAAATGCCTTAGTTTACTGTAAATCACCACCTCAAAGACTCTAAGAAAGCATAAACAAAAATTATTAAGAAAAATGATTAAAAATATCTTTTCTAAGAATTTGAAACATTATTTTCCACTGAAATACACATAGCTCAGTTCTTGAAGTCTATTTCCATTCATTCAAGTGGTCATCATTTCTAGTTCTGATACAGATACAGCAAAAAGTTTTATCTCTCATTACTACAGCCATAACACTAAATTTCAGCTGTGTGTTTTAAGCAATTTAGGAGTTTCCTGTCCCAGCACATACTTGAGGGCTGTAACTGAGTGTAAGGAGCACAATAGCCACAATTCCATTGCTGTCACTGTGAATTTACAGGCACTTAAAAATATCCCTTTCCCTTCTTTATGGAGTCGTATATCTAATACACATGGAATACTAAAAACTCCCTTAATCCCTCCCAATATAGGAACCTTCTGAAAGGCTCAGTTTGGAAGAGCAGGTGTGTGTGTGTGTGCTATGTGTCTGTCTGGCACACTCTTCCTCAGCAGACAGCAACTCACAACTTAAGTACAGGAAGCTGTACTGCAGAGGTGCCCCATTCACTCCATTCTCTCTGAACAAACTCCAGATCCTAATTTGTACTTAACAGAAGTATTTAACTGAGGTGCCAAAAAATAATGTAAGCAAACCCAGGCCTAGTCAGAACGTTAGGAGTCTTCACTCATTCATCTCAGCTATTAATCCTTCCCAAACTTTAGTCTGCAAAATAGGCAGCATCAGCTCTGCAAAGTATAAACTAAGCTAATGGTTAGGAAACACCTACCACAACATGGTTGTTATAAACTGGCTGTTGTCTTTATGTCATATATCCCTATTTACAACAGTGACAAGCAAAAGAGCAAAACCTGGTATTGCACCTGCAGAGCATACATATTCGGTATTTTATTCATTATCATATTTCAATAGATATTTAGATTTGTGTATAGTTAGACTATTATTTAGACTCTGCAACAGCCTCCAACTATTTCACTCCTTTAGCAAGGCATATGGAAAACAAAATCAGGTTGATTCCTTATTATGAGGCTATTCTCCAGAAGCCAACACTAAATACAATTCTCCACATACACCTTCTCTCTCCCCCTCAGAAGCATTTCATATTGCAGAACCAACTGCTCATGGTTGATGCCAGTTAACAAAATTCACCATCCCACAGCTTGAACAAACAGGAATTCTTCATTCCAGTAACATTTACTCAATCCACATATCTATGTCAACAACTTGTTAAACAAGTTTTAGCCTTTAAGGAAGGAGATGGAATATCTTAAAATTCTTCCTTATTTATCTGATTGGTGAGGATGCAGAACACTTGCTTCCTCTTCTTTGAAGGTAACATTTGGGAGAGGAAAAAAAAAGGGGGGGAAAAAAAAAAAGAAGAGACATTTCAACACAATTTCATCAAGGCAAACAGATCTATTTGGTCTCTTTAACTGAGACTTTCTTGGTAGATTTTGTTCTTGTGAGTATAAAACTCGTGTGCCATAGATGCAAGCTCACCCTGCACCTGGGGAGTTGGCAGTTATGGGGAGGCTGGAGGAGTCAGTTTCTACATGTTTTTCATGTTTTTTGATTTCCTTACTCGTTTTTTCCAAAGATTTTTGCTTTTTCACTTCCTGGTGCTTGTTCCACAATTCTACCCAAGATGCATTGAAAGCAGGAGAGAAAGAGAAAGAGTCAGCGACTGGTCAGACAGGTGAAAATGGGGAAAAAAATTTCAAACAAAAACCCCACCCCTTCACCTCAAAAAAAAAAAAAAAAAAAAAAAAAAGTCAGAATTTTACGACAACTACTGAGTGAAGGGTTAATTAACACCATTATAAAAGAAATTTATATTAGGTATCAAGCACTGCATCACTGCATCATCTCTTAGTAACAGTATTCAAACATTAGAGATGACTTCATACAGTTGTGGTGGTGCATCCCCCCTCCCATCCTCAAACCACACTTCGACAGCAATGAATCAACTAAGGAAAAACAGCTCTTACGAACAAATAATTAATCACCTTTGCTAAGAAAGGGATTTAAGACTGTCAGATATTTACTCCTCTAAAATGTAGGCATCACAGAAGCTCTAATTAATAGAAACATTTTAATGTCTCTAGTTAATATCACTGAAAGGAAAAAGACACAAAACCAGCAGCAGTAATTCCAAAAATATTAAAGTGCAGGTTAACACAGCATTTAATCAATATTATATCTTACATACTATCACAAAGTTTACAAGTTATTTTTGACCTAACAACATTCTCAATATGGCTCTGCCTGTGAACCTGTCTTATGCAAAGAGCTCA
Organism: Sialia sialis; assembly: GCA_009812075.1. Lineage (NCBI taxonomy): Eukaryota > Metazoa > Chordata > Aves > Passeriformes > Turdidae > Sialia > Sialia sialis. Next base: position 24,522,905 of record VRYO01001269.1, on the reverse strand, counting down.
ACTTCTCTGCATCCACTTGCTCCTGTCAGGGTATGGAGAACAGAAAATGGCAAAGAACTAAATCGAGCAAGGTATCAGACGTGCTTCACTCCAGCTTCCGAAACTCAAAGTCACAGCACCCTAACCAAGTCAGCAAATAACATAAGAGAATATACAATGACAGACCAGCAAAACAGTTTGAAGTTTTCTTAAAACTGAGTTTGAAACTTAGCCCTGGGACAAAACAGGGATGAGGCACTTGCACTTTTCTATCACTCACATTGTTCAACTCTCTGAAATGCAGCCACCTTTTCTGCTCAGAAACATCAGATCACTCCAGGTGCTGGCCTGTTGGCCAAAGGGAAACATTACAAGCTGACATGCTGAGCTGACTCTAAGTGTTAGACACTGTCCTCTATCACTAGCATCATTAAAGTTGGTTATGCTACAGAGGAAGATACTCTTAGTAAAGTGGCAAAGGGAAAGAAAAAGAAGTGAAATTTTCTCCTACTACTCTTTAAGCAAACTTCCTGAGCACTCACTTATGTGTGTTACAAACCCATTCCATCCTACAAATAAGAGAAATAAGGGTAAGACAAGCTCTAAATAAGTTCTATTGAGCAAAATGTCCACTGAAAAAAAAAATTTAAAGGATATAACTGTCGAGGAAGGCTCCAAAGTATTATGAAAAAAAACATCAGGAGACAAATGCAACAAGGTAGAAAAAGCTAGAAAGATGGCTTCTAGCCTACCTATTTCTAGATCTGCTTCATGATTGATGGACGTTCCTTCAACCATCATAAATAGACAGATGGATACGATAAAATTGCTGAGGGATCCAAACAGCATCCTACAGGCTTATCAAGCTAAGCATACACTGACACAGATAACAATCTCTAAGATAGACCGATTTTGTTTGTTAAAGGGCTTTGAAAACATCTGGTCTCTTCCGTGCTCAGTCTATGTCTTTCCTTTAAAAATCACCAGTCTGAAAATTGCAACACCTGCCATTAACTTACTTTTAGTTGACCAGTCTGTTAATTTAGTGTACAATATATCCTAGCACATTAAAAACAGCCTAGATTTTATTCACCATTGAAGAAGAAAAACAGAACTTCAAATAAACTCACAGGGCATAAAATACTACACCTATGGCTTAGCTACATGACCCTGAACTAAACAGGACAGCAGGTCCAAAAAGGACCTGATGTGAATGAAGTAGGCAGCACAATCTTTTCTGTTTAAAAAAATCAGCCAAAATAAAGTGATCTGACCAGATTAAACAATTATTCAAAAACTAGTAATGGAAATTTCAGTAAGTACTGACATTGTCATTAACAGTTATGGAAAGCATGCAATAAACCAAACTTATCACTAATATAAAGAGGTAAATTAATTAACTATCAACTTAAAAGCCACCAGTGTCCTAACAAAAAGACCTACACTACAGGTGATGAATCCTGGAAGACAATAACCCCAGAAGTAAGCAATTTGTGAACACCAGAAGCATCATCTTCACACTGAATTTTCTAGGTAGGAATTAGGTATCAAAGCATAGTCAAGGGTAAAGCTCAGCTGGTAAAAACCATCCCACTTCCCCTCAGAAATAGGAAACTTCATGGCCACTGTTCCTGTAGTACCAGTAACTGCAGAGATTCAGCTACCACAGATTCAGCTCTAGATCTGAGATGCAGTTTAATCACCACACTAACATACACTTTATATATTACTACTGCAAACAGAGCTGTACATTATTTTACTCCATCCTTCTGAAGACTTCTAGTATTTCCTTCTGTATCTAGGTAAAAAGGTTAGCAGCCCAATTTGGATTTCATCTATACAATATCAAGAGATTAATTCCAAGTTTTATTTATACATCTGCAACCTGAGGCTGCAAGTACCTTCTAAACTCCACAGAACCAAAGTACTACTGAAGTTCAAAGGGACCTGTGCACATCATCTAGTCCAACCTCCCTGCTTAAAGCAGGATTGACTAAAGCTGCCTGCCACAGGACCACATCCAGTCAGATATTCACTTTCTCCAGAGATGGAGAATCCACCATCTTTTCAGGTGGACCCAACCTGTTCCACTGTTGGATCATCTTCACATAAAGACATTTTTTCTCATGTTTAAATGGTACTACTTATAAACATGTTGTTATTTCAGCAACATGTAAATGTTTACCAAAAGCTCTTCCCTAAACAAATTAGTTTGGGTAAGAACATCTCCATTTCACAGCTAAGCTGCGACTAACACCAGTCCTATATAAACTGAAGTTGTCTTATTCTGAAGTTTCCATGACAGAATAAAGAAAGTATAATAGGCAAGCAGCTTTAAATTATGTCTCTGCAACACAAGAGAAACACCCTTCACTTCTAGATCACACAAGTCTGATGAACATGGAGACTACACTGTTTCTACAGAAATTTCCTAAAAAGTGACTTGCATACCAGTTCATGTTTTGTGGTGAAAGACTAAAGCAGTTAGGAAAAAAAGGCTTCAGGAAAAACATTCAAGTCTCTCGAACTTTGGTCAGCCTAGGTAAAACCATATCCTTCTTGTAATTTAGCTCCATAAAAGACAAGTGGAAGCCATCATAGCATCAGAACCACCAATGAGAATGTACTTTTGCCTGTTCTTAAAGACCGTGAATTGTTTAAGGCTAATATTTCAGCAACAGTAGTTTACATGGCATATTATGCAGCACTTTTGAAAAGCACTTCTTGTGATACTTCACAAAATGGAATTACATGATCTCTATGATTTCCATTTCTAAGAGGCTTTAATTTCATCTAAGGAAAAGAAGCAGTCTTAGCAATCTCATCAAAAGATGTCTCCATTCTTTAAAAGAATACTGTCCTAGAGCCTGGTTTATTCTCAGTTGTACCAGAAGCATACTTTCTTTTCTCCCTTCTACAGAAAAGTAATGAAGTACCCAGAGCAAACTAAACAGCTAACTGAAATGCTGGAGATCTGAATCTGAAATTTTTTTGGCTTCCTGACAGCTTTTCAAATGGAGTACAAGACTAGTTTCTGAGCAACTGCCTCCATAAACAAGGCAGTTACCTCTTCAGACAAGAAAGCAAATCAAGTCAGGCTCAGTATCAGTTCAGGACTTAACAGCACCCAGCCTGAAGTTATTATGTGTGTATGAGAATGAATGTCTGTACTCCTGTCACTCAGCTGCTCAATACACACATTACCTTGTCTTATGACAAAAACCACATCTATATCCTCACAGCACCACACTTCCAGAAGATTAATCTTTCATACAGTGATTCCACGAAAATGTTATTTTAAACAGGCTGTAAGAAGCAACGTCCGTAATTTAAGATGACATATTTTGCAAAAAATTCTCATATGCTGATGGTACTTCTCATGTTTACAACCCACAGGATTCAACCAAAGTAATTTTTTTTTCTCCTCCGCCAAAAAAGTCTGTAAACTGGTTTTTCAATAAAGCAGCTCTGAAAGCCCTACTTCAAACTTTTACCTAAGACACAGGGAAAAGCTATACTACCTAAGAGTAAGACAGGAAAATCTCCAGTGACCAGCCCAGAAGATGCTCTTTAGAAGAACACACATTCTGTTTGCTATTGCACAGAAGGAAAATCCATCAGTCCTGCTCACTGAAACTTTAACACCATAACTAAAATAATTTTGGATCCCACTTATATCAGGATACAATCTACATAATTCACAGATAGCCAGCAATGACAGAAAACCTTTGTTTCATGTTTCCCTTCCACAGCTGCCCTTTCTGAAGTCCTGCTGTCCCTGTTCCTCTTTTGCCATTTCCCATTGCTTGAAAACAATAATCACAGAGCAAAAAATAAGGCTGTTTAAGGTGTAATGAAATACAGAAATAATTAAGATTAGACAGCTTCTGGGAGAAAACTGCAGTGGATAGTTTATCCAAGAGTAGGGTGAAAACACGTATGCTTGTTCCTTGTGATCCAAGGTGTAAATGAAGCATGTTAGAGTAGCAATGTAGCGTGTTAAAATGGAGAGAATGCAAATAGAACCTAATGCCAAATCAGAAATCCCCCCCCTTCACTTTGCGTGCACCTCAATACACACCAATGGAAGCAATAAAATTTTCTTCTTTTAGACTTCTTGTGTCAAACTCCCTTGGCCCTTTGCCTGCAGGGCTCGGTGGCTTTGGCATCAGCTGAGGTACTGGCAGCTGCATCGCAGGTTTTGGCTCCACTCTTGGGGATGATGCAGGGTCCTTGCCAACTGGAGTGACAGATCCATCTGTAGGACTTCGTTTTCTCTTTTCTGGCTCTTTAAATAAAAAGAACAGTGTTGAGAGAAAATAAATAAATAAATAACTAGAAAATAAATTAAGGAAAAAGGAAATGAGAGCCAGAGAAGAAAGATGAGACAGATGGTCTCACCTAAATCATTAAGCCTGACAATGAAACAGCTCAGTGCCACATTTGTTCCCATAGGTCAACATGACTTGCTGATAGTCTGACACACTGGTGCAAATAGTAGAGGCGAAAGCCAGAGTACTGTTTTAGGGATACTCAAGTATCTCATTTCTGTATATCTGAAACCTAGGGATGTTCTCTGACACAGTAACTGTAGCATTTCCTCGGCCAAATGCTGAAAAATTAAACAACTCTGACTAAACTACCAAGAATACAAACTAGAGAAGATAAGTTCCTCTCACAGTACAAAGATGACAAATACAATCAATTTCATGGGTAACATGAAAAACTAATGAAAACTCAGTTGGGGGGGAAAAAAACCCCAAAAAAACCCTATCAGCTAGAGCTCTTTCATCAATCTCTAAGACTTCCTATAGCCATATGTCCCCAAAGGCAGTTTGGATTATTTCTCTGTCTCAAACCCCATAGTTTAAATTACAGCAAAAGCTTCAGAAAAGAATCACTAAAACCAGGTTTTCCATAAAAAAGACTCCTGCACAAACTATTCCAATACCTCATGAATCTAAGTCAAAACTTCATATCCTATTATCTAAATCTGTCATACCATTGGACCTTGTGATGCCTTTGTTCAGTGTATTTAAGATTCTGCTATCAGCAACACCTTTCTATTTAGAGAGTAATTGAAAAGAATCAACACCTAACACTCAACATACTGACATTTCCATCCTTCAGAGCAAAAGTGTTTCCCCAATGCCCTGTAGATCTTTTCAGAAACCTCCTCAATTTTGCAATATGTGATGACCAGAACTGGGAGCACTGTTCATTTGTGGGTCTTGTTACTGATACATCAAGATACTGTACAGTAGCTGCATTCCAAATGTGTATTCACAGATACACAGTGTCTCCCTTCCCAGTTTTTACAGACACAGTAAATAGTGGGAAGTTCATATACAGCAGCAGGAGAATGCTTCCTAGAATATACCTCCCAATCCTACTATTATTGCCAACTATCCTTGTTCCTAAAAACAAGTTCTTAGTTTGACCATATTATAATAACTTAATCACAACCATGCTTTATTAAGATTTAGCTTACTCTAGACAAAGAAGCTATATCCATCATGTCCTGTAGGATAACCTGTTTATTACTTTATGTTAAATAATAGCAATGTAAGGACTAATCTCTATAAAAACATTTATAGAAATAAATACTAATTTCAACTAATTGAAAACAAGTAAAACATACTAAACAGCTAAACTATGACTACAAATTAGGATGTAATGCAATAAAGAGATGAGTCTAAAAAAAGTTTGCACCAAATTTTGTCTGTCATGACCACAATTAGTTTACTGGGAAAACTCTACTTACCATCAAATTATGCTATTTGGTTTTCACTCTAAAACTGATGCGATTTACATCAGCCACTCCAATTTTCCTTAGAATCAGTGCCAGACTAAAAATCTTTAATTACCAAGATAAACCTATTCTCTACATTCAGGACTGTTCCACAAGCACAGCCTTCCTTACCTTCCTCAGCATTTTAACAATGACTGGAAAGGAACACAGGGCTTATCTAAGCCAACTCATAAAAAAATCCCTGATGCAAGACCCAGAACACCAACTATAAAGGGTTTAGTAGACGCTACTCCTCTGCTACAATGAAATAAGTAACTTTTCATCATTTGAAATTACAGAGAAATCAAATACTAAGTGGAGCTTTTTGTCATCTTTTGCTTTCTTCCTTAGCATGCATTTTCTTATTTTGCATTAAGACTCAGATCCTTAAGAAACAGCTGAAAAATAAAGAGCTATTTTCAGACTTTATTGTCTAAGAGTATTTAGTTGTATGAGAATAATTGTGCAGTGCAATGTGGCTGGTGAGATGTAAGTCTTGTATGGTTCCACATTACAAGTATCTCTCTCCCTACTGAAGTTGCCTGCAACTTTCCAAGACTGTGGCTGGGACAGTTTTAGCTGAAGGTCCCCATTTCCAGCATTTCCACTTCAGCTGTAGAAGTGCCAGGTTTTGTATCTCACTGCACAGTTTCCATTTTCAATTAAATATCAGTATGGCCATTATTTTGCTTTGGTCCAGTAACAGGTATGTAAGACACTCAAAATGGGCTTCAAGCTTTATAAGGCTTCAGTTACAATGAAACAATTCTCACCATTTTGGAAGTGCTGGAAAAGCCCTGAAATATCTAAAGGCACAAACACAGCTACCCTCCCAATCTTGTTCATAAACACTGTATTCTCATGAATACTTTTCTTACCTTTATTATAGTAGTGAGTATGAGCTATCTCTAGCAGGCCAAAAACACTGGCCATGCCTCCCAGGCCAGCATTTGCATATGACTGCTCCAGGCTTAACACAGTGCACTTCAGCAGGTCCAGCATGCCTTTATAAACCTTGCGGCTGATCTCCTGCAATGAAATCCCCATTAGTGCTGCTATTTCAGAAGTGAGAAAATAAGTCAAGAACATAAATTCCCAAATTTTATGCTGTAATATCAGCTTTTTGCAACTGACAAACACTTCCTGTGAACTGAGCCTTGGCAGACACTGAGTGTGAGGACCCTGCTGGGTTCAGCACTGACCACATCCTGTATGACGTCCTGCCGAGCGTCCTCCTCTGACTGGATCGTGCGATTTAGCTTGCTCAGTACAAACACACGCAGCTGCTCACTCTCCAGCAGACGTCGGACTCTCTTCATGTTCAGCCAGCCAACACCTTGCCCATCAAGAACATTGTGTACCACCTCCTTCAGGAACTGCTGGTTCTCACTGGTACATTAAGAAGAAAGCAGGCAAAAGTTAGTCACCCTCTGCTTACTTTGGCTTACATGGGAAGAGAGCTATGGCCAGGGCACACACAGAAGTACCTTCCCTATCAACAGTAGTTGACATCTAGCTCTGTCTGTTGCTAATGTAACTGCACACAGCTCAAGCTCTGTTCCATAGGTGTAGTAGCAATTACTTTATTTTGTCCTTTATTTCCTATAAAAAGCCATAATCAGGCTTTCCTCTCATTCCTCTAGGTACCACTCTACCCTTCACTTTCACAGCACCCCTCAGAATCCACAGGAATCCTTTAGGTCTCAAACTTCTTCCACAGCCCCCAATCTGAGCTGTAGGCTTTCTTTGAAAGAGGAAGTGCAGCCCTACTAATGCATTACTGCAGCAGCCCTGGCACATGTTTTGTGTGGCATGTGTTTCCTCAGCTTCTTTTGCCACAGAGGGAAAGGTAAGAAGAAGGAAACTCCTGCGCAACCTGCTGCGTTCCACAGTCTGAACTGCAGTTATTATTCTTACTTGTCCCCCAAACCCAGTGGATCAAAATAAATTCACTCTACCCATGACTGCTACGTAAGAAAGGGAGGGGAAAGCACAGGCACAGGTCAGGTAATGTGTACTTGCACCATTCTGAGTCCCTTCCCAAGGTTGAGAAATGCACTTCACGTGAATTTATGGAATCAAACTGCTTCATTGGACTCAGTTGCAGCCCGCATACATGGCGCATTAGAACTCCAATGGGCTAGATCACCTTCTTCAGAACACTCAATTACAAAGAATAACTACTGAGTTAAAGTAGAAACCTAGAACATTTTGGATCTCAGACAGAAGAAGGATATATTTTGGAGCACAGAAAAAGAAGCGTGTGCACTATTAACTGTAAGACATCCATACCAAATCTTCTTCGACAATAACATGTCCAGGTCTAGGGCAACAGAAAAGTACTATTTAGTTTTTAACAGCTAGACTTCTGAGAAAACATTTGCCAAGTATGAGGCTACTCTAACTACACTGTGCATTTGAAAAGCAGGAAAAGAATATTACCTGGAATTGCTAGTTCGCCCCTGAGGTGATGGAGATTCTCTTTTCACTGTTGGGCTGTGCTTTATGACTGAAGACTTCTGATCAACAAGGGCCCGTCTGTTTCCTAAAGAGGAGAGGAAATAGAATGAAAGGAGAGGGCAGGAAGAAAACAGTCTGATCCCAGTGACAAGCAACACTGAAGTTGGCTAACACACCTATTTGAATTACAGGTAACAGATTTCAAACAAAATGAAAACTCCAAAAAAGCAGCAGCGTATATCATATTCTAGCATCACACATCGGCAGAAAACAGTAATGGGAGTAATGCAGAGAGAAAAAGAGAAGATGGTAATGGGAGCAGGAGGTGAGAGGCAGGAAAAGTTTGGCTGCTCTGCATGCAGTTCCACAACAAGAACCATCTTCAAATTAGTCACTATATGTAAAAGCATAATGCATTGAGGGTGACTAGTACAGATCATGTGGTACTGGTTACCCAGTGAGAAAGGTAGCCCGAAGTCAGGCACAGGGAATGCTGGAAATTGTTACATCATGCACAGCTCATGCTGTAGGGAACCCACCTTCATTGCTTACTGGGCCAGCTTCAGTAATAATCTCCATTATAGTATTTAACCCAAATACTGGGACACAAAATATACAATTAGTAGTGTACTGAAATATCTACACTTCCCCACTGTCAGCATCAAAAGAATCCAACTACCAGTTTCTTCCCAGCCCTCCCTCAAAATAAAACCCAAATGACACTAGAGCAGGAAGGATGTTTGAAAGCCCAAGACCACAAGGGCCAGAATAACTTATCTTAAGAGATAGTGCTTGACTTGAAATTTGGCATCGTGGAACCAGTGTACTGCATTTTCAAGGACATTACTGCACATATTGTATTTGAATGGCACTACAAAAACCATCTGCATCACCAAGGAAAAAATATCAATGGATGCGCATGAAATAAAAATTAAAAAGGAAGATGGAAAGTGGTCAAACAGCAGCAATGAAATGGAGTCCCAGCATCATTTCCCATTACAGTTAGAAACACACACTTGGCAAGAACAAGTTAATGCAGCAACTCTGTATGTCTACAGCAGAGACAAAAACATCTAAAACCCACGGAAGTGCCCCGTGGGAGTCCCAGTGAGCGAGCATGCACATGTAAATGAACATACACTCACACACACACACTTGCACATGCATAAAACAGACTGAGCTACTCCATGGAAATCTCATCCTCATATCTGCACTGTAATATTAAAGGCCCTACAGGATTAAAGTAGTTAAGAAAAGAACACCAGAGTGCAGAAGATGAGGCACAAAGCATGAATGTGGAATGGCAAACCCCATCACTGTTTTCTTCCAATGCATGGAATCAGTCTAAGTTTACCCATGGAAACAACCCTGACACAAAGCATGTTTCTTGTCCAGTACAATTGGACGTGAAAACATAACCAACTGGTAAAAGGTTGTCAAAAACAGCTGTGCAGAGTCTCTGCTAGCGTTTTCACCCTACCAGTCCTGTTACTCTCATTTTACACACAGGGAATAATTACTTGTTTCAAAAACAAAGTCCAAAACAGAAACACAAAATCCAGCTTTTGGTCTTTGTTTCTACAAGGTCAAAGGTCAGCAAAATACCATACCAACCTTCATCCACATCCCTTCCCAATTCCAGATTAAAGTAATCTTTACCGATAAAAGTGATGAGGAGGAAAAAATAAATAAAAAAAAAAAATCAACACATTAAAACAAAAGCAGTAAATTCTAATCAGATAGAATAACTCAAAAGGCAAAATAAAACCTCTCCTCAGTACAGCATCTGAAAACACTACGACACCAGGGCAAATTCAGTCACCCCTGTAATATTACGTTTGGTTCAAGGATGACCAGGCTGTCTAACACCCACTGTGTGAGGGCCTTTCTCTAGTGCCCATTCAGACACATTACCTAACAATACTGCAGACAAACAGATGTTCTAATGAATAGATTGTGCACATATGCTAGGGATTGATCTTCACTCTCATAGAACTGAAAGCACAGTTGTAATTTGATTTTCTATTTAGCAATCTGAAAAGATGATAAACACTTCTGAAACTCACATAATCTGCAGCCTCCATGGGAGGCTGGCATTGCCCCCACTTAGAAATGCAGCATCATCACTCTAATAAATTACCCAAGGCTAAGCATGAAGATAGTGGCAGTACAAAGCAGAACCTACCTCTTGATTCCCGTTCTTTACACTAAGTACTTAAAAATAAAACAAAACTAAATACACTATTTACACTATACACAGCCCAGTTGTTGGAAAAAAGATTGACTGGGAAATATAACAATTTACTGTCTTGCTCCTTAACACAGGTATTACTCGAACGACTGAAAGACATCACTCCCAGGATTCCTGTTAGGGGAACTGCCAAGTCACAAGAACTGAAAAGGCTGTAGAAGACAAAGGTTACCTTTCAGGCTGGGAAAGGGAGTATTCTTGTCTCTCCCAACTTTGGTTGGTAGGGCTAAGTTGGATAGACTGAAACTTGTGCTGTGGTTTCTGTACAGGCTGCCTATGACAGAAGACAAAAACAATTAAATGCCTACTGCTCACTGCATACATCCAAAGATCATGTAATTCCCCATCTTATTTCAGATCCTTAATGATTAAGTTCTTCCTTACTACCCAAAATTCTCACCATAACATGCCCTCATTTCCATTGCAACCACATCTGTAATCAGATTATTCTAAACAGTACAAAAATGTCACATTCATGTCACAACAATTGATGTTGGATCTTCGAGTCTGAAACATAACAGCAAAATCCTCCTGTCTTCCTGTACTTAGATCACATCACCTTAGCTCTACTTTCTAGTTTGATCCTGTTTACGGGAGCAAATGAATGGCTGTGAAAGCCATATGAGAAAATGGGATGACAGAAGATCTGCAAAACATGTACAGTATTTTCACGATTATAAGCCGCACCTGAATATAAGCCGCACCTTTTTTTTTTTTAAAGCAAGCATCCATGTGTAACAAAGTAACAAATTAGTAACAGAATTGCTGCCAGCTGGGTTTGGTGTCAGGTGCTCAAGTTGCAACAGTTTTCATAGACCAGTGAAGCCTTTAAAGGCAGCCCCAGGCACCCTCCTTGGTCAGCTCTCACTTCTGGGTTGGCATTTCACTGGGATTTGTCCATAGATAAGCCGCACCTGAATATAAGCCGCACTACTGGGGTAGGCTGGATTCTTCAGTGAAAAAGGTGCGGCTTATAATCGTGAAATTACTGTAACTCTGAAGTGAGGACTATGCACTGTGTTCTTGTGAAACACTGCAAATCTGCCATGGAACCATGCTTTGAAATAGAAGCTATTCATCTGTTAGGAAAAAAACATATATTCTTCCTGATACAGGCAGATCTTAAGGACACAATTATGTATCACCATCAAGCATCGCATTTAGATAAAGGAGCTGATTAACACTTCAAGTTATTGAAGTGTCAACTTATTATTTTAATTTCCTTTGGTTCTTTGTTTTTCTGTAGCCTTATTTTAGTAACAGTCATTTTACCAGAAACGCTTACTATATTTTCAAGTGCTACAAACTTCTTTCACTGCATTTTACTGTAGTGCAAGACTCAAGTGGCCATGTCTTCTGTCACTCATTGAGAGATTCTGGATTCGTGTTCCACACTTGCGATTTTTTAAAATAAAATATAATTGAAAGTAGGCAGTCAAGAAACAAAATTTGGCACCTAAACACACAACATGGCAGCATGGAAGGCATATTATGAATTTCATAAAATTGCACAATGCTTTGTTTAAGTGAAACCAAAGAAATTTCTGATGTGTGCCCTAAAGTTCCATACAAGGGGCTAATCACAAAACCAAAGTCCTTCTTACTAAAGAATATATAAAGCAGCAGCTGTCAGCAGTTGTCAGTAAGCCATCATGACTACTGGAGAACTGGTAACAATTTCACAACCAACTCATTCTCTTGACTAGCCATCTCTCTATTCCATCTCTCTGTACACTCTGATATAATAAATAAAACTAGCTTAATGAATGTATTGTACATACTTGCAAAAGACATGATGCCTCCAAAACCTTCGCTGCTGTTGTTGGAGACAGTAGAGTTTGGGGAGCTAGCCCTGGAATCTGAATCTGCATCAGAATCACTGGCCAGTTTTAAACTGTTTGGCCGGAGCAACTTCTGAGACCTTCAAAGAAATGAAGTACAATTGTTATTAGCATTCCCCCTTCCTGCACCAAATCAACACGTTGTATGGTTGTAGGAGACTGATGTCAGTCTCATTCACACCAATTTTTACCACACTACCTGCACCTTCTGGGAAAGAAATAACACCCAAACAAACAAGGATAGAGAAAAAAAGGGAGAGCTGAAACATCTTTACAGTCTAATTTTTATAGCCTTTCAGGACATGCTGAAAACTTGTCTACAAAAGGGCACTGGCAGTCTGGTTTTAAAGGAGTAACAAGAAAACTCACTGCCACCAATAAGATACTGCAGTATCTTCCCCCAAAAGACAAAGATTTACCAAAACAGCTTACAGAAATCAGTATGTAATATACTAGAATGTTCTAGAAAGAACTTAGTTCTCATAGCTTCTATGCTTACACAAAAGTAAGGAACTCAGGGACTAAGCAAGTGCTTTTATTCAAACCAGAAGGGTTGACAGCATATCAATACTAAATGAAAGTGATCAACAATACACTTCAGTTGCCAAAGACATTTAAGTGCATGAATGTTCAACTACATGAAGCAGACAGAAACCCCAGAAGTGCTGTACAGAAGGGCAGGAGACAAGGAGGACTCGCCTGTTTCCATTGAGATTCTGGTTAAATCTTGGGGTGTAGCTCTCCTCCTGCTCATCATCCTCATCCTCCGTAGGAAAGCCATACTGTGGTTCAAAGTATGGATTGTCATACTCTCGCTTCCTCACCACCCCTTCTGAGGAGCTCACGCTGCCAGCTGCAATGTCACTCTCGCGACGATCCAAGCTTATCTTGGGAAAGTTTGGTTGCAGTGGCAAGGAAGAGAGATGGTTTGAAAATCCAGCGGCCAATTTCTCTTCTATTTCTGCTGAGTTTGCTGCCTCCTGTGGACCAGTCAAATCATTGGTCTGTTCGCTAATTTGCGTTACATACAACTGAAGGGCAGGACAAGAACAATTATTTCAAACTGAGAAATCTGAACAGTCCTTACTACTTGCTATGGGGCCCCCACCACATTCCCACTATATGTGTCTCTAAACTAGGATTTTATATACAATGCAGCATTTGTGCATTGTTCTAGGGACTTACTCATCTTCAAAACAGCTCTAACTAGTAAGTGTTAGCTCAGGATAATGGCTTTCCATTACCATGTTCCCATTCTTCTTAAAAGACCACAAATTCATTAGTTTCCCCACCCCATTCCCTATTCCTCTAAGGACATCAGGTCTTTCCAGACTCTGTAAAAGCAATTCCTGCAGTCCCAACCTGGACCATTTCTCTCTGCTAATGCTGTATTTTTCAATGCACTAGAACTTTTTGTACAGGAATGGTTTGTCCCAGCATAAGAGGGTACCAGCAAACTCCACCTTGCTCAGAAAGTCCAGGATGAGCATGCAATTTAATCTGTGCATGGTGTAACAGTCCTATTAGCTTTTGCCCTTCTCAGAAAGAACCATGTGCATTCTCCCATTCTTTATATCCTAATACGCTGATCTTGAGCCTGAACTCATCTCAGTACACACATGATTCACTCCATGGATGACAGTGCTGGGGCTGCTACTGGCTGTAGTACTGGAACTTGAACGAGGCTGGTTATTCTCTTGGGAGTTCTCACTGTCCATGATCTGTTCATCGGGATCCCCTGAATATTCTTGAAAATCATCAAATTCCACTTCACTAGCATCACCAAGGGCAGCATGAGTCAGGGGGTCAACATCTGCAAACACAGCATTATTCATTAAACAACTGCCTTCCTCAGCCTTTTGCCCATCTAACTAAATATCCCTAGAAGATGAGGAGTGCTCAACAGAATCAACTTGCATAAAAATTTAGGCTGTAAGGGGCTTTTGGAGGTCATCCATTCCAATTTTCTCCTCAAAGCAGGAGCACCTTCAAAATTAAAGCAGGTTGCTCAGGGTTTTGTCCCACTGAGTTTTAAAAGTTTTCAAAGCTTGACATTCTACAGTGATCTTGGGAATCTGTTCAACTACAATAACCCTTAAATTATCTTCCCTACATCCAAGAAGAGGTTTTTTTTGTTGCAGCTCTTGTCCTTGGGACATGGGAAATGTTTTGGGAATTCTAGATTTAGTTTATGAAGAAAGTGAGTGTTTATGCAGCTTCCATATAAGCCACAGAGAATGCATTTTTCTGTTCCCACTAGGACAGAGAAATACTTTAAAGCTAGCACTGAGAACCAACATGCAGGTGCATTTAATCATAGTCCACATTGCACAGTATTTACTTGCAGCAGCAGGTTGTTTCCAGATCTAGTGAACCAGTTTTGTTCAGCGCATCTATTTCTATTCTTCCTCTTCACAGAGGAGGAAATTGTCTATAAGCAGGAGAAATGTCCTTTTTCAGTCTACCCACACTCTCTTACCTCAGAGAAAGACCACAATGGAACAACACTTTATTCTTATTCAGGGATCTAGGGAATGCCTTTTCCCCAAAGTGCTTCAGATGAATTGGGAAAGGGAACCTTATATGGACCTTCTGAAAGTAAAAGCAAAAGTTACTCACTTGGTGTATCACCATTAATGTCACATTTCATCATCTCACTGACAAAGTCACCAAGGGAGGAGTAGGAGGAACTTGAATCGTCATAGTCGACGCTGTCACTGCCACTGCCGCAACATGTGTGAGAGAGAGAGATGAGTGGCAGCATCAAAGCAACAGCAGGCTCTGATGCTTAAGAGATGTGAATCAGCACTGTCTCTCTGGACTTCCTAAAAATCTCATATTATATAGTAGCTATAAACAAATTTCGCAGGCTGGCTTCATGAAAAGTAAGAGCAAAAAATATAACTTTCAGGTATGTGAAGAGTTATGGAAAGACATTTAAAATCTCTTAGCAAAGTTAATAAGGCCAAACATAAATGAGTAGAGAACAGTGTATTAATTCACAAAACGTGTGTGTTTATGTAGGACAACTTTAAGGGAACTGGGAATCATAAGTAAAAGCATTTCCTTTTCACACTAGTGAAAAATCCCATTCTGTTAAGACCACTGGTACTGTGTAGAACACAAAATATGTGCAAATCGAAGGCTGAAAGATCTCTCGAACCAGCAAGGAACAAAAGGCAATAAAACTAGACACAAAACTCCAAGAAATATGGCCAAAAGCTACTATATAAAGTTTCCTTTCATTTTACTGAACACACAAGGTGGCCACAGACAGCAGGTAGTACTAATAAGCTTTACGTAACTATGGATAGAGAACAGAGATTTGTAAGAGTGGTAGGATGGGTGGGAGTATTTGTAGTACTGTAACAGAAATAACCAGAGAAAGAACAGCATGAATAAAAGAGAATTACGGAGTGAGGAAATGACAAATGTCAAGGGGCACACAGGTAGCAAAAGAAAACAGAAAAATAAGTATGGAGAATCACACTAAATGAATACGCTAGCAAAGGATTAAGAGGTTTGCTTTAATAACAGAGCAGCGAGAAAATTTACTTCAGTGTCAGTATTCTGCCCAAACAAATGAAACAACAGCCTACCAGACTACAGGAAAAGGCTGCAAATGAGAAGTAGGAGAGGTCCAGCAATCTGAAATAATTCTCATATGACTACAGGCATGTTCCCCACTAACCTGTCATCAGTGGGATCAGAATCGGTTTCTTTCTCTGCTGGGACATTCAGGGCTTCAGCCAGCTGTGAATTGCTGTCATAGACTCGATAGTGGATGGGCTGCAGCTGGTGAGCATACCACTTGGGTTTGTCACCAATTAGGGCTGGGTCAAACATGTCTGCACAAAACACCAAGGAGAGCGTTAATTAAACTCGTTTGCTGGTGTCAAAGGCTTCATTCACAGTGACACTACCCTCTACTGAGTCTTGCACAAAGGGACGGTCTTTACTCTAAGAAGCGTACAAAACTTGTCCATAATCAAACATGAGGTAAAATTAATTGGAGGAGCAAGTCACAAATAGTAGAGCTAACTTGGGAGAAACATATGAGGCCATACATAAAAAGAGAAAAATATTCCTTGAAGTAGATTTTCCTCCCCATCAGGATTACTAAGGTACAAAATCAAATCCTTCCCTAGAATGCCTGTTTTTTAAGTTCCTGCATTACATCCAAGTGCAGGAAAGCCAAGTCCAACACTTACTGTTATGAATTCTTTGGAAAGCATAATTAGTAGGGTTGAGTGACCATTCTCCAAAGTACTCTACAGCCTGTGTTCTGGAAAGCTTATCTGCAAAAGGTGTTTGCTTCGGCCTAGAGGCAAGAAAAGAATTTGCCTGGAAGGCCACCACTGGTCGTGGGAAGAGACGAAGAGTGCGAGTATGCATTTGGAAACCTTGCAAAACATTCGGTGAGTTGAAGAATCTCACCATAGCAACCCTAAAAAGAAACAGAGAACAATATATTAGACAATAACACAAAGCATAACAAAAAAGAAGAGAGCCCTTAAAAGGTATGCCATAGACAATGTTTCAAACCTTTGAAGAATGGTAACCTAACCCTTCTTAGAAAACAGTCTCCTGTAAAAAATTTTTTAAAAATTCAAACAAACCAAGACCCAGGAAATTGCTTTGTTCTAATTCACCATCTTAACACAAACACCCATGCAATGAAGGATATCATTCCTGTTTCTACTAGCTGAGGTAACAACTAAGTCCCCAGCTTTTTTATTTCTGTAGTTAAAGGCTTGTGATTTAAACTGAGGATACAGTATCAGACTGACAAATCCAGGTAAAGTGGATGATCTACAGGAAAATGCAAGAAGCAAAACACCCCCTCAAGATACAGAGTTATGTTCATGCAGGTAATAGATATGAGATAAACACTGCAATTACTGTATTTTTCCCCCACATGATGTCAAGTAGAATCTACTGTAGTACCTGACAGATGCTGTTTCACCCATGGAAATGTCTGTGCTACCTTCAAGTGCAAACTCTTATGAAGACTCAATGCTACCTTCCTGTTAAGTCTCACCTGGTAGCCACATCAACAGAGTCCACATCATTTCCATAGATCAAAGGGTTGAATTCTGTGGAGGGAGTAGACTGCAAATCATTCTGTGGTCTTCCCAGCAGCAGAGGCACCTCCTGCCCATCATGAAACTTCTCTAGATTAAGAATGGGCTGAGTATTCAGGCTCATGCTGGCCAGGGCCTATCAAAGGACATTATGCACACATTCAGCAAGAACAGTTATTTAAGGAACAAAAGATCAGAGCTACCCTGCCCTCTAGGCAATTGCAACAATTATGCATGCTCCATTAATTTGTCTTAAACCACCTCCAGGATGAGTCAACAAGTATCTCCAGGCCCTCCTTTATTTTGATTGTCAAAATGATCTCCTCAATGCTGAAACAGTCCTGAAGCCAGCCAAGGAGAAGCACAGAATTCCCCTTGGCTAGATCACTCATGACAGGAAAACTGATAGTCCTAACTGGACCATGAGTAGTGTGGCACTGCATAACTCTACTGCTTGTAGAGGTATTTCCAGGTGTAATTTGAATACATCTTGTGAAATACAGGCCTTGAAACTTGCCCTCAAAGGTGGCTATTCAACCAGTAATTTGATATTCCACGAAAATGTGGAGACACCTCTACAAAAACATCTGCTTGTATCTCTGAAAACCTCCACTTTCCATTTGAATGAAGTCTTCATCTGGCCATAAAGCTACCTCTTCAACCCTCATAAAGTCTTCAAGGAGCAGCACAAGTGGTGAATCAGTCCTGGACACCCAGACCTATCCTAATCTTCCTCATTTTTCCCATTTGCCCACTAAGACTTCATCTTTTCATTTAAAAAATAAATAAATATATAAAACCAAAACAAAGAAATAAACCAACAAAAAAAAATCCAAAGGAAAAGGGTAAAATGGAAAATTGAGGGGAAAAGAATAAAATAAAGAACCTTGTTGTCAGGAGTGAGCAGCTGTTTCTGAGTGATTGCAGTCATGCTAACCAGACACTGGAGGCAAGATGGAAGATCATATGATAACACCACAGCAGCCCATCAGAGCCAAGACGAACACATGACCACAGAGAAACAGATGGAAGGAAAAAAAATATCTATTACTACCAAATATCACAAATGAGAGGAAAACAAAAGGGACCACAAAATAGACACATCTTAGGAAAGAGGTATAACTGCCCCACCCCCAAACAGTCACATATGGCCACTTTGATAACTGGTAAGCCTATTGTCCTTAACAATGCAGGTAAGAACTCTCTACAACAGTTTAAAAGCAGATATACTAAAATTCATTTAATGACTCCAAGACCCAAAGGCACACAGAAGTGTTAAACCTTAGTAATGTGGGCCACAATTTGTCTACTTTGTACCAGCAGCACTCCTTTGCCAATTGGAAACCCTTAATGACAACATCTGTAGGAATACACAAGGGATCTAAACTGAGTTTGAGCAAACACTCTGAGAATTTTAAGTAAGTCTCAAAAAAAATCGCAATTTGTTCTTCTGATACTTGAGTTTGCCCTTGCATTAGTGAGAAAGTTTTGCTAAGTAATTGCTGAAATTGCAAGGGGGTGAGGCAGCAGTGTGGGGAAGGTTGATCTAACAAAACTCCAGGCAACACATCACTTCCATCTGTGCTGACAGCAGGTACTGGGATATCAGAGAGGTTACACACTTTGCTCTCCTGGTCTATGAGGAAAGAGAAAGAGCAAACCTCATCACATTAATAACACACTTTACCTTTAGATACTGCATGCAGCGTGCATAAGGAAAACAGAAATAAAGAGATAAAACCTGCTTGACACAATCAGCCAGGATGACCCAAGCTGATTAATGGCTTAGCAGGACCTGAGAGACTGACACTTCACTCACAGATCTGTGAATGGAGGGGAAACAAAGATGATCATAGCTTGATGGATCAAGTCAGAGTTTAAAGCCCACATGGCAAACGTAAAGGAGGAAACTAGAACTTTCTGCATCGACTGGACACAAGTTAGCCCCAAACAACAGTAAAAATAAGAAACCATCTGTAGTGTACAGGGACATTTCAGCTTTACATTCACTGATTGGCATTCTAATCCACTGTAGCAGAAGAGCTGGGCAACACTGCATATGCTATGTTGTAAAGAATCTGAGTCCTTTTTCCCAAAGTGCGTATTACCTGTTTCAGATGCTTTTTCAGCTCTGAAGCTTCTGGTTCTGGCAGTGCTGGCAAAGACTCTGCATTTGTGGGAACAATCACCTGGAATTAAGCACAACAACAGACTAAAAATTCCCCAGCCATGGTCATTTCTAAAACAGAATCCCCTGGATCTCCAGCACTTCAGACACCAAGGAATAAAAGACACAAAAGTAAAAAAAACCCTCAAACCCAGACATAGACGCCTGCTTTTCGCTTATGGCTGTTATTGTTTACAGCATAATAAACAGTGGAGTTACTTTATCATTTACCACAAAAACAAGAAGTTTAAATCAACTCATACTTTCCATCAAGTAGATGATGTTATACACATTTTCCTTGAATCAGCCTTGCTCATACCCTTGTAGAAAGTGAGATACATAGCCCCACTTGAATCATGACAACCAAGGCTGTGGGAAGGCTCTTAAGAGACTGAGTTTCTTAGGTAAGGCTATAAGATACAGTCTGACAATTAGTCAAGAAGGAAGTTCCATAATTTGCTTGAGGACTTACCTTCTAATGATAGAGCCAGATCAATTAACTGAAAAAGGATGCCTAATGCAAAAGACATGGGGGGCCGTGAGACACAATAAGGAATGGAATCCTGAAGCTTAAGATGGGAGTGGCAAAGGCAGACTGAAGCCAGGCATTACTAAATTCTCAGTGGGTACACCGATGACAGTACACAGTTTGTGGAAACAAATTCACAAGTCCTTATGGGTGCCACTTACCCTATTGGTATCCAGGTCAATAAGCCATACATCATCAGGCATTTTAAAATCCAATTTGTAAAGGAAGAAACTTGCTGGAACACCAATGATGTAAGGTGTAGGGGCTAGAAGCAACTGAGAAAGACAGACTTTACTAAGGACAAGATCTGCATTTGATACCACCATCTTCTTCCCAAATATTTATTTACTGACTACAGTGTGTTTATAGTAGAGTAGACAACACAAAGGGCATTGATAAATAAGCAATTAATACCATACAATGGAAGCTCAGAAAGCATCCATTTTCATCTAGGAGAAAATACATTTCCATCTCCCGTGTTCCATGTCCCACTTCCACCCAGGACATAATTTATATAGCTACATGGCTCTTTGGAAACAGCTTCCCATGTCTATCACGGTCAAAAAAAAAATGTTCAAAGTAAGAGCCTAAGTTGAACAGTAGGAAATCACGGATGAATACATCCTCAGCTCAAACTGAGGCTGTACCATTGTAAATAGTCACATATGAGGACTTTACCCTTATGCTTGTAGTGGTAATTTGGTTTCAAAATAATACCATAATAATACCATCTCTAAGAAGTACAAGATAGACACATTTTTTTCAGATGTATCTGGAAAACCTATGGGGAAATTCAGATTGCTTCTGACTAGGGAATGAACAGAGGAAAAAGGTTTAAATCAACTAGGCATGTAGCAGCATAAAACCACTGGGCTTGGGGGGCTAATTTATTCTTTTAAACTAGAACTGATGGCCACCTCCAAGGAGTGGAGAACAAACCAGCAGCATCAGTTGCAGGATAGCACTGAAGTAGTAAGATGGCCTGAATTCTATCTTTTCAAGCAGAATAATGAGCTCCTGAAAAGAGCTGACTGTTGTCTAAACCCAGGCTCTCACCTGAAGTAACACAACACTTCATATTTCTGAGATTGCAGGCAATAGTTTCTGAACTCTGGCCCTCAAGCATCCTTAAATATTATTCTGGATCCTCCTCAACAAACTTTAATACTCAGTTTAGAGGGGGAAGGGGGACAATATCATAATACTGTCAATCTATGGCTGTTCAGTCTATTGCTTGTGAACTACTGCTTCAAATCATTCTATTCACTGAGCATGCTCTGAAGATATCCTACAAAAGTGGTGATACCTATGATTTAAATAGTCACACTTAAGCAATGTTCTGTGCAAAGCAGACTTTGAAACAATCTCTGAGAAGACAGGGAATGAAAAAAGGACTACAACTATATGGGCTTTAGACATCACAGACACATCTTTTGTGAACGACCAATAAAGGAAAAATATGTACCTGTTCTGCAGAGGCCATGCAGGTGGGAAGCAGAGGGATCACTGGGAACATGTACTCTAATGGGTAGATCATGGCCACAAAGGCCATCACAGACATTGAAAGTGCATTATAATCTCGGGACTGCAATACAACCTGCAACCAAAGAAACTCCCATTAGCACTGCAGCAACCATTCACTTCTAATACTCCCCTCAGATTTTGTGATTTTTGTAGATTCAAATTTGATGGCTGTAAGCTGGGTAACCCTCCATTAATCCATCTGAAAACAAGTTTCGGGTGTTTTTTTTGAGTGAGAACAGAACTTTTCAAAACAGGAACCTCAGAAGGAGCTATTTATTCCCCTCATCCTCCACAGACAAAATTCACTCCAGGCAGTGCAGAGAGACAGTTCTACATATCCAGCCTAATCCGGTTTTGAAGAGGGCAAAACTTCCTACATATTTATCAAAGACCAACTCTTCCCTTCTTACCTTGTGCTCCAGAAGGATGCAGGTCAGCACCTGCAGGCAGGCATCCACTCCCAATAGCTCCAAAGGCAGATGTAATGGAAAATCCACCAAAGTGAAGCGGGATGGATCAGGAAGAGCAAAGGTCAAAGCTGGCTGTAACTCGTGTGGCAGGACTTCCACATCCACGCGCTTCTGCCCAGCAACGGGCATGGGGGAGCGGAGCAGCCGGTATATCCAAGCCTCGATCTCCCGCAGATCATGAAGCAACACGCTGGACTTCTCCTCCACCAGGAGTGAGCCTGTGAAAATCCGCCACATTGTATCCCTGGACAGGGAGAACACCAAGGTTAACACTCCGGCAACTTCACTGGACAGTCATTCCGCAAGGCTCTTCCACAGAAAGGGCACATCCACCAAGGATTACAAGAGGCAACTAAGAAACATTAGATTGCACAAAGGAATGGAAGGTAGGCATTTCTGACACAATGCACTATGTCAGGAAGAAAAAATCTGTGGCAGGAATCAACACAAGTATGTAATTTCAAATTTCATTCAGACATTTAAAGGATTCAGCCAGGTCCAGATCTCTGAAGGACTCTCATCACCCTCACGCCTGAAATTCCTGTGGGCACACAGGACACTCCTATCTCATCCACAACTGTAGCAGATAAACTGCAGGACTCTGCTTCTAGTAGTCCACAAACCTTTGCAATAACCGGAATTAAACCTGAGATAATAAAAATATGGCACATATCTCCCAGATGTTTTGGCATGATAAAATACCCTTCATCATTGTGCCTTGAATTGCACTGTATCATTCTCAAAAGCTGAATAACCCATGGAAAAAAATGGATCTATTTCAGCTAAGTCTCTGAAAGCTGGGCAGAAAACATTTAGGTACCTTAGCAAAATAAGCAGCAAGTTTTCCACACCCTAAGCTGGCAATCTGTAAACCTGTAGCTCACAGACAGACTGGCCAAAAAGCATGTACAGCATTGCTCAGGGCCTCCAGTGCTTCAGCACTCAAAACTGGGTCTGAGAAAAGAGCACAGAGCCTTGTCCACTTCAGCCCTTTACGCTGGAGCACAGTGAAGGCTGCAAACCTTCTATATTCATTCTCCAAACAACTTCAGCCTGAGAAATATCCTGAGTTACTGTAATAGATCCCTTAGAAAGCTATGGGTTCAAACTGGAGGTTCTAGCTTATAGTTCACAGCTTATTTAAAAAAAACTAAAAGGAAAAATGGGTATGACACTGAAGGCTTCACACAAGGACAGAATAATTAGAGAAATTTGGAAGGCTCAAAATAAGGCAAATTTGAGATTACACTGAGTATATGATACATCTCTGAGGAACTTTGATGTTTCTCATCCTGCATTCTTCCTTCAGCTACTTGTCATGTGTGAGACATTAGCTGCTAAGGAGGTGTGCTCCACCTTTTCCCAGCTGTAAGGATTCAGTTTCACCTTTATTCAGCCACCACCTCGAAACTATTCTACTTTTCTAGGTCACCACTAGAAACCTGCTGCTTTACTTTTCCCAGAGATGCATGCTCAATATTCCTTCTCTTGCTATCCTCATCTATCACTCACTCACTCTTTTTCTATGTCCAACAAGAGCAAATTTTTCAAATACCACATATCATTTTAACACCAAATTGAGGAAAATAATGAAATTCAGTGTTGTGTTTTTACCTCAATAATTATCAGGCTAAACCAAGTGACAAAATAATATTCTTTAACACATACTTCCTTTGTGGGGAGAAGTTTTGCTCTGAGAACATAATTTATTCTCCATCAGTGGATTCAAGTAATAAATCTGCTAATGCAGGAATCAGTCATACTAGCCCAGAACACTCATTCCAGGGCAGCAGCCCAAGAAGTAGGCCACTTCTCTATAAATAGGACACGTTTTCCATTTCATGCAAAATGTAAAGAGCTTACAAAGATAAAAATTAAAATAATTATAATCCTGTCATTTTTTGCTTTTGACAACTTTAATTTGGAGTGTACCAAGCTACTTAACTCACATTATGTACTATCTCACAGTCCTGTCCTTCAAACTGTTGAGATAATCCCCTGCTTCTTCAGAGATTAATTTCATACTTTTTCTATTTGGTTAGCACATTGGAAAGGAAATGAAGGTGTCAGGCACAGTAGCACTGAAACACATCTGTGACTGAAATACATAAAAAACATTCTTCCTTCCATACCCTACAGCGCAATTGCCTCTGTTACATACTTAACACTGTACCAGCAGATAGATTAAGATTACTACATTGTATTAAATATATATCAAGCTCCTGTTCATCTGCTGTCATCAACAACCATTCCCATGTTTCCTAGACAACTGCTTTGTTTTCTACCTCTCCTCCCTTTCTCCTTCAAATATTGTACTTTGACCTATTTCAGCTGATCCTGCTTCTCTAGTCTTTTCTCTCCCACGCTGAAGTTCAGACTGTTTCATAAGCTTGTTAAGCACATTTTCATCATTTCCCTCCTGCCCCAAGTGGAAATTCTCTCAGTTATTTCTTGGCTGCTTCGAATTTCCCAGAGAATCAGTCCTGACATATACTGCCACAGAGAGCTTAAATGCCAAAGCCAAACAGTAACAGCATCAGCACTCAGCTTCAGTCATCAGAAGGGTAGTGCCTCCTTAGGTGCATCATTAATGAAAATCATACCAGATTACAGAATCAGAGAGAGAAGTTTAAAAGAAATTGCTATAAAAATTTCCTTTTCCTACTGTGAACCTGGGTTAAAACAGTGAAAAAGGCCAACCCTTGGTGTTTGGTTGCTTCTGCAACCACATCTGCAGACACAATTTACTGTGCAAATGAACTGCAGCACTGAACACAAAGAGTAGGCGAAAAAAGTTTCCTCTCACTCAACGTACCTCTGCACCCCACGCGGAATCCCCAACTTCTTGCCCAACAGTCTCTCACTACAGCAGTCCACCAGTCTCTTGAGGGTGTAGAGACACTCCCGGAAAGTGGAGAAGAAGGGATAATGACTAAGGATGCAGAGAGAAGTGAGAGTGCTGTTCCGAGAGCGATGGCTGCCTTTGGCCAGGCGCTTACTGCGCGGGGATCGGTTCACGTCAGGGGTAGACTCTGCACTGGGAGCCTGCAGCGAAGAACCACTCTCTGAGCTCTCAGTGCCCACCTCCTCTGGGGGGGCTGGTGCATCCCCAGACTTAGGGACCTTCTGTCCCTCTCGAGCTCGATGTCCCCCCGTGCCCTCCCCCTTCTCCTTGGGTACTCGCTTCTGGAAGGAGCGGTAGAAGTTGACGCAGATGCCATAGCGAGTGACCCCTGTATCCTTGTCCGTAAGGGTGAAGACGAAGGAAGTGTCATCACGGAAGCTCATACGCTTCTGCCGCACACTCAGGCATCCTTCTGGCTGGCAGAAGAACACAACATCGGGCGGAAGAGGAAAGTCTGCATGGTCCTCCAGAGGGTAACGCCGCAGCAGTTCAGGAGTCTGAGCAACACTATCGCTGCTTGGGTGCCTACAAGGAAGCAAACAAAAAACCCATAGAGAGTTGACTAATAATAATTTTTTTGGGGAACTTCCTACTAATGTGTCAGGAGCCTGTGGACTCAGCTTCATCTTTGCTTCGTCTCTTCCCTACTATCCAGGGAAAGTGCGGCTTGTCAGTCACTAGCAACAAAGCTCACTCACTAGCACAAGGCAGAAAGGTTAAGTAAAGAAGTCTAAGTCTATACAATCATTAGCAAGGAGCCTGTTCAAATCTGATTAAGAAAAAGCCTTCCAGGAATATGTTGTTCCCAGGAGAACGCTGCATTGTCATGTTGCTCTGACTTAGACTTTCAAAATTATTTTAACTGCACAGGTCTCTGGGCAACACTTTCATAGGAAACACATTGTCCCTTTCTAAATACCCAGTAGGAGGGGAAAAGCGCCTAGATTTAGCCATTTTAAGTTTATGAAAATTTATGAAAAAATTACATGAGAAAATCCAGTATCAATTCCTAACTGGGAAAGCAAGAATTTACAAGGAAATAACTCAGATGAACAGTGGAGTGATATGGACCTCAATCTAAAAACACCTTCATTAAAAAGTTCTAGCAACCACACAAATATGTGTTTCGATTGGGTTTCGAAGGGTAATTTGTATAAAAACTGTATTGCAACACACACAGGTATTTACCACCATGACTCACTTATCTTTTCACCACAAATCACTACAGAAACATGAAGACAGAAAGGCAATACTGCTGTTTCCTAATTTTCCACTAGATTCTTTCAAGATATTACTTGCATATTTCAAAATACAAATGACACTTGCTTTTCTCATGTAAGAGATGTGAGAAAACTCAAACAAGTAGTAATAGAATGTTCATAATTTACAAAAGAAAATCACTGGTGTAAATAGCTCTTCTGACTAATTCTTCCCAGCTAGTAATTTTTTTTAAACAAGTAAAATACTTTATTAACAAAACAGATAACAAGATTTATACTGCCTGTATAGTTAGTTGTATGAAAAACAAAGAGACACTAAAATGCTTTTATATGTTAATAGACACAACTAATGCATCATCTGCCAAAAAACAAATGTCAAATAATGCTGGTACTATTTAGAGAGTCTATTTGGCAGCAAATGCTCCAAAAAATGACATCAACAAAGAACGAGTGCATGTATCACCACTTCATGCCTTTGCTGTAATATTAGCGACAAGAAGTTTTCTCAGACACTGAGAAAGTTTGAACCTAACAGTTCCAAAAAGCATTGCTATTTGTGCAGAGTGGATAACAAGATGTAAGAGTAAAGGCCACATGGAGCTCCTAAGGGCTTTGCAGAAGAAGCTATTTCAATCAGCTCCATCTCTCATCATAGGCCTTTGCCAAATTGCCAAATGAGACAGCACCTCTGAGCAGTGGCAGTCTAACCAGCACGGGCTGGCAGAAAACAAGAGAACTGTAGCAGTACAGAAGTGAGAGTAGCAAATTTCTAAGTGAGAACATCAGATACTATAAGCCTCATTGGAGGAGGCTGTCAACATTTCTCCCTCCTCTTCCTAGCTGGTGACACACATATAGAAAACTTGGTTGATTTCCTACAGACAGTAAGAAGTATTAAACTATTACAGTATTCTAAATAAAATACAGCATTGTACATAAAATATAATAATAAAATAACTATTAGTCAGGATTATGCAATTCCCTCCACTCAGTCTATTTAAATATTGTATTCAAAGTATTCTGAAAAGAAAGCAAGAGGTACAGTATCAGGCTGATGCATCTGAACCACTGGTATTTCAAAATGAAAGCAAAACAGGTATTGGGATACACCCATTACACAGAATTTGCAGAGACCTACTGCATAAACTTTGAATAGGGAAAAAATAACATTTACTGAGCACCTATATGTTTGAGAAACAGAACACATCAACCCTACATTTCATATGTGCTTTAAGTAAATATGTATAACATTTTATCTATTAATAAGACTTTAAAACCAGAAAGCATTCATGCCATTCCTCTGAGGATAAATAAGTATTAGAGGGAGAAACAGCCAAGTAAAGCAAGTTCCAGATTTTTTTTTAACTGAGTTTACAGACCACATTTCAAAAGCCAGAAAAGTAGTATTATTCTACTAGTAGTACATTCCTAATAATAAAAGTAGTAGAAAACTTGTATTTTACTTGCATTTAGCTTTCAGTGTTATTAATTTGTGAATCCCTCTGTCCTGAGGGATGCCAGTAGAAGCAAAGTTCAGACACACAGGCTACCAGAGAATGATAGATAAATTCGCTTTTCTTAATCATCCTTTGCAGACTCTTGAAAAGAACTCTAAAGACCACAAGCCAAAAAACTCTGACCTGCACTAGTATCTTTCAAGAAGTGCTCTGGTTCAAGTAGGTGCTCCCCTTAGGGGAACATTCTGCACACATTTCAGACAGCACATCCTGAGCATTAGGCAAGTCTTCATCAGTGGATGCAAGGCTATTTATCCCCACTCTATTGCCCAAGCAAAAGTTCTGCTGAGACTGTTTCACATTACCTGGCTCCAATGATCACAAGATAGTCAAGTAGTCGAGAGCAGATTTTCTTTTTCTGCACCATGGTCCTTGATGCCCCTCCCTATGTCATCTCAAGGAATTTCTGTTCATTGATCCAGTGGTCAGTTATCCCATCAGCCGTGATCACTGCCTTGGGGAACAGAATCTGCTTGGAGCTGTTTGCCAAGTCCAAGCTAGAACCAAGAAAAGCAAGAGTGTCAAAAGCACAACCAGGAATATCCGATACATACAAGCAACTTAATGACCTTAATTATATTCCCAAAAAGCCTCAATGTTCTGTGCAGTCATGGTCATCCACAAATCTCTATAAGTATAAAAAAACAGTCATATGCCCACAAAAGCAGAGAGATGAAAAACATACAAAAAAGTACAAGAGTATCTCAAGAATTAATGGTTGGAGTCGATCATCTTAGAGGTCTTTTCCAATGTAAATCAGTCTATGATTCTGTTCTAAGGGAGAACACAGACAAACAAAGCTGCCTACCACTGGCAAAGAGCTACTCATTAAATGGTTGGTGTGTTGCTTAGGCAAATCCATAAGATCCTGAGAGTGCTTGGGAAGGGAGCTTCAACACACAACATTGAAGAAAAAAAGCCCACAGCCTGAACTTAGCTGTGGGATAAACAGAACAACCAATGACGGGGTAACACCAGAAATCCAATTTCATAAAACACATCCCACCATCCCAAACCTGCAAATGGCTACCAGCAGGAATGATCTCCACAATTCCACATGACTGTGATCTCTAACACTTTTTCTGTGAAGTTACAGAACTGCAGCTCTACATAACTGCAGTTTGCAATAGCAAAAGTGCATCTTGTAAATCATACTGGGTTCTTCACCTAATTCATTCAGTTCCATTTATCTTGTTTAACTGCATTCCTCACTCTTCGTACCCATGCCTCCTGCAGCTAATTTATCTGAATACTTTATGATAGAAAGATCCTCTTGGTAAAACTGAGATTTTACTACTTGTCAATAATTACATTTAATAGATATCCAGAAAATAATTCTTTCCAATACCACCACTCATAGTTCATAGAATTCATGAAAGAAGAGGGAGAAAAATAAAGTTTTAAAAAGTAATACAGATCCACATTACAGTGTTTCCTACGGTGTTTGAAACCAATCTGAAAACAGAAACTTCCTGAAACTGAAAGGTCTCAGAAGCTCTAAAAATCAGAGATGCTCAGAGTATTCCAGAAGTTTACTGAGCATGCCAATGAAATTTTTAGTAAGAGTTATTTTATATTAAAAATTTGAATTGATTGCTTTTGGGGCCATATTCAGAATAAGTTTCCATTTCAGTTCATGTTTACATCCTAAGGCCATCACAGAATTATTATTACTGTACTAAAATATTTCAGTTCTGCAGCATAAATGTTTAGATTTTATTTGTATAAAAGTATAACATCTTTACTAACAACCTGTAAATCTCAGTAAAATCAGGTAGTTTTCTTGATGTTTCCCTCATTACTTCATAAGCACTGAAATTGTCAGCATCTCAGAGTCACATTCAAAGTCCAGCAATAAAGCTGGTTTTTTCCCAGTCCTTCACATTGCCATAACAGAGCAGGGAAATTTATTCATTAGCTCTCCAAATAGCAGCAAGAACACAAAAACATTACAACAGTAAGAACAAAAAAGCATGTATGAATTTATAAAAAAATCATACCAGTCAGTAAGTACTAATTAACGAATAATAAAATGAAAGAAACCCTCACACATAAAAATCCCACACTTTGTTAAACTTAGTGGCATGATTTTAGTAGATCCTCAACTACAGTCACTAGATTCCTAAGTAACAGCACTATGAATTATCTTCTCTGAGCAGCAATAATGCTGTAAATTATCTTCTCTGAACAACAGAGAAAATACAGACACAGGAAGCAAAGTCTCTGTTTCTACATTTTAATGACAACATTGAAAACACTGTAGAATCACTCCTGGAAAAGCTCTTGATCCTTGATATTCTCCAAATATCTTCCCACAGAAAAACTCAAGAGGAACAAGATGAAGTAGGGACATCAAGTGGTCCTTTTTGTCTGCAGTCTGAAGAACTACTTTATCTCTTTTCTTTCCAAATGACTTTACCCAGAACTCTTTAAGGAACTAACTGCCCAGTGACAGACAGGGGCATAGCAATAAGTCATTGCAACACAACCTGGACTTCGAGGAAATTCTGCTATTTAGTGGTAACCAAAGATGTTTCTCCTCAAAAACAGGTTACCCAACCCCTCAGTGAAGGTGGAGAAAATACACTGCATTTGTCTTATGACAGCAACTCCTTACACACACTTCCCGCAGCTCTGCCAAGGAGTTGGTATGTGTCATGAAAGTCTCAGAAACCATGAAATTTCAAGAATATCTGAGCAGACAAGTACAAGGAGTATATGCAGGATTTACAATGTCCCTGGGATGGCTGAAGCTACAACACACTGACATCACACACTGAAGTTTCTGACATTTTTTTAAAAAAAGATCTGAGCACTTTCCTTGATTTCTGCTTTCTACTGCAACACAAGCACAAAGGGAGACCAGACTGATGCAGATGTTGTGCCAGGGTTTCCAGAGCCACTTTTACTGACTGACTACACTTATTGCTGTTGGATTGGAGCAAGAGGTAGAAGAATTAGAACAAAGTGTAGGTTTTTTGCCTTCCTCTATTCAATCTGTGTCTTCTTCAGAGATCTAGCAGTGGCTGATGACAGCACTTAGAAGAGCATTACATCAGCCCTTGTTGGAACTCATCTTCCTACTCCTGCTTGGAATCAGACACCACAGTTGATGATCTGTATGAGGCAACACAAACAGGCATCCCAGTGCTGCCTCCCCCTCCCTATCTGCCAAAAGCTTGCTTTCAGGCCAGTCATTCCCTTCTCAGTGCTGGCAGAAGAGTTTGTGCAGCTACAGGTAAACAGACTGTGGAATTGATACAGACTAAACCTAACATCCTCCCGTCTTCTCCCTTGCTGCTTTTGTTTTCCAGGTTATTTTTTTTTTTACTTGGTTCACCAAGTGCCCCACAAATGCTTGTGCAGGCACAAAGAAAGCAGTTAAGGGAATCTGAAAGACTTGACTGAACTCAATGTGATCACAGAACTATAGAGAGCACCTCTACAGGCAATAGAGGTAGTTTCTTCCTAAGTGATTTCCTATCATCCTTCCAATACCTCCTAGATTTTAGAGACTAAGTACATTAGGACAGAAATAGATCAAACAATCACGAGATACTTCAATTTTTCCTCTTTCATGTTGGAATTTGGACCTGAACCAAGATATTATCTTGACTCTAAAATACTACAGGTTTTGACACATCAATGTCAAAACCTCCTCTCTCTCAAACTGCTTTAACTTTAGACTGCTTTCTCTGAAAAGGTCTTGTGCAGTCTTTTCTCTTTGCAAACATATTGGAACCAGCCCTTTGAAGGCTGAATTCTCAAGCAGCACTTGAGAAGAGACTTTCTGTAACTTCAACTCTAGAAAAGGAAAAAAACAGAAGTGAAGGTCTACCACAGAAACATACTGCACCAAGAGATCTCATCTCAGACAACACCAAAAGTGAAATAAGCACTAATATGGATGGTGACGGGTTGGTGAAAACTAACACTACCCACACACTGTAGCAGCTGCCAGCAACACTCACTAGTAAAAGGCACCGTAGCCTAGGCATGAAGACAAAAGGCAATAACCAGCACAACATCACGGTTTACCAGTAACTCAAGACATGAAAAAAGTGTTCAAAACAAGAAACATTGCTGGCATTACTCTGCATTTCAAAATTCCCCAAACACGCACATTTAGGTTGAAGCACAACTTCTTAGAGGACAATCTGCATGGTATTCTGCATTTAAAGTCCTCTCAATTTCAAAGTCAATATAAACAAACACACACACTCATGAAAAGCACCACAGTACACAATGGATAATGGCAGCATGAAAGAACTACAGCAGACTTTTTATCAGTTTACAGTCATCTGTGTCAGAGCCATGCCTTAAATTAGTCCCCAGAGGCATGAGTTGTGCAGTAACCCTATTTCATCTATTCCTTGGAGTCCTCAATCTTTGTCTTCTCATTCGAGACACAAATCTAGAGGAACAAAGCAATTTAATCCAAGAATAACTTCAATACAACAAACTGTTAACACAACTTGTGTCACTGTACAGGGTCTGGCTGAGATGGAGGTCACTTTCCCCACAGCAGCCCTCCCAGTGATGTGCTGTGTACTGGTAACTGGAAAGATGTTGATAACACATCAGTGTTTTGGCTGCTGCTGAGCAGTGCTGGCACAGCATCAAGGCTGCCTCTCCAGCATCTTGCCCCCAGCAGTGCTGGGGAATATGCAAAGTCTTTGGAGGAGACATAGCCAGGACTGCTGACCCAAACTGACCAGAAGGATATTCTATATGACATCTGCTCAGGATAAAATCTAAGAGAGAGAAGAAGAAAGGCAGAGAATCCATTATTTAAAACATTTATAATCCAGAGCAACCACTACACCTACTGAAGCTCTGCTTCCCAGGAAATGGCTGAACAGCACTTGCTTCTGGGAAATAGATAATAAAATTTCTTGGGCTTCTTTGCTTCCATGAATGCAATCTTCGCTTTATTAAACTGCCTTTACTGTGACCCACAAGGTTTTTTCCATCTGAATTTCTTTCCCTTGTCCTGCTGAGGAGAGCTGTAATGGAGTGGCTTGGTGGACAAGTGTCATCCAGCAAAGGTCAGCCCACCACACTCACTTGCAGGTGTTTTCCTCCCACAGGCTTACACTGAACTACATGATGTCAGCAGGTATTTACTTCATTGTTTGCAAAAATGGAATGAAGATAACAGATTAATTTATGACAGGAAGGTGATAAGTCCTGCTTTCCTTACAACTCTTCAATGCTTTAAGATGGTACCAGAAAGGCTTCTCCTTCCATTATCTCCAGCTTTTACCTGGTTAAAGGGTCATACTGCACAGTTCACCAGTGTCTGGATACCTTTAGAATACAAATCAGTGTCATACAATTCAATTTGCACACTGACTGAATAAAGAGCATATGTGGGACATCAATTTGTAAGAGAAAAAAGAGGAAATTGTGAATGAAACAGAACAAATTACAAGACAGAAGCCACATAAATTATGGTTCTCTGAAATTTCACCTTGTGAAAGGCCAAATTTTCAGTCATGCCCAAAAGGAACGAAACTTTTAGTTTCCTTGGAACATCCTGAATTTCTATTTACTCTCAGCCAATACAGTCTGTACTGAGTTCAGCTCTAAGAGCCACTATGCCTGACCTTAGTGCATTGTTTTCTGTGAACTCAAGACTCACCAATCGAACTAAACAGAAAGCTGAAACAAACACAGACAGGGCCAGGAGTTTCAATGCCCACTTTTGGGTTGATTTATGTTTCTGTTTCTCACATCACACACCTTGACCTATCTCCTAAGCTATGAGAAATAGGTGCGAATACCTCAGGACCAGCCAATCTCACCTGTGTGGGCAGGAACTCCATTTAATTCCCAGCTGAACTAGAAACTATCAGGTTTGAAGCACAATGTGAATTGTTCATGGTAGCTTTGACCTGTCTTTAGACATTTTAATAATCTTTATGGAATCTTTACCACTGAAATTTTGGTTACTTGTCTGTTTCAAATTATCCCAGACATTATCTCTGGTACAGCACGTGCCATTTTTGCTTGTACGAAGCTTTTAAAGATCAGACAGGCAGCTCTCTTTTCACATAAGCCAATTTTCATTTCCTCTGCTTAACAACTATATAAAACACTGCTAGTAGTTTTATACTTTAAAATATGCAACATTCTAGGAAGCTCATTAGTGCTATTATCCAGACATTTCAGTGTTTCTGCTAACACAAGAAAAACACAGACAACAGCAGAGATGAGAACACCTCCTCTTCTCCAGAACTTGACAGAACATGGAACAATTTCTAAAATCTGACCTGGATAGACTTGCTATACTGGTGCAGCTGCCTTGTGTGTTACCATGCACCTTGGCAAGGCAGCAATCCCTGCCAACATTGTGACTCCTAAGAAGATACTTGCACACTGGAGGGAAAAAAAAAAGAAAAAAAAAAAAAAAAAGGGCATTTTCAAGAATTTCAAGCATACCTAAATAGACAATGACATATTTCTCTAGTATGGCTAATCTGTAACATAGGTGTGGTTCTGCAAAATGCCTAGGGGATATTCCAAGCATAAGAAATCACCCAGTGGAGAACAGGACTGCAGGCAAATTCTAAAGGCATCCGCCCCAAAGCACATGCATCACTTCAATCAATAAGAGCTGCTTACAGGTAAAGCAGCAGATGCAACCCAACTATTTCCACTTTTCATCTATCAATAAATCTTGAGGGAAAGGACAGAACAAACCAGATTAATGAAAATTAAAGATTGAATGGGGAAAACAGGTCTTAGTAATAGAAGAAGACTTCTTTTGAAGGCCTTCTCAGTAATTATAATAATTTAAAGATTTCTACCTTTCCTACCAAATAACATTATCTTTTTGCCTTCTGAAAGCAGTACTGACACAGCCAAACATCTTTAGCCTCCACATTAGTCTTCAAGAGCAAAATGGAAGTAGCATGGGCAGGGGTGCTGACAGGTAGACCGAAAATGACCAGAACTAGCCCACAAACAGAAGTACCATGCCACACAGATGGAACCTTTTTGCAGCATCATGAGTGAAGCTGGACTGATTCAGGTTCCTGGTTGCTATAGTGACAGATTTCCCCGTCCCTGCCATATGTCAGCCCTTCAGCCTTGCTTCCTCTCTCCTTCCTGCTTCAGCCAAAAGCTTGGCTACAGCAGCCCGTGTACATGCAAGATCACGCAGTCACCACACATGCACATGCTGAGAAAGCAGACCCACAGGTAATCTGATTCAGATCACCATAGCAACCCAATCTTCTAGTCCCTAGATTTTAGCCCGTCGGGTATATTTATAGAGCAGCTGCAGCGCTCCACCCCCTCTGCTCCAGCACCAATGCTCCCAGCACTGCCCACACCACCAACAAGCTTCACCCAGACACAAGGATTGCCTGGAGTCAGCGCTGAAGCAGAGCCCTCCTGGCACCTGCAGGCCCCAGGCCAGATGACAGCGCAGTCTCTGCTGCCTCCCAGCCCACGAGCTTTCCATATCCATGAGTACTACAAATCTCAGGAGTCATTCTTGCCCATGGAAAGCTGAGTACCAGCCACAGCTGGCAAAATCCGCTTACCCAGGTACCCCCAGGGTGCTTCCACAGACACACGGTGCAGGCACAAGGAGTGCTGAGTGTGCTAACACAAACACACAATCCTAACAGGAACTTGCAGCAAAGGCAAAGGAGTGGTTCCAGCAGCACCTGCCCCACAGAGCCACAGCTGCACCCACCAGCAGGCACCTGAAAGCCATGAAGAAAAATCAAGACCAGGGCTTGAATGAGCAACAAGTGATTAGCATGTGAGGAAGAATGGTATGCAAATACTGTCATCCATTTTATTCCATTACACTCTAGGGGAAAACCACCAACAATAAACTAATGCAGGAAAAGCAGATCCTTTTATAGTACTCCACTTCCTAATAGGAAGGAGATGACAGATTTTAGCCTCAGCCACAGGACATTTCAGACACTTCAGTTTGGGTTAAAGACCTTATTCTCCTCCCCTCCTTTACTGTGTGAAACATCTCTCTTATGATCCTTCCCAGGCAGGATCATTGTGCAGGGCACCACTCACTATAGAATCATAGAACAAATTCTGGCATAAAACCCCTCTGCCAACCTGGCCAGTTCTCCTGCTCTACACTGTTCGAATTTAAATTAATCTCTTATTCAAAAATAATCTCCAGAGATTTGCATGAGAGAACAGTAAGACAAGGCCAACTCTTTTGAAGTCTCCTTTTTTGCCCCTCCTTATGAAACATCACCATCACAAAATACAAGAGCCTTCTCATTTTCTCTACCTCATCAGCTTTCCACTGATCCTCAAATCTGCACTCATGCATTTTGCAAGGAATGGGGGTGGGAGGGAGGAAGGGGAAACCAAAACCCACACAATGCCCCCAGGCCAAATTAGCCTCACATCACCTGCAGCCGCTACAGCATTACATTCTCTTCCAAAGCAGAACTGCTTTTGGCTTGAGATTTGAGCTCAAGTGCAGCTCTAGTGCTGCTTCTGAGTGCAGCCTAGACCCCAGCACCCACAAGATGCTTCCATTCCCAGCCCTCTGCCCAGTTCCCATTTGAGCAGTAGGCCACAGTTCCCGTAACGCAGGCACTAGAAGGTTTTTTCCAAAAGCCAAATAGTGTAAATATACAGCCATAAAAGAATTAACAAGAAAACAACAACGCATGTGACATTTGAGAGAACTGCTGGATGCAGCTGCAGCTGCTAAATTATTCAGTGCTTTCCCTTGCCACAGTGAGCAGCTCTGGGCCAGAAGACATCACTCATGGCATCACCACCACCAGATACAGGCACATTCAACTCTTTCCTGGAAATCGATCACACCGACAAATGGGATCCCAACAATAAATTACATCCATTTGTAAAACAGAGTGGGGAATGCTCTCAACCCGGGTGGAAACACTGAAACATTATTCACATGGATAATGTGAGCCAGAAAATAAAGTACTTTAAATAATCCAGTCATTTGGCTGTTGTTAACACCTCAGAACTCAGAGCCCCACATCTGTTTTGCCTTGTGTATTAGAAGCACTCAGCCAGTATCCCCACATGTGCCACCTGCTTGTTATTCCTTCCCCCTACACACCTTCCCCTTCTCCTCATCAACACTGTGGGAGATCAGAAATTCCTACTCTCAAACCGATCCTACTGCTAATTTTGGTGATAAATCATAGTACCAGCTGGTCAAAACTGAAAGGAAATAAAAGAGACAAGCCCATTTTCTCTCTACAAGAGCTCTGGGTGTGAGAAGTGTGCGTTTGGCAGACTCACCCACACGTAAACACTGGAGGAAGCAAGCTTAAAGTGAAGAAGGGACAGGAACCGCCTCGAGCGTCTGTTGGGACTCAGCAAATGACAGAGCAAGAGCTCCCAAGAGGACCTTCCAGACACTAGCAGTGGCAGTCAGCACGGCAAAGGAAGGAGGGAAAACACCACCCTGATGGCTATGCCTTCACACTGCTAACAGGAGAGAAAGGGGAAAGCAGGTGGCCTGGAGGACAGAAGCAGCATGCCCAGCTCTTGGCTCCAGCAGAGCAGTTTAACTGCTTGTCAAGAGGAAACAGACACAGCAGCAGAGTGGCTCAGCATTTGTGGCTGCAGCAAATTTTTGTGGGTACTGGTTTTGATTCTTAATTATCTGTATCACAGAAAGCACTCCTCCCACTAGCTGATGGCATGGAAACAGGCAGAGGCACAACTCCTCATCTCCTGTCACAAGGGCCTTTCCAGAGCAAGGACAACACACCAGTCAAGCAGAGATCCAGGGAAGCTGATGTCAAAGCTACAGGCAAGAAGGTAATCAAAAGTTCTCCACTGATATTGGGAAATTCAGTTAGAATATAATGGGAAGCAGGACACAACCAGGGCACTGATCTTGCAGATGTGACAAAGTAACAGGATATGAAATGAAAGGCTGCTCTGCTCAAAAGATAACACACAGTTCCTGGAGGTCATCAGATTACAAATTTGACAGCAACGTATCTTTGTCCCTTGTATAAAAAAGCTAATGAAAATTCTCTGATTCTCACAACTGTTTAGAGATTAGTTACAAACAAAACAAGAAGGCGATGTCTGACAAACATTACTGGATACATCAAAGGCAACATGATTACCAGCTTTGTTTTGAGGAATGCAGCTACTTTGAAATAATAAAGGTTGTAGAAGAAACAGAAAAACACAAAATCTTCTTCCTTGCTGCTACACTGATGCATTATTTCTCACAGCAACCCAGAAACACATTTAACTGCAGTGTCTGGGATCACAGCATGAGAACTGCCTCAGCTTAGGTAATTTAGGCATATGCAAGCAGCACTCCTTATTCTGAAATCCCTGCAAGGGTCCTGCTAGTAGCAGTGATCTCAGGTGAGCACAACCTCTCACAAGTCAGTGGTTTCTGGACACCAGCAGGCCCAACCTCCCTATCTGGGAGCTCTCCAGTGTAGAGATATTTCAGAGCTCCTGGCAGCACATGGGTCAGTACATACAGCAGTTCTTCAGTTTGCTTGGTTTGGGGTTTCAGCTGGTTATTCTATTGCCAAGACAGAAATCAGGAGCATGTTTGTCAGTAATCAACAGTCATTTCCATGTGGTTTTGACAGGTTTAAGGAGATCCTGTGACAGAGAATTTAACTGCTCTGAAATTATTTCCTAGCTTGGAGCAAAGACCAGCTGAATTATACAGGTCCAGCCACAGAGAGTGAGCAGCAGTTTGATCTAAGTTTTTCATAGCTCTCAAAGTAGAAAAGGAAAAGCAGCAAAGCATTTTGTCTTCAAAAGAAACATCACAATTATTCCACAGATTAACAGATTATCCCACTAAAATCCTTTCTAACTGATGCCTCATGAACTCATTTTTATTTCACTTTGTTTCTTATTAGGTCACTGACAATGCTTTTACTTCACGAAAATTCATATCTTGAGATAGTTGAAAGCTCTTTAAACTGGTTACATGATATTAATCTTGCATATCAAGCTCTTTCATTCTTTTTTCTAAATCCTTTCCTCATTGCTGCAAATCCCTAATCAGAAGCTGTACCTGTATTTTCTACCAGAGCACGGAATAGCTGCATCAACTGCCTGGAAATTTAATGCAGTATATCTTAAATACAGGAACAGCAAGGCCAAAGGACATTTCAGGAATTCATCTGGGCTGTAACATATGCACTACCTGTCTCCGATTCCTTCCTAATGGAAAGTAAGTGAACCATTCACCTCAGTGCTAAGTTTTAACATCAAAGTATCAATTACCATCTTCTGAGTATGATGGCAAATACAGTTTAAAAATGACAGTATGAAATGACAGGGAAGACACTGTATTTTACACCATTTGTTATCCCCTCTCATATACTAAATCTCTACCAATTTTTCTCCCAAAAAAGAAAGCCTTTCTTCTAACAAATGTATCTGGAAAGGAGTATCAGAGGAAATCTATTAGCTGGAATGCTGGAAATAAAAAACTTTGAAGACATTTATTCTCTTAGAATTTAGCAGTACTTGTGACTTTCTAATTCAATACTCAAAATTTTCATAAATATTTGTTTTTTCTGGCTCACCACAGAAGATATTAAATAGACTAGACTGAACATCTTGACAGAGGTATGCCTAGTATATTCTGTCTATACAGAACCCGAGTATATTTGATAAGGCTTGAGGTGAGAGGGGAAAAGCTATCAATTATGAGCCTCTATGCCCCAGAGCCCAAGGCAGATAAAATCAAAGCCAACACTAATTTAATTCAGGAAGATGATACGAACAAGTGTTAGTAAGGCCTGAAATGCACTGATGCTTCTACCATCTCTACTGAACCATCAGTCCTCATGCTCTAAAAAATTAAAAAACTACTTTGGCTAGGTGGCTAAGGATTAAACTGTTAAATATCCTTGAAACTTTTACTCCCCTGACCCCCAAATCCTTCTAAAACAGACATACCCTCAGACACATGGTGTGGCTCTTGGGGATGGTCCTGTGCAGGGCCAGCAGTTGGATTCAATCCTCCCTGTGGGTCCCTTCCAACTCAGCGCATCCTGAGAGTCTGTGATTCATTACATACACGCCCTGAGTGCTTTCAAAAGCTACAGAATGGTACCATGGTTGAAGAAGAGGTTTGCCCGCCAGTATACATTTATGTTTTTCTATAAAAACTTTAAACTAGAAGACTTTTTTTTTTTTTTTGGTCAGTTTCTACACAGCCTTTGGTTCACCATCATTCACAGCTTTGGCATACAACACACATCCTAGAACTGTGTCTTGGCCAGGCTATGCATTTTGTGTAGACAACATTCTTTCAGTGAGGATACTGTTTTCCTTTTTTTTGTCCATCCAGTAAAATTATAATTGTTTTAAAAGCAATAATGTGGAAAACAATGCAATAGGACTCTGAAGCTTACAGCTTGAAACCTGTTAATTTGGTAAGAACACAGGAGTCCAGACTTGTGATGCAACTGCAGCACCACTGGACAGGCAGGTATAAGATCTTTTAGTGAGGACAAGGCTGTGTTACTCTCTAAACAAAAGCATTCTAGAGACTTGCTGATGATTTTGCATTTTGTTGAACACACAATAAGACACTTAACGAGTGCATTTAATTACAGCGTCTATTGAATGGTGTTCAAAAGCTGTGCTTTTTCTAACAATACAGCAGTAAGGCAAAAATAGTATTTTATAGCTGGAATGATCTATCAGTTCAGTGTTACATAACATGCTGTGAAGGGATGGCCAGATTAGATCCTGTAAAAACTGCATTTTAGCTGTGTTGGATGAGAAGTGCTCTCTCGGATGTGTCAGGATTGCAGCTTTTCATTAGTGCTGAAAACAGCAAGTACTTCTTGTGCCCAATCCAAAACAGTTCCCTAGGTCCAAGCAGTATAAAGTCCAAAAATAGAGACACTTCCCAAATAACCTATATTTAGATGACTTTCGTTTGATTATGTGACCCTCAGGACACCACAGTAAATCCTCCCTTCCCATGCTTGTGTCTACAAGTAGCATCCTTTTTGCAGATAAGCGATGGTGCAAGGAGCACAGCAAGGACACTTGAGAGCACACCAACAGAAATGCTGACCCACAGTGACACTGGATGTAGAGAAAATGGCTGGCTTGTCTAGGGAGAGCACGACACATTGCCAGATCACAGTTCTACCCCATCTCTGGGGCTGCAAATCTATAATGGATGTTATTTTGCGTATGACTGAAAACAATGTAGTATATGGAGGAGTTCAGGGGGAAAGGGAGAAAAGAAACACGGGAAAGAAATCAGTTTTTTTTCAAAGCTTATTTCTCGAAACACTTCTTTCTCGTGACTCCACACAGAGACACAGACCAAGCTTTTTTCCCCTCCTCCACCTGACAATAAAAGCGAGCAACACAACAAGGTGGTGACACCCATTTCGGAGAAGAAAATACTCTTGATTTATAGTCCACTTCATAAGAAATTGCCCAGTATGAAGTGGATTTCCTATTCTATTGTCTTGCGGAGTAACAGGATCTGCTGTTTACAAACCAAGGAGTAAAGCACCTTTCCAGTCACATTACCGCAGCAACCCCTTCACACGGCTGCACACCTCACCCTTCGCAAGCCGCCCTTCTCCCTTCCCTCGCTGTGCTGCTCGCTTCCAGCGGGCAGGAGCGAGGAGAAGCCGCGGGCGGGCCGGGACCGAGGGCGCCGGCCCCGCGCCCACACCCCGCCGCCGGCAGGGCCCCCTCCCCGGCCGGCCCCGCCGCTATTCCCGCAGCCCCCGGTCCCGGCTGCAAACCGCAGGCGACCCCGCACGGGCTGCTGCCACTGCCGGTGCCGCGCAGGGCCGGCTCCGAGAGGGGTCAGCTCAGCCCGCGGCCACAGCGGGACATCGCGGCGCCGCCCGCCACCGGCGCCCCGGCACGATGGAGCCCAGCCCGGCCGGCCCCGCTCCAATCTCTGCCCGCCGCCGGCCGTGACCTTGGGAGAAGGCTCGCCGCTCCCGAGCATCACCACCGCGCCCGGCCGGGCGGCTGCGGCAGCGCTCAGAGCGGGCGGAGGGGCCCCGCCGCCAGCTGTCCGGGTGCGGGTGAGCCGCCAGCCGCGCTCCGCGCTCCCCAGCCCGACTCACACGTACGGTCGGTGGGACAGGCTCCGCTTTTAACAAGTGCACGCACCTGGCCGCCCGAGGCACCGGGCTCCGCCCGGCCGGGCCGCCCCGCTCACCTGCACCAGCGCCGCTGCCGCCGCTCTGCGCCGCCCGCCCAGTTCCGCATCGAGCGCCGACGGCGGCGCGCGCCACAGCCGGCGCAGGGGGCGGCGGGGGCGGGCGGAGCGAACCACTCGCAGACGGGGCGGGGGGAGTCCCCCAACCGCCGCCCGCAGGGGGCGCTGCAGCCGCGGAGAGGCAGGCGGGATGGAGGAGGATGGAGCGGAGAGAGAGGCGGGATGGAGGCGGCATAGGGGGGGGATGGAGGCGGGATAAGGGAGGAGAGAGGCAGGATAGAGGCGGGATAGAAGGGAAACAGCTCCCCTGACCAGGCTGTGTCGAGAGACCCGGGAACACTTTGAAGCATCGAACTGGTGCTTTCAGAGCTCGTCCTGGCAAGCAGCAGCTGAAGCCTCGCAGCGAAGCCCGGCTCCACACGGACCAGGACACACTGCCTTGCAGCAAGGAGAGACAGTGCCGTGTACTTTCACCCTCCGTATTGAGCTACACGCTTGCTAATTTGTGAGTAACTTCATAAGATTACAAGAGAATTTGATTATTAAAAGCTTTGGATACAGCTTTAATTCCTTCCGAGCACCTAAAAACCAGTACTCTGCACAAATCCGTTTATTAACAAAACCAAAACTACCAAAGTAAACCCAAAATGCAACCAAAAGCACCCCAAGTAACCCATAATTTTTATACATATGGAGTGCAAAATGGAGAAACACTATTTGATATTCCTCATCTATACTTTGCCCATCTTATACTGCAGAGGAATTGGGTTTTTTAGAAATCTTTCCTCCCTCCCTGTTGATCTGAGTGCATCATGAGCAAATACAGCTGTTGAATAAGGGTACAGCCAACCAGGAACACCTCGCAGGATTGTAATTCAAGCACCTCAAGATTACCCCAGCAGCCAAATCAGCAAAATCAATTTGAATAGATCAGGTGTAGAGACTTAGAGCAGCAGGACTGAATCTCAGGGCTCAATAGCATTCTATAAACATAAAAGTACAAAGGGTCACCAATCTCGTGAATGGTTCTTCCCCCACACTTGCTTACTTGAGCTCCATGGGCTAACCTGGGAATCTTTTAAAAGACAAAAATGGTTCTGTACTGATTTGCACTTTGAAAAAAAAAGTGAGAATGAGAAGATGCAAACGAGATCGTATTTGACTACATGATAATGAAAAGGGATGCAGAGTGCGCTGTTTTGGGCTAGTAGAGCTAATTTTCTTCACAGGAACTGGTATGGGGCTATGTTCTGGATTTGTGCTGTGATGATAATACAGAGATGTTTTTGTTACTGCTGAGTGCTGAGCAGGGCTCACACACAGCCAAGGCCTTTTCTGCTTTCCATGCTGCCACAATGTCCCGACACAGCCAGGACAGGTGACCCCAGCTGACCAAAGGGATATTCCAGACCCCATGGCATCATGCTCACCATATAAAATTCATGGGAAAAGAAGGAAGTGGGGTATGTTTGGAGTGATGTATTTGTTTTCCCAAGTAACAATTGCACATGATAAGGCTCCACTCTCTACAGGGACAGAGTCTTGCTTGTCCACAGGAAACAGTGAATTAAGTCCTTGCTTTGCTTGTGCGTGTGGTTTTTGCTCTTCCTATTAAACTGTCTTTATCTCAACTCATTGAGTTTTCTGGCTTTTACCCTTCTGATTCTCTCCCCAGTCCTGCTGCTGGGGAGTGAGTGAGTGTGTGGGGATTGGTGGCTGTCTGGGTTAAACCATAACACACAGGCAAAGAAAATGACTGTTATCCACAGCAACATTATAGGTTGTACCTTGAGAATCCCTCAAATTCACATGCAGTTTTTCTCTTTAAATTAAGGAGATGCAGCCCAAGGAATATAAAGCTGGAAGTTAAGCTGCAGCCCTTCTGTTGACAGCAACCATGCTAATCCACT
This sequence comes from Sialia sialis, assembly GCA_009812075.1. Classification (NCBI taxonomy): domain Eukaryota; kingdom Metazoa; phylum Chordata; class Aves; order Passeriformes; family Turdidae; genus Sialia; species Sialia sialis. The sequence goes on along the minus strand of VRYO01001269.1, from coordinate 24,479,075 downwards.
CAGCACTGAAGAGCTCTTCTCATTACCCTCCCTCATACCCCGCTCCAGTCTCCTGAAAGCCTAGTCCTATTCCTTCTTCCTCTGGTTCAGTAGATTCCAATTTAAATTTTATACTGCAGAGTAGAACAGAGGCTTCAGCAGAATAGCCTGTGGTGTGGAACCTGGCTTTCCTTTCCCATTGGGGCAGGGGATCATCAAGCACTTAGGAAGCAGCTAATGCTGGACAGCTCTCTGCTTTCCCCATCCTGCTGCTCCGTTTGAGGTAATGCACATGTTCAACTGTTCCTGGTGTTTTGCCTATGAATACATCAGACATGAGCAACATATCAGTTCAGGTAAGGCCCTACTGAAATCCACTTGACAGCTGGGGCACACTGGACTCGTCTTTCAATTTTGGTGAGCCACAAAACGCAGAAAATAGAGTATAGAGTAGAGTACATGCAACAAAAGGGTTATTGAATCCAATTCTGAATCCGGCTGTACAAATCAAGGTGGGGTTATTTGCCAGCTCTGGCACACAGCAAGGTGCATACCAAGCAACAAATCTCATACAAAATGCCAAAAAAACTGCTTGGTGTTGCACTGCTATTTCTTTCTCACCACTTCTTGCTTTTCCCCATTTCTTATCAGCTTTGAGCTTGTTACAGCATGAACTTATTCCACCCTCCTCCAGTCTCAGGACAGCACATCAGAGAATGTCGAAATCCTGTATTAGGCTTTATTCTTTTATATAAACATTAACATTTCTCAAACAGATTAGTTAAAAATACAGATTTAAACAAGAATTTCTGCAATTGCAATGAGTTATAAAAAACAGATTATTTTACAGATTGTTACAAGTGCTTTACAAAGGTGCAGAGTGAAGGCCAGTGGCAGGGGACCAACCTCAAGTGCAAAATGGACACAATACCCTCACCACGGGCATAGCGCTCAGATACACAGCCAAAAAAAACAACAAACAAACCAAAAAACAGACAGACAAAAAAAACCCGAGCCATGTGAACATATGCTCTTGGGATGCTCACTGGGCAAGCAAACATAGACCCCTATGACAGAGAAGACTCATGAGACCAAGCTACCAGGATACTTAAGATTACATGTCTGAGATCAGCCATAAGATGTTTTTTCTTGGAAAATAAGGAACATGATTTATAACAGTATATTTCTGTTTCGTCAGACAAAATATTGCTGTAAATCCTAGAATACTTATGGATGCAGATACTTAAAACTTGGGCCACAAATCCAGTGTGGATCTCACAATGCCCAAAGTGAAGAAAAGATACCAGACCCAAGTGTCCTTCTGAAGCAGTTGGCACTCCTCATACAGGAGGGACTTCCATATCCTGCGATCATCACTGATACCTTGAGCAAGTACCTTGGAAAGACTTTGGCAAAAGGAAGACAATGCAAGTGGATCTGATTACACCCAATATTCCTGCAGCCCATGATCTGAGAGTTGTACAGCCCACAGCTTATACAACGCCCACATATTTCACTAAATGCAGTGTGTCCTCTCTCCTTGGTCAATACGCCTTCACACCCACCTTGGAACACATACCACATGCTCCAGATTCTTGGAAGTTTTTGAGATCCTTCCACCACACCCACCTTACCTAGGTACCAGGCCTATCCACCTATCTTTCTTCTATTCCACCCCCTAAAGATAAAATCTATGCCCTGATTTGTTTTGAACTAAAGTCCAGCAGTTAGCAAATCAAAGGTAAATTGAGCTGAGAACCACCATGACATAAAACCGTGATGCATTACATTTTAAAAAATCCACTACTTTATGCCTGACATCTTTTTGATACACAATGTTCCTTACCCAGAGGACCTCCTTGTTAGACAAAGGGCACTACACATCACAGGAATCTTTTCCAAAGGATGGCCAGAATAAAGGGCAGCTCTAGAGATGAAGTCTCATAATAAAGAAATAAAAGCTACTTCTCTTGGAATCATTGTAAAGGGCAGCACATTCAAGAGATTTTATTTATATGAAACCCAGTGAAACCCCTAGAACATCCACACTGACTTCCCTGAGCTCCTCAGATCCAGGTACACTGGGGACCCTGCAGAAGCCTTTTGAGCTGGGTAACTCTCAACAGAGAGCTTTTGGCAAGTTCCTGCAAATTCATTTTCATAATCAGCAAGAAGAGGATCAATGGGCAAACCCTCAGCATATGCTTAGAGAAGAGAAAAACTCTGAAAGGAAAAGGAGTTGAGGGGCAGGGGGAAAGGTCTTCATTTCTACCGTTTTCAAAAGTTTCACGTTATTCCTTTGGGGTATGGGCACTACATCGAAACCAACCCCTCCACCTGATCTACCCCAGCTGCCTCCTGCATAGTCTCATGACAACACTGAAACCCCAGGCTCATCGCTCCCTGCATGCCCAGCCCAGGGTTCAGTGCTTTGGAGAGGGGAGGCTGGCTTCTCGTTAGCAAAGGCTGGGAGATGGCATTATGTCAGCATGTCAGCGCCCTGGGAGCATGCAGTCACTCATGCACATCCCAGATTTCTGAGAGCAGGGGTGGGAGTTTCTTGTCCTGCAGCCGAAGGGCAAACACCTGTTCAGAGTGGACACTGCTCAGTGTCCGAAGACTGACCAGCTTCATTAACATCCGTGGAAACATCAAGCGGTCCTGCAGGGGCAAACAGACTGTTATTAGTAAATTCACCTAAAAATTGTTTTTTAAAAAAAAAAATACCGTGACAGATGATATACTGTAATCACAATCCTTACTTCCTCTAGACCCAGCATTCTCCTGGAGGACGCAGTGTGACTACTACACAAGTAGTACATCATGTCCCAAAACTCCAGACTTTTCACGCTGGCAAAACTATGGAACATGACACAGGACAGCAGATTGTGACAGCTCAAAAACCCTGCATTTACAGCTGCTATCGAAAAGCCCAGAAGGGACAAGCGTGACAGTACAGGCAGCAAGAGACCTGTTACAGACTGTACTGCAGGAACTCTGCCTGCATAAACACAAAATCCGCTTGCATCATCACTGGAGATGCTCTGGTCGGGCACTTACATTTGGTCTGTTGATGCAAATGTAAGAATGAAGCGCTTCCACATAGGTATGCTGCAGCCTCTCCACCAGGGACTGGTCCTGCACATTCGGTCGGTCTGCCAAAAAGCAGGTTAGAAGTAAGCACATTAGACATAAGCAGATTGTCATGGGCAGCTTCACTGGTTTTAACATCTATCTAACCCCGCTTCCTCCCATGGTGTCTCCCAAAACTTAATCTCACATTCACCCAGCACAGCTGGGGGATATATCCATGACACTGTGGCATCTGTGTCAGTCACCTGTAACTGTTCTTTCTCAGTGCCTACTGAGAAAGGCACTCAGTAGCCTTTCTCAGGCTACTGCACATGGGGAGTCCAATCCGACTCCTATAGAGGTGGGAGGTTAGAGAGACCAAACACATTTACACAGTGCTGTTTGGTCTCATGTTGCTGTCCCAGAAAAAAATACAAAGCCACCTGTTCGACAGCAAATGGGAAAGTCTCTTGAGTAGTTGAGGCACTGAGAAAACAGGAACAAAGAAAAATAGTCATTAATCAGGTCAAAAGACAGAAGAGTAGAGGTGGCTTCTTGGCAAAGCCCTGTCCTGGCCCTGAGCAATACTGCCTCTTGACCAGAGTATGTTTGCTTTATTTGCTTGCCCACTAGATGTCACTCATGCTGTGGGACCCGCATCACACCAGAGAGGTGCCAAGGACATTAAGGAGGCAATAAAACAGCAATTTCTAAATGAGGAAGATAAATACTGGCTGGTTTTTTTGCACACTTTTCCAGCAGTGAGGAATTCAATTTCCTCTGGAAGTAGCACTAGAAAATTCAGACTATTAGGACTAATACACTCCCTTTATCACCAGACTCTATATACACGCTATTACTCCTTTTCTGCTTATAACATCCTTCACTCTACTCTTCATCCTTTGCCCTCTGATGCACTGCTGCAGCTCCTCAGATCTTCCTGGCTTTTTACCTGCCGAGAAAATGTTGATGGCAATTAAAAGTGCATATTCAGCATCATTAAGCTGTAGCTCATTCATTCCCTTTGAGAACTCAAAGATGGGGTTAATGAACTCAAACTGCAGACCTGCAACAAAGAGAACAGAACAAGGTGAGGCAGTAACAATTTTCTCCCCTCTCTACCCCTCCCTTTCGTGGAAAAGGCTGCCAGAAATCCACTGCGATGTACCAGGGAGTGGGGAGGACAGACAGGCATGGAAAACCCCTTTAATTATGCTCTAATGAATACATCCACTTTACATCCACTACTGGTGAGCACCAACAACAGTGGCTGAGGAGTCAGGTTCTAACTGCAAAATGACACCATTTCTGGATTTTCCTAAAGCCTTAAATGCCCCACAGCACATTACTGAGCAACAGCTAAAGGAACACATCAGCTACCAGGTAAGTCCATCAAAACATCAACAGAAGGTCACAAGCATAATATTTATACTGTCCATTTATACTCTCACAGCATCACCACCTTCACACTTTCAAAGTTTTAATTCCACACATCAGGCTCATGTGAAATTATGTACGAGATGAAAATATGCAGTTCCAAGAACTCTGAACTATGCCATTTCCTTCAGCTCAAAGAACTGGGAGACCTGAAGCAGAGTCTGACCTAGGCTTCCAATCACTTTGTTTGATAAATGCAGTCAGACAGAAATGCACTGATATTTATTGCCATAATAGAGACACTGTCAACTCAGGTCACTTTGTGCCATGTAATCACACTGAAAACTTCAGGCCTTTCCTCCAAAACAGCATCCCAGTTTCTAATTTCCTGCATTACAACTGCATCAGAGAAGGAGGAACAAAATGGAGGGAATCTTTCTGGCTGCTTTTTGTCTTTCTAATAACCTGAAGAAAAGGCTACCAGAAAAAGTGTCATAAAGAAAAGTTGTACATAAAAGACATCTCAAGTATAAATGGTTAAACAGCTACTCAAGGAATAAAATTTTAAAAAATCAGCTGAAGCACAGCTAAAGTCTTGTTTTTAGAAATGCTGAAGATGCACACTTCTTGTTAATGAATCTGAAATTACAGAGACTTATAGCTCCAAGAAAAATATACTTCAGAGATCACAACACCACAGGCTACCATACAGGATGATCAAATGTCTAAAGCAGTCTCCGGGGATCCTCAGTGCACAATACAGCCTTCCTGTCAATTGAAATGTAATCACAGTAATGTCATCATGCCAAGCGTCCATCCGGATTAGCAAGTGATACACTTGCAAAGGAAAGACTGTGGCTTGGATTGGTATGATCTGATATAGCTCCACCACCATGTCACATCTCTACAAGCAAGGAACTTCACACCAGCTGCTAGCTCTAGGTGGACACTTGCAGCTATATTTTCATGCTTTAAGAGTCCAGATTTCTCCAAGCAAATTGACACCTAGAAAAATACAGTAACTGAGCTGGTACCACATTACCAGAAAAAAAAAAATAAAAACGGTTTGTGGGGCTATTGGTTTGGTCCTCTTTTGAACCTCTCACCACAAACTACTTCCAGCTGCCCACATTAAAAAGGAAAATATGTAAGAACACAATATGTAAGACACTGGGGAGGAAGAAACACCTGTCTAATGCACCACCTGCTTTGGCGAAGTCATCCCGATTATAGCTCAGGTCCTTAAGAAAGGTGATGCTCTCAATCTCTGGATTGTAGCGCCGAGAGGTCTCCAGCAACATCACCTGAAGCCAGAAATAAGATCTACTCAATTTGAAAGTAGGAAGAAATATTACAACATCAGTAATTTGCTGACTGTTGAAGCATCTTCAGGGAAAAAAAAAAAACCAACACAAAAACCACCAAACAAAATCACTCCAGTTTCTCTCAGAGTGCTTAAAAACGCCAAGATAAAGTCTGCTGCCATCCTTTGTGGTGTCTGCTTCTGGGAAACGGGAAATTCCTGCTTACCATTACCAAGGCACTTGCCTCATTCCCTTCCTGTATAATCAGGCACTGGAGTATATAACCAGGCATCTTGCCAATATAAGCTTGCACTGCAGTAATGGTCCCACATCTGAGGTCCTTCAGTCTGACATCCTCAAAAAAGGAATGGAACTAGTCCTCTAGGTGGGTAACCCCAAAATCTTTCAACTCTGCTACTATGAACTGGGGTGGAGTCAAACTCTCACCTCTATGGTAGATGTCTTCAGTAAAGCGATCTGATCTTCCCTCGTAAGCTCCAGGAAGCCAGGTAATTGCTTGGCAAAGTCCACAATCTCTTGCACTGAGATAATTGCAAGCTCTGTGAAGTGTGCAAAACGCTGCTGCCTTGCTTCACGGTTATTTGGATCAGGAATCTGGGGCCATGGCTGTAGGAATGGGAAGAGACAGCAGATATTTGTAAAAGATGGAGCCAAAAGATGAGAGATAAGATGAAAAGAACAAGGAAAGAAAATGACAACTTCAGAACATCGTCCTTTGCTATTCTTTACAGAGCTTTAGCCCACAGATGCAATGCCTAAAGTAACTCCAATCTCCCAAATATTTTACATAAAATGCAACTCCCCAAAAATAACTTTTTTGTATTTTGATTACTCCGGCAGAATTTTTACCGTCACTTTGAGCCTGTCAGTGAAGGAGCGTTGGTTGCACTGCTGCTGAGCGGCCACGAGCTTCTTTATCATGCTCAGCTGTTCCGGCGTCAGCTTGTGGGAAGGGCTTGGCGGATTCGGAGGATTTGGACGCACCACAACTGTCCGAGCCTGATCGTCTTCCTGCTTCTTCAGTTTCTTCAGTCGGATCTGTTCTTCAGACAGAACATCTAAAGCAGGAATAGCTCATGATCAATCATAGGAAGACAATGGAAATCACACTAAATACAGGGTAATGTGCTGTGGATGAGAGGCAGAGATCACAGCTGCCAGTACTGGACATAGCAAAGTGTACACAACACAGCTGACAATGGTACTTATTTGTTGCTCCCTCTATTCCCTACTTCAAATTCTTCCATTGCCTTTCTTCTAATCACACTGTCATATAAAGTGTTCACAAAAGGCAGAAGTTCCCCTCATGATGCCCTGCAGATCTCAGAAAAACAACAGTGACCTTCCCCATAAAGCAATTCCCTAAAATGTCAAGTTACAACAGGTGCACCCTTCATATGTCATGGTGTATCCACCGTATTCTATGTTATCCTATTGTTATGTAATTTCTCAATACTGTCAATTCAACAGCAGTAACATACCCCAAGATATATAACAAAAGAGTAACTTTGCGTAAATATACTGAGGACCAACTGCAGGTCCTTCAGGAACAGGGTTACAAGTCTCTTTCAGTTGTTAAGTCAAAAGGGAGATGTTATTTGGATGCAACACTGTAAGGAACAGATCGCTCAAAGGCGTCTGCTCTACTGAGGGCTGATGGGGTCCCTCTGTCAGAGAAAGGGAAGTACATCTTTTCTCATAGGCTTGCCAAGCAGTGAAGAGGGATTTAAACTAAAGCCACCTGGGGACAGGAACCTCAATCCATCCCTCTCCTCTCCCAGTCCAGTTTGATGCCATGGCCAGCAAGAGATGCTCAGAGCCTGGAGAGGGCATGCAGGTCAGCAGGAGAGCACCTGAAGAGCAGCACAACAGAATTTCTGCCACTCCATCCAGTAAGTCAGGTTCACCGGGAGCCCTACTTAAATGCACGCCTCTATGCAAATGCACATAGCATAGGGAATAAATAAGAGGAGTTAGAGACATGCACACACCTGCAGGGCTGCGATCATATTGGCATCACAGAGAGAGGCCTGGACTTCAGGAGAACAGACCCTGGCCTCTTCAGGGATCTGTTCAGAGTACTATGAGATAAAGTGCTGGAGGGAAGAGGGGCCCAAGAAAGCTGGTTAATATTCAAGGATTGCCTCCTCCAAGCTCAGGAGCTATGCATCCTTGTCAATAAATTGGAATAGCAATTGGATTTGCCAGACAACACGTGGAGGATAAAAGATTGGTTGGATGGTCACACTCAAAGAGTTGTGGCCCATGGCTCCATGTCCAGGTGGAGACCACGGGTTGGCATTGGGGCTGGCACTGTTGAACATCTTTGTTGGTGATGGGCAGTGGGACTGAGGGCACCCTCAGCAAGGCTGCTGACAGCACCAGCTGTGTGCTGTGATTGACACTCTGGAAGAAAGGGAAGCAGAAAGGAACTGATTGGAAAAAAAGACCAACAACTCTGTCTCTTCAAGAACAAAGATAATAAACAAAGCTGGACCTTAAAAGTGCTGAAAATGTGCAGATAACATAGAAAATAAAAGAGATTGTAAAGAGGTGGGGGTTAGTCTCTCCTGCCATGCCCACAGCGAGAGGACAAGAAGAAATAGCTTTAAACTGAGAGAGGGGAGATTAAGATTAGGTATTAAAATTTTTTTCCTTGGTAGGGCATGCATCGGAACAAGTTGCCCTGGGAGGTGATGGAGTCACCTGAATCTGTGCTTAGTGATATAGTTTAGTGGTTTGAGGGTTACAGCAGTATTGCTGGGCAGACATTTGACGACCTTAAAAGATCTCTTCCAGCCTTAACGATTTGGTGATTCTATAGCTGCTACACAGAAAAGCAGGCCCTAAAACTGAACAAGCGTATAACTGCATCTCTTAACAGAATCATGTTAAACTAAGAAAAGAACTGGAGAGCTATTGCAAGATAGCATTCTTGGGATTGCAAGGATAGACAAAGAACATAACACAGTTGAGCTGAGAGTAACCTTTATCCCTGACATCCAACAGGGAGGATGTGTGCAGATACATGCATCATGCACAAAATTTACAATTCAAACAGCAAAGGCATTCAGTACAATTACCAAAATAAGGGGAATCCATAAGATTAGAGAATGCTACTTGCAGTGTCAGTATAACGAGGGAAGTAATTCATCCAATAATTACAGTCCCTCATCTTAGGACTCCGATGCATAAAAAAAGTTTTTATCTGGTAACATGTTACTTGGCTATTAATGAAAAGCCAATGATGCAAGCCCCTACACCATGCTAAATTCAAAGCAATCTAACTTACTTGATTTGTCAGGAAGGAACTATTTAACCTCATGGTTCACACTGGCTTAAGAACAATAAACTGGCCATGAATAACTTCAGTCTGGGAATTAGAAGAATGTTTCCAGCAATTACTAGGGGGGAAGTTCTGGAATGACTTTCCAAATAAAACAGCTGGAGGAAAAAGCCCTCAGTTTCTGTCAAAACTAACAAGACAAATTTGCAGTGGGGATTATAGCATCGACAAGAATTGCCAAATTCTTGATAATAACACCAAGATTCCTTTTGACCTAATTTGTGTCTTCAACACAAAACAATGACTAAATGCAGAAACATAGTGAGCCTCTCTGTATCTACCTGCAACTAAAGAGAAGCAAAGTGAACAAGTGGTCTTACTGCATTGCTTTTCAAATCATCTGTTTTGTAGCTCTTGGGAACAGGGCAATGGAGTAAAGACAGCACACATAATGCTGATACAAACCAGTGAGACAAAGATATTGATGTGCTGTTTCATATTGAAAAACTGAACAGCATGTCTCCTAGCTCAGTGGGACTTAATTTTTGCAAAATTATGCTGTAAGATGTTTCTGAAACACCTGATGTTCCTAGCTGTTCTGGGTGCTGGATGTCAGAAAAGAAGACCTCACACAGATCTAGCATTAATAGAACATTCCTTCAGTCAGTCTTGACGAGCAAAGGGATGAAACCTGGATATCTTGGCCAAGGAGGGCTGTTCCTGATATGCAAGCAGAAATACTGGTGAATATTCAGAAACAGCAGTCTTATGGCTTGCATGAAAAAAATAGCAGAGATCGCTAAAAGGAGCGATGTGATCAGCTTATGCACGAACACAGCTGCAATACTGTGGTGCTGCCCTTGACCTCTTTTGCAAGCTCACAATAGGAAGTAAAAGAAAGTGCCTGCTGTTCAAGGAGCATGGTGACCAACGTAACAGTCCTGGTCACAAGCCCAACGCAGTGACACACTTTACAGCACCCTGATGAACACGTGAGTCTTTCCTCTGCTGGTATACTCCACAAGTTCTTACAAGGAATAAAGCAGGGCTGGGGTTCCCAGCACACCAGTGGTGTTTCACTAACAGCCTCACCTCCACACATGATCCTTGCTGAGCTCTCAGTGACTTCCTATGCACATTCCAACATCCAGCCTGCATGGCTTCCACATCTCCCCTCCCCAAGCACTGGCACGGCGCCCTGCCTTACAGCCACGGTCCCCAGAGCCCTCGTGCCCTATATGCCAGCCCCCAGTGCCTGCACTCACACTGCTCACGCATTCCGGCCTCCTGGCACTTGCGCAGCCGGCACTCCTGGCATTTGCGGCGCATGTACATGTCCATCTCACACTTGCCGCCGTTCTTGCAGACGTACTGCGCACCCTTGATTACGCTGCGGCGGAAGAAGCCCTTGCAGCCCTCGCAGCTCAGCACGTTGTAGTGGAAGCCGGAGGCCTTGTCCCCACACACGCTGCACACTTCATTTCCCAGCATCTTAGGGGCTGGGCCCTTCTTCCGCTTCAAGGGGGGATTTTCTACCAAAACGAATGATAGCAAGGAAGAAAAAAAAAAAAACACACAAGAAAAGAAAACCCAAAGACATGAAGGAAATGTGTTTGCAGCTGACTGCCCTATTCCTGACCAACATCCTCACCCAAACCCACTATTGCCCAAGCCCTTGGATGAAAAGATCAAGTCTCCCTTTTCACACATACCCCTTCTGGGCAAGCAAGTCTTCTGCAACAAACTTACTGACACAATCCACAAGGTTTCACCTCAACTATTTAAACAAATACAGCTTCACACTTGTTCCCCTCCAAAATGGAGCGAAAGAGCCAAAATATGCTCAGGCCAAGTGCTCTTCTGCACTATCCAATTACAGTTAAGTTACCAAGGTGAGAATGACCTACAAAAGAGTTGAGTTGAAATCCAAGATTGTGCAGAAAGTAAATTTCTTCAGAATTCATCTCCAGTTCTCTTACTTCTATTCTCTGCAACACATATGTACGAGAACAGGAAAAATGTTTTCTCAATTCAATAGTGACAGAAAGCTAGTGCTGAAACTGTGACCCCACAAAAACCAGACTGAGCAGACAATCCTTGTAACTGGAACACTTGGGGAAACTTGAGACAGAAGACAGCAGCTTGTGGAGTTAGCTACAACGAGCTAACTCAGCAGTATACTTCACAAGCTCTGTAAACCTTCAGAAACCCAAAGTTATCATTTCATGCTCTAGAAGAGTGCTCCCCACTCCCAAACACTCTCATAGTGACAGTGCATTAACTAAAGCTTATTTTGCTATTCAAACACAGGCCCTTCACTACTGCTTCACATTTCAGATGGTCTTATGCAGCAGCTACTAGTTCTTTCTACATCATTCAGGCAGATTTTAATCTTATCAATGGCTCTGCATTTTGAAAACATCTCTGGTCTGCTCCAACACACCTTAGGCACCCTGGTCAAATGCTTGCCAATATCATGTGCAACGTGTGCATTCCCTCCCTATTAGCCATCTTTTTTATCCATTTAATTCTAGCTATGTTGACATCTGGTATTCTACACAGCTCATAGTGCAGGTATTTTTCTGTATGTCAGATGTTATAAAGATTAAAAACAGCATGTCTTGACAAATCTCTATATTTTGTTTAGATATGCCTGGAAAGCCTTTACGCTGGAGATAATGCTAAATTTGAAGAACAAGGCTACTGCATTTCTTGATCCACTTCAGGGTTACAGCTGCATGTGTCATTTCTGTACTTACTGTTCCAATACTTCTATTCTTACTTGTGTTTACATTTACTATTCTGCTCAAGTTCCTGAAATGCTAACCAGTTTTAGGTCAGTCTCAGATATTATTTGTGCTACTCAATACAAGTTTTCAGCCATAAGTATCTCGGTGTTAATTTTCAATCCTACTGACTTTACAGAGACCTGGAGGTCACTCATTTTGGCTTGCATTTCTCATTGCAGATTGGACAGCAAGAAAATGTCATCAGAGAGGTTAAATTTCTGATAATATCCTCTCTTGTTCCACTATATTTCTTCACACAATATATTACCAAGTAAAAATTATGCAATGCCTACAGTTATTTCAGATAACTTAGTATAAACACATGTAATGGCAGACTGACTGGTATAACTACTTTGCTGAAGCCTCGAGTGATGTTCATATGCTTCTGAGGAACAGCAGAGTTATCCAGTGACTGTCTTTCAGACATTACATAAACTTATTTATTCTCTTGATACCTTTTCTATAACTGCTTTATTGAGACAGATAGGCTTATTCTTTGATCTATGCAAATTATTTTCCACCTCTAAGCATGAAGCATTTTAGTTATATAGATGATTATTGTTATTTTCTGTAGTCAAAGATAACACAGAAATAATGTAAGATGTATAAAGAAAGCATGAATGCCACCTCTGAATCTTTAACTCTCATTAGGGATCTCCTTCTTTCGTACATATCCTATTAAATACAGTAATTTCACTATTATAAGCCGCACCTTTTTCATTGAAGAATCCAACCTATGCCAGTAGTGCGGCTAATCATCAAGTGTGGCTTATTTATGGACAATTTCTGGCGAAATGCCAGAGTGGAAGTGCGAGCTGGCCAGGGAGATAAGTGCTGTGGAGCCACGGCGCTGCCGTGGAGCCACAGCCAGGCGGGCGGGGGGCAGGTGGGGAGTGAGCTTTGTGGGGCGGGTGGGGCAGCGGGGGAGCGCTGCCGTGCAGCGCCGCAGCTCGAGGCCGCCCCGC
>VRYO01001269.1:24427172-24465842 GCA_009812075.1 Sialia sialis | reverse complement strand
TTTTTTTTTTTTTTTTTTTTTTTTTTTAATGTGGCTTATATTTGGGTGCGGGTTATATATGGACAAATCCCGTGGGCTACCCAGATGTGCGGCTTATAATCAGGTGTGGCTTATAATTGTGACATTACTGTAAATATTTTCCACATTTTGTGTCTTTTTTCCTTACATTTTCATAAGGGAGCAATCTATCAATCACTTTCTTTTCAAGTTCTCAAACGCCTTTTAAGGACTTTTATTGGGTAGTCTTACACCACCTTTTAACTACTCTCTTTGTTTCTACTCTACCAAGTCCTCATTCAGTGTTCAGATTATCTCTTCGTTTTATATCAAGATTGCCCACTGCCTCACCACTGAGCAAATACATAAATTTGCCATATTTTCATTAAGACTATGACTCTATGCACTTATGCTTTCCTTTTTTTCCTGTTACTTGTCAGAGATGTTATACTGTCTTCTTACAGTTTTGAAGTGTAAGACTGTGGCCATAAGCAGCGGCTTTAACTACAGAATCTCAGTTCTATATCTGATACTCTTCACCCTCAGTTAATGTAAGAAATACATAGAGAAACTCCTGCTGTCTTCCCACTGTAGAATCTGCAAAACCCTATCATCTCTTCATACCACCTACCCTTGATGGATTATCACCTGTAGTAAAGCTTTATTGTTCAGCAGCTTTTGATAAGGCTAAAAAAAAATTAATTTATCTTACTGCCATGGGCCTAGCCACTAGAAGGTCAAATAAGCAAAATATTCAACACATTTATCACCTAGATAAACTGAGTCTTCAACTGTGAATAACTGACTCTATTCTTAGACATCAATTCTGAGTGTCTCGAGCACAGTAGAACTTGTCCTAAAATTTTGCCCCAAGTATCAATTCCACTTGCACTGAAAGAATGGATAGCCTTTGTCTTGCATGGATTTAGTGAGAATTTTTGCATACCTGCATGCTCAGGGGGGTTCTCTGAGCCAGGGAAGAGCGGAAGCCCTTCCTCCTCCATCTCAAATACACTTGCCACTCTCTTCCCATGATCCTGTGTGCTGAGTTGAGTGGGACCCATGGAGGCCACACAGGAAGGGCTCACTATAATCTCATCGCTGCAGCATTGTTTCTGCCAAACAAGGGGCCACAGGCATCTATCTTCAAAGTCCTTAGTTTTTCTCTCCTACTGAAAGTCAGGAAATACCTGTGGAAAAAACAAACATGCAAAAGAGGCAAGAGTTCAACTATTGAGACTATTAATTTCCAAAATCTATTACAAGCTGTATTACAAGCAAGCTTTGAGATTTCATTTCCGTAATTAGCTCTGTTTTATCAATATTTATATGCTTGAAACACAATATTTTAACAAAATGTGGTAAAAGGTACATACTAGCATATCCAGGTGCAAAACTATTCTTTCATTGCCAACAGACTTATGAAAGCAAGACAAGTCTTCATTACTGCTAACACTACCAGTGCACTTCATCCCTGATCTCTCCAAGTGTGTAAGAGGGAAATTCCTGGCATTATAACTAGTGGCCTTTGTTAAAGCTTCCAGTAACAAACAGCTCAGTGCTGCCAGCTGCTCTGAATTTTGGTGCATGTATTGCACAGCATATAGAAAATTTTAAAAGATTTTTTCATACAATTATTGAGCAGACTACAAAAGATCAAATTTCCCTCTTACTATCAGCAGCCAAAGATCATGACAAAGGTTGATGATGCATCAAAGACAAGGATGAAAAATCCTCCCCTCACTTACAGTAAGAAATTGAAATCCAGCATCTTCCCTATGGGAAATGGCCAAGATGCCGTTCTCAGGAAATGGATTCACCACCAACCTTCTGAGATTATTTTTTGGAACCTAGAAACCATACTGGAAGGCATATTCACTATACAGCCCTGGCTCCACTACAGCATCTGAAACTGGAAAGCAAATCCAACCACTTTTCCCAAAAAGCCTCACCAGCACAGTAAAGAACCCTACTCTTTTGACCACACAGATTCAGCGAAACTGATGCAAATTGCTAATGTAAACACCACTAAGCTGATTGAAGGTCAGTTGATCTTAACGCAGTGATTTACCAGTGCAAGCTAAAGAGATTAACTGATTTAAAAAGCAACTACGTGAAAGGCCTGTACCAAGTTTGAGTGACTGAGTTCAGGACTGGAAGCCTGTCAGTCTCTGAAAGACAGGAGGTGACAGGAAGCTCTGAAGTAGCTCAGACAAGAGCATCAGGCAAGCAGGGGCATGCCTCACATACTGCAGTGCTGACAATGAAAGGCAGAAAACCACTGTCCCAGGTCCCTTCATTCCTCCTGGATATTTGGACCAGACCACACAACTTTTCTCAGAATGTCAAAAACAAAGATCAAAGCAATGCTTCCACAAATGAACCCCTTCCCAGAACTCTGAAACAGACATCAAATACAAGAGCAAGACACATTGTCAGGCCTGCTGAGCTCCTGTCATCTCCAATTACACTGTGGATGCAGGTGTTAAAACCCATGGGGCACATTAATTCACGTGACATTTGTAAACACAGCCTCAGACTGCATTAAGAACCCAGAGCTCCCTTCCCTGAGGGAGCTGGAAAAACAGATTATCTAGGATAAAAGCAGTGACAACAAATATGAAACTTAAACCTGCAGACAAAAAGAAGTCCTACAATGGGAGAGTACAGCCTAACCGAATTGATTTGCAGCCAGTTTGAAGAAACTCAAGGTACTCAAAGAGACAATGTGGCTACCACAATAATTTTTTTTTTTTTAAAAAAGCCTCCCCAGGAAATCTTGCAGAATCTGAAAATCTTGTGGAAGCTGCACAGAGCATCAGAAGGAGATGAGAACTTTAATAAATCCAAACCGAACTTGTACTCCTAGTCCTATGTAAGCTCCTCACCAGTGCTGACACAGATGCCTCTGGACATGTTTGGGCATGAAACAAGAAAGCTAAGAGTAAGCCTCTGCATCTCTGCATTCCTTTAAACCATGCAAAAGATTCATTCAAAGATTAATTATTGTGCAGAATGAATCACCAGCAGCGCTATTGCAGCAGCTTTTCAAATGAAGGGTTTGATCACCCATCTGAGGGACTGAGAGGCAGTGCTCAGGCCCAGGCCTTCAGTTCCGTGACCCATTCTTAGTGTATCCCAGCCACAACTGAAACTTATTCCAGAAAACAAGAGGAGGTAAGGTCTGATAGGATTTCAAAACTGACTCATCTGCACAACAACTGACACTGCAAGGGTGAAACTTGCTGTCAGTAACATCTAGCTGACATCTAAAGCCCAGAGGGGAGTGTCTGAGAGACTGCAAGCTACCAAGAGGGAGGGGAATATGAACCCATGTGCACATCCAGGATACAGCAACAGAGAAGCCACTATCTGTGCTGTAGAACTACCCAATGTGTTCCTGCTTCACACACCAGCCTCCAACGTTCCCTAAACAGAATGGGTCAGATAGAAAAGATTACAGTAATTTCATGCGTATAAGGCACACCGGAGTATAAGCCGCACTTCCGGGTTGTCGGCAATTTTCCAAACTTTGTCCATATATAAGGTGCACCAGCCTATAAGGCACACTCTTTTTTTTTTGTGGCGAGAATCTGCGTGCAACAAAGTAACAAATTAGTAACTTGTCTGCCTCTTTCTGTCTCCCGTTGTCAGAGGGACCAATACTTCCTTGCAAACAGGAAGAGAGGCGAGAGCAGCCCTGTGTGCAGTGTGAATGAACTCCAATAACCTCGTCTCCTTTCTCCTCTGCTCAGTTGCAGAACCAAGGACATCCGGCAGTTGGGAGAGAGGGAGGGAGGAAAAATAAAGGCACAGCCCATTTCAGGATCTTACCCATCCTGGAAGTAGTTGCAGTATGCTCTCTTTTCCTCTTGCTTCTTGTGTTGATGTGGCTCTCTTTGATCAGGCAGAAACCAAGAGTTGAAGGGAAGGGCAAACCCAAAACCTCAGCCTTTGCCAGGCAAGGTGTAATGAGAGGCAGGTGAGAGAGCAGGGAGCACCTGCTGCTGGATGAGGCATGTGCAAAACAGTTGCTATTGGGGCTGAACTTTGCAGAGCTTGTAGTATCCAGGGTGGGACTGCAGTAAGTGCATTCTGATTTAAAATTTGGGAAGCCATATTTCCAAAATGAGAGACTACATAGGTTCTGCAGGAAAGAAACCTTGCACTCTGCAGAGTATTGACAAGGAACAGGGTTCATTGTTTGGACTTTTTATGTGGAGCAAAGCAGAAATACTTTGGGCTTATTCTGCCCTGTTTTATTGCATTGTATTTGGTCATACAGTTGTGCCTTAAGATTCTAATTCACTTTGCTAACCCATGTATACACTTGTTTCAGTCTTGCATTCCTTCTTGCCTCATGTAGGCAAGAAACTGGCTTGGAACTTCTGTTGCTACCATTATTCATTTTTAATAGACACTCTTCACCCACAAAATAGTTATGTTAAATTTGGATTCATAAATATCCATAGAACTCTGCATTTTGGTTGTAATTATAAGGTCTAATTCTAGAAGGAAAGTTATGGAGACTTCCAGTCCCCAGAACTCAGCTTTAGGGTGTTTTTCACCAATAGCCAGACTTTTCCCTTCTCAGTGTTCTTTCAGAGTAACACCTTCCAGGAAACAATTGTTACATCATTTTTCTCTTCCCAGTGCTCTTTCAACCAAGTGACAGGCATTTGTTTATTTTAATCTTTTGAGTTGTTAGTCACTTCTGCTGTTCTCTGAACTTCGTGGTGGTTTCCATGCCTAACCTGGGTAGGAGACAGCGTGCCTTGTGTTGAGGCCAAATGAAACCCAGTGAGAGCTGGATGCCCACTTCAAAGGGAGAGACAAATACCTGGGCAAAGGCCATGCCAGGAATCAGCAAAGTTATGGGTAATAAAGGAGTTGGTTGGCAGCAGGAGTAAAACCCAAAGTAAGGCGGGGAACAGGGGAAGGCATGCTCTGGAGCTGAGCTGGGGAAGGAGAGGTGGCAGTTAAGACCCTCTTGAGGACAAGAGACTGGAAGGCAGCTGCGCAGCTGGGAGTGACTTGTAGGATGCTTCTGCATAATTATCAATAGTGGCAACAACTAAAAAGGCTCACAAAGCAGTGCTACAGTCTTGGACAGCTACTCATGGTCAGCTGAAGCTTAGCTGGATAGCAAATGAAAGCAATGAGGAGGCTCTAGCTTTTTTTTATCAGCTTGGGACTGATGGTGGCTCACAAACTCTCTCCAGTTTGTGGTTGCCTTTATGTTTCTGGGAGATCAAAATGGATAATGTGACTTCAAACTGTGTCCCTGTAGTTCTCTGAGAGAGGGATTAACAGCAGGGCCACTGAGCTAGTCTGTTCCCTGAGAGTTACGGAACTGTTTTTTCCATTCTTTGTGAATATACTGCTCAAAATCATTTTTTATAGTACCCTGTTGCACTGCTTTTCACGTTTTGCATTTTTATGATTTGTCTATCCCATTGTCAATCTGAAGTTAAAATTTTTCCACATTAATTTTGAGTTTTCACATGAAATATTACTTCACTTTCAAAGCGACAGATGCATTTTCTGTCTTGAAACGTACAAATTGTCTTTTTCAAGTTTTTCCTAATTGAAATGTGTCATGTGTATATTTCTGCCTCACTCATAGACCTACTCTCTGTTTCACCACTTCTTGAGAAATGTGATGTAGAGGGGAGGAAGAAGAATGAACCAACATGAGGTGGGAATAATCTTTGTTTCTCTGAAACACCTACAAGGTAGTACCAAGATCCTACGGAAGATTTGTGAAAATACTCTGGCTGCTACACCAGACACAGCATGGGGAAAGCATTAGGTCACAAAATACAGTCATTCTGTATGAGAGAGTTGGAACAATGGTGCTTCTCAAGGGGTTTAGTTCTCTGCTGGCACTGTTGAGTCCTGTGAAATCTCAGCCTAACTGGTGAGTTGTTTTTTTTTTCTTGTCCATTTAGATCTGCAGCCAGCACCTGACACCCAAGATTGCATTATCATTGTGTGAGTTGTGCATTTAGGTTTCAGTAGAGGTCATTATGCACTGCTGTGGGCCCAACTTTCAGAAATAAATGCTAGAAGCCAGTGTCAATCTCTACTGCATGTCAGAGCATGCTTAGAAGCCAAAATGCCAGATTACATCCCTGCTGTAGTTACCTCTGAAAGGCAGCCCTTCCTGTCAGACGTATCCGTTCATCAACAGCCTGTTAAGGCCCGTGCAGAGAGGTGCTGTCCTGTTGAGCACAGTCATGTTAGCGTATGCATACATACATGAGGTCCCTTCTGCTGATGCTGACACGCTGCAGAGTGCCTGCTTGTGATTCATTACAGAGCTGAAATATAGCTATTTATGTTTCCTTGGCAGAAACTGTAGGATATTGTAGTTTACTGCCATGAGTAAATCCTGTTTTGAGGGATCACAGAGACTTGAACAAACTTTCTAAAAAGCTACTCTTTCCTCTGCGCTTCCTTTATTTGGAGGCAAAGGGCTTGTTGTTCTGTTCCTCAGATTGTGTGTTACACAGTACAGTTCCTTCAGAGATGTGCTTGCATTTGGTCTGGTTCCTGATCCTTAAACCCCTTTAGGGAAGTGCCAAACTCAGAATACCAGGAAGAAGACAGCACTCTGTAACAGAAGTGTCATAGTAACTGCATTTGGCTCATTTGGTTTCTATATATTCTGTGCTGCCCAATGGTTTCTCCTTTACTTGTTCTCAAAGAACATGCGACAATAGTTTGGTATATTCTGTAGCTTAGTCTATTGATGGGGGGGTCAGATCAAAGTCTTCCAGAAGAATGTGTACTTGCTTCAGCTGGCTTAGAAGAGGACTCAGCTGAGGGAATGGGATGAGATTGTTGCTGGTGGAAGTGATGAATGTTTAGCATGAGGTGCAAGAGCCAGAGCTGCCATCTTTACTCTCTGAAAAAAACAGTACTTGGCTGTGAGAGTGCTGACCTGGAGACCACCAGTATCTGAGTTGTTCTGTTTTCTCAGAAAAGAAGGGAAAATGGAAGAAATTCAGTCAGGGGAAGCTGATGGTGACACATTTCAGAAGTGTTTAGTGTCATATTTGAGACACGGGTTACAAGGGCTGGCAGAAATTTGTTTCCCTCAGCCTTTCATCTCTGCATGTTTCCTCACTGGAGTATGTCTGCTCATCAGGTTATTCTCTTCAAGATGCTGCTTTTGAGACAAGTGGTTGCTTCATCTTTTGTCACATGGCCAGTCCTGTTTTCTAAAACTGAACGAGTTGAGACAGACAGCGGGAGGCAGCACAGGAGACTGTGTCAAGAAGACAGTGCTCTCTCTTGCAGTTACAGCTTGCATCACCTTTCTGCATTTTCAGCTGAAGTGGTGTGCAGATTGGAAGGTGTGAATCTCTAATAATGTGATTATTAGTACAAAACTTGGCAAGATTTTTAGTCACGTAAAAACAATCCTCATGCATTTCTGTGAAAACTAAGCCTCAGGCCTTGCAATACACTTGTGTGCATGTGAGGAAAATGCTCAGTAGGCTTCTTTACATAGCACCAGAGTGCTGCTGTTTGTGGTTAGGTTAGTTTTCCACAGCCTGCAACTGTTATTGCACCTAGAGAAGAAAAAATGTTCGGTCTTAGGAGCAGAGAAGACAAGTACAGTAATTTCACATGTATAAGGCGCACCCTTTTTGACTGAAATTTCGATCAAAACCTGGAAGTGCGCCTTGTATATGGACAAAGTTCGGAAATTTGCCAACCTGGAAGTGGGTGGTGCAGTGAGGGGGGACAAGTGGATAGGGGAAGAGGGAAGAGAAGGGAGAGAGGGGAGGGAAACAGAAAGAGGGAGGGATTATGGTAAGAAGATCAGACTTTTCCCTGGTTAATGAACTGGAGATGAATAACCAGTGTTATCAGGAGTGATGTAGCCACCTTGCTCCCATGAAATTCCTTTATAAGGCCATTGACACAAGCTCCTTTGAACTCTGGAAAACAACACAACCCTGAGCTGGATAAAAAAGATCTATAGCCCCTTCCAGGCTTTCTACCGTCACCTCAGCTTTCAAGCTTCTGACTAACTTAAGAGTATAGCCACCTCACGAATTGCCAAAACCAGGGCATGCACAGGCTTACAGCAAGGAAGATGTGACAGTACCAGCATCCCTCCATCTTCCCCTCCCCTTCAAGCTGTGAAATGACAAGTCATCCCTCCTCAGTTCTGTCTGGCCAGGCGAGCTGTGAAGCCATTGTCCCAACATAGGGAGGAGACAGAGCAGAGTCACTTCAGAGGGACATCAACTTCTGCTCGTGCCCATCCCTGTGAATGCCACAGAACTTGTTGTTGGTAGCTGAACTGCAATAATCCCCTGTGTCTGACCATGACACCAGCTCACTGAAAGCTCAACACCACTATCAGCACCGACCTTCAGATGGCAGGAAGCACAACTAAGTCTTTGATAGGTGTTTCCTACAGGAAAAAGCCCATCTATACTCCTCCCAGGAGGACGAAACACTGCAGAAAAGCAAAGGGCAGCTCTATGCCACTTCTTGGAAAGCAGAAGGTAGGGAATCCAGCCTGGGTCCTTATCCACAGAATGTGTCACCATTAACTATAATAGCAATTTTCCCCATGGAAACTCACTTTAAATTGGAAACAACATTCTTTTGCCAGTAGCAACTCAATTTCTCCAAGCAAATTTAGCCATCCTAGTAGTAAGTCATTTTTCCCTTGCATATCTAAATGTATCTATGCAAAGGCGTTTTTGGTTTACATGTCTTTCTTCCTAGGGCCCTGTATCGCCTAATAGTGTCATTTCTTCACCTTTCTAACCACAGGACCAGATATACACAACACCAACCCCCCAAAAAAAATAAATAAATAAAACTACAGCGTTCAACCAACAAAGCTTCCTATGATAAATTCATCTGCTAACAAAATCCCCCTTCTGTTTGGAAAACTAAAGTTAAGGTGTCTGCAGCTCATTATCCTGCTGCTGACCTGCTCTTACACACTCTTCATGCAGCAACAGCTCATCACATCCTACTTGAAGGCCAAAAAAGCAATCTGACCCCATCACCTTGGTTTCGTTACAAATGCCACTGCATGACATAATGGAAAACAGGACCACAGACTCAGTTTCTTTCTGCATGCCTTCTCTATATTTACCCAGCCATCAATATCTTGTTCTGCACAATTATACATAGCTATGCAAAACATAAGTCAGGCATTCTTTGAAGCAACAGTTTTATAATCCAGAGCTTCTTTTCTCTTCCCACAGAACAGAGTTTAAAAAAGACAAGAAGTAATAGCATCACTGAGACCAGAAGAAATGATAATAACCAACTAGGTTGAAAAAACTGGGGTTTTTTAAATGGAGCTTGCATAGAAGTTGGAAGGGAACAGGGGGAATTAGAGAAGCCTCTCTCTTCAATAACTGTGGACTTTCTTGGGAGAACCACATGACAGAACAAAAACACCACCACGGAGCCTACATTACTCCTTTATGACCCTTAGTCCCTCAGATGTTATAGCCCTGCTTCAAGAAAACATGAGTCTGACTCACAGGAGATTTGAGAAGTCACCCCAATGCTATTTCCAATCTGAAGCAAGAGATCAGAACTTGCAAAAGAGAAGAGCAAGAATGAATACCCAAAATAACATTGTGGTAGTGAAGATGCCAGGGAAAAAGGCTAAACCTAGTCAATAAGGAATAAGAGGACTAATAAGATTATGTCTAGAAAGGAGTACTGCAGGCCTTTTTTTCTGCAGAGAGAAAATGGTAGTGATAACTAATCCCACAATGTACTGGGTTTTTTTAACCTGATTGTTTCCTAAAGAAACTATTTCACCTCAACTATACAGTAGGAGAACAATATTTCATGATCCATGCCTAGTCTAGCCAAGCACCTTTACTAGCTAGAATCACAGAAGGGAAATCTCCTCAGCTCCCCAGGCTGTCTCAGTGCATTTCTTCAACACAGAACCTCAAACTGCTGTTGACTCCTCTGAGCAGGAACATGGCGAAGTCCACTCACAGCACTGAGATACTAAAACAGATAAAAGAAAAAAAGCAGCAGCTGCACCATTTTATTGGGAAGACAAGATGACAAAAGACACAAAGCCATAGGATATATCACGGCAAAGCCAAAAAACGAAAAACTTAAAAGATCCCTTGTCCAGACTACCTTATCTTTCAAACTGGTCTTCTCCATCCTCTACCTATGAAATTAGAGGACATGAAGAAGAGAGGCAAAAGAGGAAAGAACAGAAGGGGAGGGCTGCTTACAGTAAAATTGTTTGTTCATTTTTCTGACTTCCTCCTTTGCTCCCACCCCAGGAGGACTTCCATCAGCATGCTGCACATCACCATAACTGATACAAGATTGTTTCTGGGAAACAGCCTCTTAATAATGTCTCTATATAATACTTTGTATCCAAGCACCATTCCACCCAAAAGCGTTGATCAAAACAAATAGTACTGCTCACAGGCAAACCAGAAATACAGTACTGGATTGCAAAACAGGCAGGAAACTCATTAAGATTCCCTTCAGGGCAGTAGGGGAAAAGCACCAATTCCCATTCATAGAAGGATCATCCCTAGATGTAGCACAGAGGTCAAAAAGAAATTATGGTACTATACCCATATAAAGAACATATCTGAGGGATACTGTAGCAGAGTTTTAAACTGCGTCAGAGTAAGCTTAACAAGTAGTCTATTCCCCACTCAAGTATCATCAGGGATCTATTTTGTCAGGTTTTGCTAATACTGCTCTTAGAAGAGAAAGAGGAGAGAGGCAGGGTTGCAGATGTACATATCCAAACATAGATCAGCCAGAAGACTGCAGTAGAGCAATAAAGGAGATCAGAAAAGCTGCCAAGAAACACAGTGAAGACTGGCAGAGGGGTGCAGGTCAGAATAAAGGACTATTAAGAGCTTTGCTGCAAAGTAAACTTGCCCTGCTTTTGACTACTCTTCCGGATTCTGGCCTGTATGGGATATTTCTGCTTTGGGCGTCATTGCAACTGAACTCTTACAAGGTACAGTATCAACAAAATAAGGACTTCTGAGTTCTATAAATCACCAAGCAGAAGCTAGGATGGAAGGGTTAAAGGTCTGAAAATGAGAGAACGGGATCTGTGTGACAGGAAGGGAGCATGTGAGAGGGCGTGTGACAGGCTGTGTAGTAGAATGTGTGTGTCAATCTCATTCCCTTCGAGGCTCTTGGCCAAATGTGGAGCTGAACTTTCTGCAGACTTTGTCCTGCCAAGTCATGTTCCCTTCTCACACTGCCTGACATCACCACAAACACTCAGCTCAAAAACAGTCCAGAGCCGGACAGAATCCACTGCACAAAGCCCAGCCAGTGAAATGGCTGCACTCACGGCACACCCACCAGATGGGAAAACAGAGCCACCGACTCTCCTCACAGGTTGTCTCCCAGTGCCCAGGAGGCCTCACCCGCATCCATGCGGAAACTGCACTACCAAGGTACAAAGAGACCAGAGGTGTTAACAGACCAATGTTTTCCTATTGCCCCAATAGCAGCTCAGAACAGACTGAAAGTCTGCACAAAGGCTCTAACAGAAAGAGGCAGAAGAATGTAACCATCGGACCCTCTGAGTTTGTCACAAGCATCCTGCAGCAAGGACCGCAGTCTGTTCCCAACTCTGGCACAACCCTGCCGCAAGAATGGAGCCATCACACACAAGCCATGGACAAACGAGGAGCCAGCTATCCTGCTAAGACTGATGCCCCAACAGGGTGTGCAAGAAGCCGGCAGCAAACATCCTATCAGAACACTCCTATAACCTTGACTTCTCAGAAATAAGTGCAAACCCAAGAACAAGGCTGCAAAATGCATCACGTGTACAAGTGTGTGGGAGCAGGCGATGGGACTAAGCCAACAAGTGGCTCCATTTCTTATTTGGATCCTTGTGTCAAGGAAGAAGGGTGTGGATGGCCCACTGATTCTGGGACACAGCTAAAGGCACCACCCAGAGCAAGTATCAGGGAGTAGCAGTGGAAGATGATACTGAAATAAGGGAGAACAAAGTCTGCAGTCTCTTCTTGTTTTTTTCTTCATCCTTCACCCCCAATCTGCTGCTTAAAAGCAGACCTTTAGAAAATGCCCTCTAAGTACCACTGATAGGGAGAAAATTCATGTTTTCTTCAGGCAAAGGTTTCTCCTTTCCCCACTCCTGTTTGATTTCTACAAGAACAAACAGCAGCTTGGGTGCTTTTTGCAGATCAAGGAAAAATTTTTCTTCAGTCCCATACCAGCCAGAAAGTTACATCCCCACTTTTCACCTACACACCGATAACAGAGGCAACATTGCATGACTGTACAGTTGTATAGTTATTTCATATCTTACATTTTAAATTTTTATTTTTCACTTTAAAACATTCCTCACAAAAGAAGTTTCCTCTTCCTTTGCTAAGGAAGGGGTTCTGACACCTTCCTTAAAAGTGCATTAGTGCAACATTGCCTGTCCTCATGCTATATGGATCTTAAATCGTATCCCTACCTGGCTTCCTGTCCAGACATGCAGATGCCTGAGAAAGTCCATCTCACCAGCTGTAAACACAAAGGCCACCTTTTGAACTTCTTCCTAGCCCTTTCACAGAAATCAACATATTATCCCTTTCCTGCACACAATGACCAAAGGTGAGAAGCAGTCAACCACAAGAGTGGAATCACAAAGTTGTTGTTTGAGGGTCAGGTGACAGCTTCTCCTACTCCTGGAGCTTGCAGCTGGCTGAGCTGAGCTGCCCTGCCTCGGTGGCACTTCTCATGCAAGCCAATGCACGCTGCTGAGGGCTGCCCACAGGATTCTGAGCGTGCATGTGTGCCTGCATGTCAAGGCACGCACCACCACAGCAAGTCCCAAAGGCTGCTCCACTGCAAGTTCATGCACCCACACAAAGCTGGGAGCTTCTGCCAGCAGACGTGCAAAAAGCCACTACGTGTGCATCTCTGACTGTCAGCTCCTCCAGCAAAAATCTCTGGCAAGGCATGCGGAGTCCTTTGGGGGCTGGCACATTTCTGCATATATGTCCATGGCAACCAAGACATACTAAGAGCTGTTACAGAAGCTTACCTGTTCACCCTAATTTCATAAGGTCTCTAGATAAGACTAGTTACATTCCAAACATTTTCCCTTAAATGGGCTCAACACACAGTTTTCATAATTACAATTGTTAATTTCTAAGTTAATGGCAATTTATTATGAAGCCTAAAACAACAATTTAAACAAACACATGCAGGCCTTATTCAAGCAGAACAGAGCTACTAGAGAACATTTTAAAAGCCTAATTCCTAAACTCAAGGAAGTCACTAAGTCTGCAGAGTCAGTACAAAACAATTCTTTCTTAAAAAGGCAGAAAGATTTGTTTCTTCAATTCACTTACTAAATTAGTTAAGCTAGTGGAGGCAGCATAAAATGTGTGGGAGGTACCTCTCTCCTACAATCTCCAAATGAAAACAAGACAAGGAATGATGAGTTATGCTCATTTTAAGATCTAGAAAGAGACAATTGCCAAAACCAACCAATTCACTTGGCAAAACACAGATAACACTATCCTGATAGAATCAGTTATTTAATAGCACTCTCCGGCAAGCATATTTTCCTTTATGTATACAGCACATGATTTGTGTGATTATAGTATAATTATTAAAAAGTGCATATTTGATTCGATCATTTTATTAAAATGCAGTTTTGCACAAGTAATGAGGAAAGAAATTCACCCAGTAATTACAACTGACCATTTTGTAACTATGATATAATAACATAAGTACATTAGTACGCAGATACACTGTATCATCCTGTTTGGGAAGAAGCAGTAATAGATGAGCCTGACTGATTACACTAAAGCAGCCTTTTAAGAAATTATCAAATGCAAAACAAACTTTAAATGAATTATTTAAATCACTAACTTTAATCGGGATTTCCATCAGCAAGTGGGAAGCCTTGATTTAAACCAATTGACCTCTTTGCCTCATAGCTGCAATAGGGCCAGTGGGCCAACACTGCCCCACACCCTGGAGGGAGAGAGGATACGACTTCCATGCTCTACTGGTTTCAAGAAATTTTATGAGCATATTTGCCAATATTTTTTAAATCTTAAAACAAACTAGAAAGCCTTATATGCCAGGAGACACCTACTCTCTTGTCAGTCATGTGCTTTAGCAATCAGTCTGATACTCACCTAGCATCTTATTTATCTCAGACAGGTTTCTGTGAGTACACAATGCAACCTGACTCTGCAACATGGCTTTTAAATTGCTTCAATTCTCACATCCCACGAGATAGTTCTCCTACTTAATCCTTACAGGCACTAGTTTGGGTCTGTTCAAAACAAGAATTAGATTTCTCAACTCTCTAACATTCTCTTCATTTCTTCACCAACTTCCCACTAAATAAACTTTTTTTTTCTCTTCTTAAACCTACTAGAAAGGTCTGCAATGCTCTGCTCCCCTCTGTGCACTACCTTAGTTAACCTTTGTCCTCTCCAAATAAGATCGTTAAAGAGTTTGACAGTGTATACTTCAAAGTGATTTATAATATTACACCAAGATTATGCAAATCACCTTAACATTTTCTTTTTGACACTCCATAAAGCAAGTAATTCTGCTTTACAGGAAATCTGGTTTTGAGATCTCCAGATATAAAAGTACAAGTTACACTAGCTTTAGTGGTGTCTCCCTTTCAGTGGGAACACAAGAAAGGAATTTGTCTATGATCCAAATATGGAAAAAAAAGTATTTGGTCACAAGCAGGAAGTCACAGAACAAAATTGACACAGGAATGCTAAAGGAAGCCATTGTACCCTTTCTAACTGATATTTTTAAGGTCTGACTGAACATGGACAGCCTCTTTTATTTGAACAGCATTATGCACCTCTCTCAAATGTGAAGTAACTACAATGAAAATGCTAAGTCAAACTTGTATACAGTATACAAACTAGTATACAGTACTTGCATACTAGAAGTATGATTTAATGACCAAGTTCAACCTGTTTATAGCCTTAATGCAGACCTGTACCTATCAGGAGGAAGCCCTCCCCTGACTTCCCTCCTAAGAAGAGGTTCCTTCAAGCAGAGACAAACCAAGAGAATGTGACTCTGCCTTCCCGAGTTGTTATGCTGTAAGGAAAACAAGTTAACACATCCTACAGAAGATCAGGAGAACATTCTCCCCCAATGGAACAAGGTATCTTTGTACAGAATCATAAAAGGGTTTCGAATGGACCTGAGAAATCAAGTAGGTTCAACCCTCATCACCACGGGCAGGAACACCTATGACAGTTCTGGAAGACTGACTTTTCTCCAAGGCTGTCAGGTGTGCGAACCTCATTACTTGCTGGGGGAGGGAAAGAGGGAGAGTGACAAACAATCTGATAAGCTTTCCTATTCAACATGCAAAGACCCACACATCTGCAACAATGAGACTTTCACAGCAGCTGCTTCCAGAGCAGAAAGCAGAATCATCCTTCAACGCACCCAAGACAAAGCACATTATATTCTATACTCTTTCTTAGGCAGATGGGAATCACAACTTATGAAAAACAGCAACAGTTAAATTCAAAACTTGAAATTATGAAAACTGACAGTCTTCACAGCCATACAATCACAGACCAGATCTAATTACAAGAGACCATACTTCTGAGATGTGAGACCATTGCCACTTGATCTAACATTCACCAACAGCAAAATATCAATCCTTCTGTTTACCTCAGAACAAGCATGCAGAGTTGCAAGGACTAATCACAGAGAAAGGAAAAGAAAGCTATAGCAATCAAAAGCCCTTTAAACACACTGGAAACACAACTCTTCCTGCAGGTCTAAGACAGGGACAAGGCAGCAAACTCCTGTTCTGTATTTATACGGCTGCATAGCCTCCCCCTGCCTCCCTGCACAGCCAGCTGGTAAGGGAAACATGCTGACAAGGCACAGGGAGCTGCAGCAGCAGTAACTGGAAAAAGCAAGCGACGGCAACCCCAGGCACACTGCCAGGACACACTAATTCTGTGATAGAGTTTCCTGTCCCTATTTTTTTAGATTAGGCAATTTATATATAAATATTTAGTCCCTGCTGTGTAGTTCTCCCTGCATCCCTTCACAACATGAGTACCTGTAAGTTTCCTTCAGCAACTACAGAACTCCCATGCAGCTACACAATGACCCATTTTCTGTCCTCTCTCAGGCTGGTTTAGGTTTGTTTCCTCCACCTTTTATTTTGAGGGTCTGGGAGAAAGCTTTAAAATATTTTCACCCTGGTTTTTCTCCTGCAAAACCTGGCCTTCCTGTATGAAAAAGGATGCATGGGCATATGCAGATATGAGAAAGAAGTACCACTGCAAGTGCTAGCTTTCAGAAAGAGGTCACACCAGGAAGCCACATAGTCAGTCCTCCTGTGCCACAGGCCTTGCAGCAGAGGTATCTTCGACTGAATATGCCAGAGGTGCATATTCAAGTGGCAAAGTAGTGTAGCAAGGCCAAGCCCCATCTGGCCCTGGTACAATGTGTACCACATCCAAGGCCCTCCTTCCACAGGATAAAAGGGACTCAGCAAGAGTCTCAGCAAGAACTAGCTGAAGTTCTCAAACAGTTTTTGGTTCCATAATTAAAATATAAGGAATGTTTTTCTACCTCAGTAAGGAGATTATGTCTTGATTCAGACTCAATTATAAAAATCAAGCCCACCACTCAGTAAAGGAAATAGAAACCAGGTTCTGTTTTCTTTTGTCTGTTCTCAGATATAGCATTCTCTCTGGAACAGCACATCAACTCCATGTACCTTGAAACAAAAAGCAGATCTGAGAGGATTTTTCCCTACAGACAAACATAACCTGCAGTCATAGCCAGAAACTGTCTGACACGCAGTGATCCAAATTGTTAGTCAGAAATGTGACTCAGTGTTGGAGACTCCCTCAAAAAAACCTTGCAGGGAAGGGCCCAGCTGTCCCTTTAGGAAAAAGAAAAGAAGGGAAGGAAGTTTCAGGAGACAGAGCATTTCTCTTTCACCAGTGATCCAAGGTTTCCTTGCAGGCCATAACGAAATCCTGTTTTGCCAGCTCTGTGGACCTTAGCACCATAAGCGTCAGTGAAATGGCACAATGAAGAGTTACCACCAACGTAAGCAAAGTTACCTCTTAACAACATCATGCAAACCGACAGCCGTACAGACAAGTTTCTGTCCTAGAAAACTCGCGACCTGGGTTGACAGGATGCAACAGGTGAATGACACAGAGAACTTCATGTTGAGCAGAGAGGAAAGCTAACAAGTTACCACAAAGCAAGTAAACATCTCCGGACAGTACCTCCGGAGAGAGCAGACAGAAACCCGGACTCTTCAGATGCACAACAGCCACGAGAAACTGACACCGCTAACCAGATGCCTGCGACCCCCCTGCAAAGGGACTCTCTCCAGCAGCACAACCGCGCAGTCCCCGCCGCAGACACCGCGCATCACGGCCGGCGCTGGGCTCCGGACCCAGGCCGAGTGACCCTGTCCCTCCCTGCACAGGGTCCCACTCGAGGGACACCGCCAGCCCGGCCCGCACCCCGCCGGGCTCTGGACGCCTCAGCGGGCCGGGCCGCCGTACTCTTCCTTCCTGCGCCGCCCGGCCAGGCCCGGCCAGCGCTGCGCCGCCGGCTGCCGGTGGCAGGGAACGCTGCGGCGCTCGGGCCGGCGCAGGCCGCGGGGCGGGACAGCGCGTCCCCGTCCCCCGCCGTGAGTCACGGCCCCGCGGGCGGCGAGAAAGAGGCGCCGCCGCCCCCACAGCCAGAGCCAGCGCTAAAAGTTACCGGCGCGGCCCGCCGCTCCCGGAGATGCGCGGCCGTCCCCCGTGGCAGGAGGGGAGGGGCGGCCCGGCCCGGCGCTCCTGCCGGCGCTGTCCCCGGCGCTCTTCCCGGCTCCGCGGCGGATCTGCCGTGATGTCACGCGGACCCGGGTCACGTGCAGGCGCCGCCCGCCCCGCTCCGCCCCCGCGGGTCCTGCGGGACGCGAAGGCTCCGGGTCCCCGTGCGCTCCCGCCGCCCGGGAGCCACTCGCGCCGACAGCCCTACCAAGCCTCTGCTGCTGGCCCGCCCTCGGCGCGGCAGAACCAGCAGCACCAACAGAACGATCCCAAAGCAGGTGCCGCAGGAACGGCGCACGTTCCCCCTCCGCAGAGAACCTTGTCCTTCCAGCACTCGCCAAGAACCTGCTCAGTGATGCGGTATCGGTAAACAAAGGGGAAAAAAAACAAAAACGCGGCTTCTTGCTGTCCTAGAAATAGGAAAGGTAATTTAGTTTAAATTCACTAAGCATTCGAGCATGAGCAAATGAAACACGTTATTACGTCCCGCTGAGCCTCGTGTATTGCACCAACCCTGCCCTGAAATAACCCCTCTGCTTCACAAACAATTTGGCACTCTTATTAAGACCTGACACACAACTTCCTAACTCTGCAAACTACAGAAAGTTTTAAGCAAATAAACAGGTACAAAAGGTTATGAGCCGCTGTGCTTCATGACTTCGAGACTTCTTTCCAACGCGAGAGCCGTGTTTCCTTTTTTCCTTAAAAAAAAAGAAAGCTGAGAATCTCATTTACCTACCTCTACGCATTTCTTTGCGGACATAAACACTAAGCAGCACTAAATTGATTTAATTGCCTATGACTTTTCCCTCTACCCACGAGATCCTCGGCCAAGGATCCAGCGGACGCACAGACGGCAGCAGAAGCTCGGTTTCGTCTCACACTCGTCTAATTCGACGAAGTTTCGTCAAGAACAATCCAAACTGGGCAAAACCCGCCTCTTTGCCAAGAGCCAGGAGCAGCTTGCCATTCCACACGAGCATGCTCAGGCTGACCCAAGGGACGATCAGCGACCCCCGGCTGCCGGGCTGTGCGTGCCAGGCCGCCTTCCCTCCTTCTGCCCACGAGTTTACCCAGGAGCACACGGACAACGCCAGAACACTGTGAAACCTCGTGTCCTGGAGCGAAGCTGCGGCGGCGGTGACACCGCTGCGCCCTCACTCCACCTCCCCGCTCCTACCGAGCGCCTCCGCAGCTGCAGCCCGGGGCGAAGCCTGCGCAAGGCTGACAGCCGAGGACAGCTCCGCCAGCCCGGCGGGCCCGACGCAGCTGCTCAGGGGGAACAGCGGGGCTGTGCCGCCGCCGGGATCCTCCTCCTTGGGGGCGGGAACGCGCCCGGGGCTGTGCGCTGCGAAACGGCGCCCGCGCGGGCCCGCGGCCAGTGGCGCTCGGTTCCGGGCGGTGTGCGAGCGCCATGGCGGGCGGGTGGGGCGCTACCATCCTGCTGCTCCTGGCGCTGTGCCTGCAGCCGCCGTCCGCCCGGGCCCGCAGCCTCCGCTTCGTGACATTGGTGAGAGGGATGGGGGAGCGCTCCGGGAACCGGGCTGGGCTGAGATAGCCGGGTCGGGCCGAGGTGACGCTATGCCGCCCGCAGGTGTACCGCCACGGAGACCGGTCGCCCATCAAGGCCTTCCCGAGGGACCCGTACCAGGAGAGCGCTTGGCCCCAGGGATTCGGGCAGCTCACGCAGGTGCGAGCGAAGCGAGGCGAGGCGGGGGCCGGGCCGGGGTCCTGACCGCCGGTGACGCCCGGTGCCGTTGCAGGTGGGGATGCGACAGCAATGGGAGCTGGGCCAGGCCCTGCGGCGACGCTACCGCGACTTCCTCAGCGACACGTACCGGCGGCAGGAGGTCAGTGCCAGCCCCTCGGCTCAGGGAGCGCCGCTCTCGGCCGCCCCAAGGTGGGCCCGGTCCGCGGGTGGCTCCTTTGGGAAGGGAAATGCCAGCGCCTGGACTCGTCTCCAAGTATATTCGTTCCTTAGCCCATTGCAGAAGAAGAAGAAAGGCCCAAGCGGGCTCTGAGCTGAGTCTGGCCGCAGGGAACGGATCGGCCTCGTCTCAGCGCTGCCCTCGCAGCGGTTGCAAAGGCAAATCCAGCCAGAATAGAGTCACCCACTCTAAAGTCCAGGGAGCTAAGCAGCCTTGTGTATTGTGACTGGTATTTGTTTCTTACTCGAGCTTGTGAGATTTTTTTTTTCCTGTTACAGTAGCTCACAAGAATGCAGCCCGTGTTGGCCCTGCCCTCCCCAGTGTACCTGAGGTACAGTCTCACCAGAGCCTGTAAATATAAGTAGTAATTACTGGCTAGCAATGATCCTCTCATTTCCTTTCACCTGTAATGTATTGACAGCTTCAGTTGCCCAAAGCAATTAATTCCCTACTCTCTCATTAGGATGTTCTCACACTTTATAATAGTTCTTGAGAAACTGATGGGTTTCTTTTGAGAAAACTCACAGAGCTCTTGTGGAACTGTGTACTGAGCACAGAGGAAATTATAAAAGATTTTTAAAAAGTAAGGAAATAAAAAATCCTCCCAAATCCTCCCTGCTATTAATCCACTAGTATTGAGACAATTGAAACATGAACAGGTGTCCAGACAACAGGCTGGTTCAGATGGACAGCAGGCAGCCAAGGCCCCTCTCTTGTCCCATTTCAGTCTCTGCACCACTTCAATTATTTTATCTGAGCTCAATTAAGGTGATTGAACAGATGGAGCAAACTAAGAATAACCATAACTTTTCCTTGTTTCTCCACTTCTAGGGCTTCCCAGTGAGAACCCAGCTTGTCACAGTTCAGGTTACATCCTTTCTTTTGACATTTACTTCATCAACAAAACTTCCAGCATTGGCTCAAACACAAATCCTTTAACTATTCTCAGTAGTTCCTTTCCAAACATACTTCACTCTTATACAGCTTCTGCGAGTTGAAACTGTTTTCCTTCTCTTGCTTGAGAAAGAAAAACAAACCAAGACATGTGCAAACAAAAGCTGTTCCGCTAACCAAGCCTGAACCCTTGCTCAACTTGAGCAACCACCCTTGTAAGAAGTGTTGCCTCTGGGTGACACCATATGACCGTCTGTCACCTGACTCAGCGACAAGCTGGAGCCTTGTGGCAAAAGGTGCTGAAGAAAGCATGTACACTCAGGGCTTAATTGCTTGGGAGTTTTATGATAGAATTAGGTCCTTATCTTTTAAAATATTTCCTTTTTGTTTCTTCAGAGCTTACCATGGATAAAAGCAAACCTGTCTAATGAGTACAGGGTCAGTTTTTTCCATCTACAGTTAAGAGGTAAAAGTGGGCAGACCCTGATATCAGAGAAAAGACAA
The DNA here is from genome assembly GCA_009812075.1 of Sialia sialis. Lineage (NCBI taxonomy): Eukaryota > Metazoa > Chordata > Aves > Passeriformes > Turdidae > Sialia > Sialia sialis. The sequence continues at coordinate 24,444,691 of VRYO01001269.1, read as the reverse complement.
GTTGGATTTTTTTTCTTAGGACTGTAAAGTTTCTGAGGTACACTTCACATTAGAGGGATAATACAGAGTATATATATTTCTCTCCTATATATGTTTCTCTCCTAACATTTTAAAAAAATCCCTATCTTTACATTATATTTAATTCTTCAGGCTTTTTGTTGTTATTTTGGATCAACATGCTGTTTCCTGGGACATTCTTTTATTCCTTCCTGTTCTTCTTGTTTCATCACTGGTTTCTCTCTAGTTTGCTCTTAACTGTATTGAGTACACAAATATTAGAATACTAAAGTTTTACCATTTTGAACTTCTGATCGTTGCTGTATTTTTCTAATTTCTCCCTTTTTTTCTGGCTCAGAGCTGTCTCTTCTGAGCTCTAGAATAGTCATTTTGGCTCATTAATCCAAAGAACCCACAATGATCAGATAAAATCCCAGCCCTCCGTGTTTTTGTTTATTCTCTTGTTAGTCAGATCACTCTTGTCTTTGTTTCTCAGATGGAAAAACTGAGGCTTGAAGAAGCCATTTCTTTTCCTGAGCACAGTCAGTCATTCCTTGAGCTGACAACAGAATGCAGTTTTCTTCAGTACTGCTCTGCAAATATAGCATATTTCCTATCTGTGCCCATAGTTTTCTGCACCTTTGTCTTCCTCTTCTATGACTCTTCCTCAGACTTAAACTCTCTTCTGTCTCTAACCTTAGTGCAGTGCACCTGGGTAACCCACTGATCCAGACCAGACAGCTCTAGTATTAGACAGCAGATTTTCTTTGTGTGTCCTTACAGTTTTGACCAACATCAGCAGGCTTGGCCCCTTGAACTCCTGCTCCCCTGCTATCCCTGAGCAGCTGCAGGGCACTCAGCAGCGTTCCTGGGTGAGCGCATCGTCCTGTGCCTGAGCACCACTACCTGCAGGAGCGTTAGTAATGGTGCACTGTCCCTGTCCTGCAGATCTTCACCCGCAGCACGGACTGTGATCGGACGCTGATGAGTGCAGAGGCCAATCTGGCCGGCCTCTATCCCCCAGGAGGACAAGAGATGTTCAACCCTAACATCTCCTGGCAGCCTATCCCTGTGCACACAGTGCCTGAGTCTGATGAAAGGGTAAGTTTCTCTGAAAGACATGTATTGACTACTCAAGTAGTGTAGTGTCCAAAAATATTTGCTACAGTCTTGATTCAGATTCTCTTTAACTTCCCCTGGGACCTACCTTGCAGACGTTTTCCTATTTTCAGAAAAAGATGAGAGAATTCAGGGGCTGGGTTCACTCAACATGTCAGGTGCAACACCCAAGCAGACCACACATGGTCTGGAGTATGTCAGCAGGCACTACTTGAGGCTGTGTATAGATGCAGTCAGGGTTTCATTAGAGTTGTGCATGTTTACTGCAAATTCTTTACTCCAGCATTCTTGGTGACCTGGCTACTCTTGTCTCTGCCCAGCTACTGAAGTTCCCTTTGACACCTTGTCCACGGTATGAACAACTACAGACTGAAACACGGCACTCAGCAGAATACATAAATAAGACCAAAGAGAACTGGGTAAGTGATTGTTTGCATGAGGTAAGGTGGTTCTAGGCTTGAAGTTATCACCTCCATATAATCAGAGCTCTGAGAAAAGGGAAGGGATACCAGTGCATATAATACAGCATAAGATTAGAAAATGAAAGACCTTTTTCTCTTCTCCAACCTACAGCAATTCCTGCAGATGGTGGCAAAGGAGACTGGGATCCGGGATATCTCTCTCGAGAGTGTATGGAGTGTGTATGACACACTGTTCTGTGAAGTAAGTCTGGCCATCATCTTACATCCACCAGAATGTGGTCTTTAGGATTCACTGGATTTAGTGGAAATTATTTTACAAAATCCCATGAAACAGCTTTCCACCCTACAATCAGAAGTAATGTTCTAATTTCAGAACCATAGTTCTTACTCAATAGAGATGTGCCAAGAATTACCTGGTTTTGCACCCTATAACCTCTTACTCCACAGCTCAGATACATATTATGTCAGAGTCAGAGAAAGTCCCACCTGCATATTAATGATTTCTTGAAATTCACTAGAAAATGACTGCAATCTGGAATCTTTAGATCTCTGTGGACAGGCCTAAGTCCAACAGGGTAGAAATGAGATCTCTGCAAACTGAAGAAACATTAACTTTATTCCTGGTGTTACCTCTACCTCTGATACATTAAATCAATCACTTTTCTTTCTGTGCTCCTGTTAATGCCATATCTAAAAGAAAGTAATTCTATCCTAAGTTAATTGGGGCTCACTCACATCTGTTTTTGACCTATTTTAAGGTCCTTTGTCAGAGAAAGACTCTGTTACTGATGTTACACTTTACCATTTGGGACAGGGGCATCAAACTATATATGAGTTGATTTCTGTTGAAAGCACATCTCATGAAGACTTAAACAAAATCAGAAATTGGGTTAGCTGTGTTGTGATAACACTAAACTAAAGATCACATATCCAGGAGACTTAAAGTTGTTACACACAAGTTTCTCAGTGTATAACTGTACAGCCTGATGAAGTAAATTAAGGACATCTTTCATGTCAAACTTGTGAATTATTGAATTATGGACATAGTAAACTAAAGCATTTTGACACTGTGTCACACTAATTATATGGATGTGCAAGACTGCTTTACTCACTGGCAGTAGTATACAGTGGTGTGCACTATTTTGGGGGTGTAAAAGATAAATCAGTAGGGAATTGCACTTTGCTAAGTAAAGTAGCAGCTTGGGTTGCTGCAAGCTGAGAATATTCCAGTCCAGAGCTGCATTGTACTATGTGAATTTGCCCTTTGTATCACAAACCTGATTTCCTGTCATGTAACAATCACAGTGAATCAACTTCTCTTGGTAACAAAATATCCTTTGGTCAGAGAGATCAAGAATTTAAAATCTTCTTCATTTTCAAGAGTCACTTAATGAACTTGCAGATTGGGCCTGGAAGGCCAGCTGACAAACCACTATAATGCCCAAGAACTTGGAGAACAGCCCACAGTCCCAAAGCAAAACCAGAATGTTGTTAGGGAAAGAGTATTTCTTACTCAGAACGGTACCGTGAGTCTCATTGGTCTCTTCAGCTCTTTTAGTCTTCCTTCTTTTTAGTAAGTCGCGCAAAAAGTGCCCTGAGGAGGATTGTTTTTCTCACCTCAGCCAGTAGAGTCATTCTACTATCTGGATGGAAACCATAAAGAGTTGAACTTACCAGCTATGCTTTTTGTAAATTAATGAAGAACTAACTAAATATCTAAGCCACTGATGGAATTTCTCTGAACCGCACAGACAGAATGGGCCCTTAAGGATATTCAGCCTCAACTGCTGGCAGTCTAATGGGATGTGGTAAAGAAAATTGTTCTCAGTAATGCTGGGAAACCACAACTTACATTTGTCCGCTATTATAACTAATCCTTTCATGTACTGAGTTGGATGCAAAGCAAGTTCTTCTCTTGGTTCCCAGTTCTCAGCCTCCTGGGTTTGAGTACAGGGCTTTGTCAGTGGTACATCCCACTGTTATGTCCACAGAGCTAACTTTGTCCAGTATCTCTCAGTGGCCCTCAGAACCTCCAGGGAAACAGGTGCAGGTATACAGCAGAAATCCTGAGTTTGTGTTCACTCGCTTATCTGTTTGGGATTTTTTAACCATATGCCACCTGCAGGGAAGAATCAGCCACATGTAACCTTAATGCCCTAAGATTATTGTATCAATTACAACATGACCTTGCATTCCAGCTGTGCTTTCACAGAAATGTAACTCCTAGGTTGCAGTCTTTATTCTTCTATTTTCTGAAACAACATCAAAACCCACACATATTCTTTGTATGCAGCATAGCAGTGTGAGGTCAGAAGCACAAATAGGAAAGGGGCATATTGCATATTTAAAATAGTGTAGGAAAGCAGCAGCTGTATGGGCAGGTCTCCAAACACCCTCCCATTCTCTATTTAATTTGCAGCCTGTGCTACCTGCACATGAATGTTCTGTTTCTGTTTCTAGCAAGCACACAAAATGGATTTGCCTGGATGGGCGACTCCAGATGTCATGACTCAACTGAGGGAACTAAAAGACTTTGGTTTTGAATTTCTATTTGGGATCCACAATCGGGTTGAAAAAGCTCGTCTGCAAGGCGGTAAGTGCACCAAGGAGGGAGCTTGTGCTGCTGTCTGGCTTTTGTCTCTTACCAGCTGTTCCCTTTCCCCAGGGGTCCTGCTGGATCACATAAGGAAAAATCTAACCAAAGCAGCAAATGTTTCTGCCCATCAGAACCTAAAACTACTTGCCTATTCAGCGGTAAGTTAGAACTGGGGCTGGCTTTTAGCCATCTCCTTCTTGCAGGGGATTTGGGCTTGGTGATATTTTTAACCCTTTCTAGCTTCCTTACAGTCCAGGCAGTGAATAGGACATGCATCTTTGCCTCTGACTGGGTGGGAGATGCAGTATCTGGCATTCCTCTGGGATCCCTGAGGAAAATTCCCAATGTGTCCTTGTTCCTGTTAGCTCAGACTCATGAATGAGACCGGTAGACTTTGGGGAGCCACTGCTCTATTTATTTGGTCAATGGGTTGATGCTACTCAAATGTGATGTTTCAGAAGTGTGGATAGAGTTGTCTCCCCTTTCCAGCAGCCTACTGCCTGGAAAGTCAAGCCTCTCTTCCAAATTGCTCTCTAGAAATTAATTCTCAAAAAACAGTGCAGGATATATATGGCTGTTTCACTTCCTCCCCTTCTCTGGCACCATCACAGACCACTGTTCTAGCAGTATAGTTCCTCTACCATTTCCTAGATGGAAGTTAAGAAGGTGACGTCCCCTCAGCACTGCCTTGTCCGTTACTGGTAACGGTCTGAGCTGCTCTGCCACATCCCTAAGGGTGACTGATTTGGTTTTTTTCCCTCTTTCTCAGCATGACACCACACTTGTGGCACTGCAGATGGCTCTAGATGTCTTCAACAAGATCCAAGCACCATACGCCTCATGTCATTTATTTGAACTGTACCAAGAGGATGATGGGTGAGGGCTGCAGTAAAGAAAAGACATCTGCTGTGATTTTACCTTGAGGGTTAGATACCTAGGCTAGGCTCCACTCTTGGGGCATGCAGTCTTGCTCCTAGTGGCAGACTCCCATGAGGAAAACTCATCAGCAGAATAAAGGAAAGGGTGTGCACACTGAGTTTTTGGGAAGGGATGACTTCAGCTAGAGGGGAAAAAAAAACATCTTGCTGTGTTTCGTTTTCAGTAACTTCTCTGTGGAGATGTTTTACCGAAATGAGAGTGGGAAGGAGCCCTTCCCACTGACAATCCCTGGCTGTCAGCATAAATGCCCATTGCAAAGATTCTTGGAACTCACAGAGCCTGTTGTTCCCCAGGACTGGGAGCAAGAATGCAAGGTGTCAAGCAGTATTCATGACACAGGTAAGCCCAGGCTTGACCAGAGTGTGGCAGAAGGGGAAAGTCTGGATGATGCCATGCTGACCACTTATTTTCTCCCTTACAGAACTCTTTGTGGGTTTGGCTGTGTGTGGATCCATTCTTCTTCTCCTTATTATTCTCCTTTTGACTGTACTCTTTCGCATACAGTCTCAGCCCCCTGGCTACCGTCACGTTTCCAATGAAGGAGAAGAGCAGGCCTGACAGTTGCTTCAACTCCTTCCCAGGCAGTAGGAGGGAGCTGTGTTGCCCCTGAGGATGACTGGGTACCTTCAGTTACTCAGCATTCTTGTTTTTTGGCCTTTGCTTCCCAGAACAAAGCTGGACTTGATTTCTGGATGCTTTCTAAAGGTGACATCCTTCAGAAAGGACTGAGAAAAAGAACTGAGCTACTCTACAGAAATGACACCTTATCCTTGAAGCCAATCTACTGTGTGGTGCCCCGGTCCTCATACAGCTTACAGTTTGGGCTTCCCAACATGGCCAGTTTCAAGTTTTCCTCCTTTCAAGTGACTCTGAACATTACCACTCACTATGACTGTGGCAGAGAAGCTTGGGGCTCCAGAAGCTGCCACATCCAGTTGCATTTCTCTTCAGGGTCACCCCACTTTGAATGCTTTTCCCTCACACCATAGGGCTGGTGATGGTGGAAAGGCTGGGCTTGAGCTGAGGGCACAGCTCACCAACAATGCACCAAGACTCATCTACTGTCCATGCAGAGGGAACTGCTGCAGATAATGGGAGACATGTGAAGTGTTTCTTGAGGTTGCTGTCAAGTAATTACTGCTGGCAACTGGGTTTTTTCCCCTCTTCCCATTGTGGGTCAAGAGAGAACTGTATTGAAATCAGGACAAGACTGAAAACCTAGCATTTTTAATCACTTCTAGGATTTGGCTCAGAGTAGAATCAGAGCAGAACCCAAAGAAGCTCTAAGAGCTTCATGAGAGAGCAATTCCTGTGACTGAAGCAAACCCACACTCAATTTCCTATGCACTGTTGGCTCTGGAAAGAAAACTCACTGTAGATAAGAAACTTGGTTTCTGTCTAAAGATCCCAAGTTTAAATTTTACTTCCCACATCTGAACTTCAAGAACCTATTAAAGGGAGTATCCAGTACTCCAGGCAGTCCATATTTCAGCCCAAGGAGTATGCTTCACTAGCAGAATGTTTTTATGCTGTAATTAAGAGATGTAGCAGAGCTGTTCACCTAAGACTAGCCTAAATGCCAACTTCTAGTTTTAATTCCTGTCTTCCTTACTGGATGGACAAAAACCAAACATTAAGGATCAGAGTTGGCAGATGACTGTAGATTCCTTTATTTGTCACACTTGGGATTTTGTCTGAAGCGTGACTCCATCTCCACCCTGGCCTCTCTGTGCACTGCAGCTGCTGCTGCAGAGACCTTCACACCAAGTGTTCACCACCTGCTTTGTAGTTTTTGGCAGAAAATGAGAGACTGAAGCTGGAACCAGAAGCACAGGCTCTTCACATGGTGATACTGCACATTCACTTCCTACTTTTACTTCCCTTTCTGGGACAGTTCTCTTCCCCTCTTGGATGCAGAAGCCAGTTCTTAGGTTACAAACATTTCCTTTTGTTCCCCCTAAGGAGTGCCGTGGGGACTTTTCTCCACACCGTAATCATCATCTGCCAGCATGGGAACCCTAAATCAGCAGAAGCAGCTTGCTGTTCTCAGCATCTTCCTCACCTTTATGTTCTCTGAAGATACAAACTAGGTCTCCTGCACAGCAAGACAGTCACAAAAAAAATGCTACTGCCTGTGAGAACAGGCACAAGAAAGAGGTAATAGTGCATTCAAGAGGATCAGACCTGTTATTTAAAAAAAAAACAAAACAAATTTTGCACACACAGAGAAAAGGTTTCTATGATGATTTAGACATTTTGACTGTGAATGATTTTCTGTACTTGTTCCAATACATTTCATTATTAAAATCAATTTCGCACTGAACTCTACTCTTCTTCTCTAGTTCACAGAGTAAGCACCAGTGTGCTCAGTGTTGGAAAACAGGCAGAATTTACTGCAGCATACCCCCCCAAAGGAATTCCCTGTTTCACAATCCCAAATGTAGCACAAGAGATTTGACATAAACTGGTTTTGACTGGAGCAGCTATGCACAGATACAGCTGATGATGCATCCTGCCCAACTTGGAGGAGTCCTCTGCAGACTCAGTACTATGACTGGTACTCCTACCACGGTTGTACATCTCATGGACCTCCTGTAGAAAAGTCTCAAACTTCTTCCCTACAAAAGCAGTTCAGCAGTATCCTCAAAGCAGCCACTCTGTTGAAGAATTTTAGTTTAGTACAAAATTTTATTGATATTAATATTGCAAAACTATAAACATAAATGTGAAGAATCTGTCCAGGCTTGGAGCTCATCCCATCCCCCATCAACCTCTGGGACAGCAGCAAGGCCCCAGGCAGCCTTGTAAACAAACTAGAAAAGCAAAACTTTAACAACAGTCTTGAGAATTCGCTCTGAGCAGGGGTATTTGGAAGAAATCCCTCATTTCTGCTTTATAACACTCTTACCAAACATTCTGAAGCACATAGGCATGGGTGAAAAATATCACCTAATCATTGGCAAGAAACAGCCTAGAACTCTGAAAATAGCAACTACAGCATCAGTAGGTGCCCGGCTCTATACTGTCCCTGCAATCAATGATAAGAGACCTCTGGCATCTTGTTCTTTGTGGTCCAGTTAAACAGCTGCAAGCAGAGAACAGGCTAAACCTGATGTCTTAAACACATTTTCCACGTTTGCATATAGGAGAGCTTGGTGTTTCCTAGGATACCCACGCTATCCATGACTTCGGCCCTGTGAACATTCTATCTTTTCAGGATGTCAATCCTGCTAGCAAATGGTTTCTCAACTTGGTTGGACTAGAGCAGGCTGGGGACCCTGTCCTGAGCTGCTCCACTGCAGACTACAGGAAATGGAAACCTCTGACAAATGATGACAAACAGGTACAGTAGGCTGAAAGCAGTAACTTCAGCAAGATCTAGGAACATCTTTGAAATTACTCTAGTGCCTCAGAAAACGAGCAGTAACTCCACTTGGAGAAAGCAAATACTGACACAACTTTCTAGAAAGGGAGGCCAAGAGGATCAGGGAAGCAATATCTGATCTGGGGAGGAAGGACAAAGTCTAATTCCTTACATGGCTTATACTGCTTATTGCCAACAACTGAGTTTGTACCTTGGGATTCAGAAAGGATCAAAATACTAAATCAATTCTCTAGATCTATCTCTCTTCACTTCCTTCCCCAGGGTTTAGAATCACTGCTTTTTGTTTTCATCTCCTCCAGCTCCCCAGACATTAACTTAGCTTTTGAGTTTGCTTGTGCCAGGGTTTGCCTGCCTCTGCCCTCCATGTCTGGATGAACTCCAGCTTCCAGTCCCCTATTCTCTCATGGTTCCATGTCTCTGTCTGTCATGGCTTTCAAAAGATGTTCATGCTTCTTGGCTGCCATCTCTTCCTGGTTCCAGATCAGAATATTAAAGCCTGAGAAGAAAAATTAAATGCTGTATATCAGAAACTCTACATGAATCATAATACCTCAGGCTATGTCACTTAAATCCCAGAAATTCAAAATACTTTTTCTAAGGTATTTCCAAAGTATAGAGGATGCAAAAATAGTTATTGCAGATGCTGTGTCCACATAGCCATGGAAATCTGATCTAACTAAGAAAAGTAAGCAATTCCTAGTCTCATCTGTCACAGGTCTAAGACTTAAACCTATAGCCAGCTAACTTAATCCCACAGCCTGCAAAAAACTGACTAAACCTGGTCTACAGCCTAGGCAATGAGAAATTAAACAAAGGGAAATAGTACTGCCTAGCAGGAAAAGGCTCTTTCTCCCTCCACTGTTTTCTACTGCCTCATGGACAGCAGGTGGCAGCAGCTCCCGGTTGCTGGAAGGCTTCCCACTCCAGACTCGATGTTCTCAGGAATGTTTTACAGCGATGACTACCAAACTGCTTCCCAAATGCAAAGGTGTAAGACTGAAAGGAAGGTCTTAATCTCTTTCACAGACATAGGAAGTTGTAAAGGGCTACTAGCAAGTGGGATTTGGCAAACCTCTCACAACTTGTTTTAATCTGGAACAACAAGTCAGCCCTTTTCTGGGACTAGAACTCACACTTTTACTGCCCCAGGTTCTCTTTACTTACCCATGCCAGAAGCCAGTGTGTCTCCCATAGGGTTAAATTTATTGAGCTGGAAATGAAAACACAAAATCTGTAAGAGTATCACTACTTATGTAACAATCATAAGAGCACCACAGCTTATGTAACAGCAACAAACCATCTGGGAAAAATAGTGTTCCCTAAAAGTATCACAAAATGTACCACAACCATGGACTAGCCCTGCTCAAGTCAGCCGTTTTAGCTGGCAGCCATATCCCACAACAGCATGAGTCTGTCACAAGTAAACTGGATATGGTTCTAGTCTCTGAGCCATGCCCCTTTCCCAGAGATAGAGCTGTGTTATTTACAGCTGCAGCACCAAACTCACCGAGATGATCCCAGAAGCATTTGGATCGTAGAGCTGACAAACCATCTCACCGGTGTTACCATCGAACACATCCACAGTCCGCAGCTCGTTCAGCGTGTACCCAGGGAACTTGGGGTCTGGGTAGCGACCTACGACAATCAGGTCATAGCGAGGATGCCATGTTGCCTGATCAGAAAACAGTCACAAATAGCTTAGAGAAAGGGACAGAGTTCAGCACAGACACTGGAAGCAACTCTTACTATATCCCACCCACTGCTTGAGGAACAGAGCTCCACTGGGAGCTGCAGCAGTGTAAATATCCACCCACCAGTGTAGTACCTTGACCAGAAATCAGCCCATTTCTGATTTGCAGACAGCTGCTAGCACCGAGCATGATGCTCCTCTTTGACTTAACTCACCTTAATAGGTGTGAGGTGCTGAAACTGCCTATGTGGATGTGGAATCAGATGCTGTGGCTTGGTCCAGTCTGAAGATGAGTAAACTCTGATTTCATTGTGCTGGTCTGTGCTCAGAAGCTTGGCACCATGTGTTGGGCTGAAGTAAGCTAGCGAAGTGAGACAATAGGTAAAGATCACAATGCTGTGACTGACAGAAAACATAAGTGTCACATTTTGCTGATTAAAAAATCCATTACTATTTCTTTAATTGGGATGCAAATATGGCTGTGTATCCCAATAGATCAGACTTTGACAAGACAGACTACCTGTCTCAAACTCAAAGCTCTTACAAAAACTAAGCTGAGACCTATCGTCCTGGGTTATCTAAGAAGAAATTTTTTTCTCCTTTCAGAATCACAGGAGGAAACATTGCAAAGAAAGGAACTTGCTCATTCAAATGGAATGACAGTGGAATAATAAGATGGACACCTGCAGTTTGGACTTCCATCAACTGGTAAAGCTGCACCCAAGAAACAGGTTTGCGTTCCATTCTCTGCTCTTGTCAAAGGGATTGCCACAATAAATTCAGTTTTCTAATCTCAGCCACTGCTGCTTTCAAATTCACTTCTCAGGTACAGTGTCACAGTTTGTATCACAAGTCTAAAGAAGGTGCTGCAGCTGCCCTAGCTACCTCCCTGCCTCTGGCCACACATTCCCAACAGCTCCCTTGCTTTAATTAGCATGCAACTTGGAATCTGAGCACAAACTAACACTGCCACCACAATAAAAGCTCAGGCAAGTAGACTCTCTGCAGACATCTATGCAATGAAATCCCTAACTCACCTGCATTGACAGGTTTCTCATGAGGAAGCAGATGAAGAAAACTTGCTTTGTTTTTGATGTTTCTGAGGTCCCAGATTTTGACTGTCTGATCCACAGATGCTGTGGCAAACATCCACTCACATCGGGAGTTAAACTCTACATGAGTCACTTTCTTCTTGTGCAGTTTCAGCTTCCAGATCTGCAGAAAATCATGTAGAAAAAATTAATCAAGATCTGGAGTAAAGAAATGAAATTATAATCTACTAGTGCCGAGTAAAGAGGTCTCACATTTTAGAGTAACAAAACTTCTAAAATACACCAAGAGTGTATTCACTGGAAACAAGAAAGGAAAAGAATGACCTTGGGAAATAACTATTTCATTCTAGAAAAACTCAGATCTGTCAATTTATTACAGCTATGAGAAAAGAAAACACAACCCTGGGCCTTCATGGAGGGAAGTATTAGTGCCACTGTACAAAGCAAGATCACATCTGGAAGACTTTAAGCAGTGTCAGCCTTTCACTTGAAGAAAGATTTAAACAAACTGGAACACATAGAGAAAATCTGCTGCCAAGATAACAAAAAGGAAGGAACTGCTTTGTGTGGAAAACCAAAAAACTTTGCTTTAAGTAAAAAAGGTGAGAGGAGATATAACTGGCTTCTAGAAATATGTGAGCAAAGAAACTTGAGGGTAGGACAAATATTTCAATTAACAAAAACAATAACAAATAAACCCAAAGTGGCCATGAATAAATTTCTACACAAAGCCAGAAGGTTATCTCTAATCTAAAGGTTGAAGCTGGCCCATCCTCCCTAGAATAAGGGATATCTCCCAGCTGCAGAAAAGACTGTAATATTCTTTAAGAAGGAAAAAAAAGTAAGTCAGCAACTAATGCTGAATAAGGTCAAGTCACTTGGAGCACTCCTAAGTCTGCCCACTACTTTACACAGCTGCCTCTGGCCACAGCTCATTGGGTGGCAAACTTTTACAGATATTACCCTTACATGTAGGAGAGAGGGCAGTGCCAGTGTGACAACAGGCTCTTGAAACAGGGCCCACTCCAACTATTTTTCGTCTTTTGTTACTACTCCATATTCACAGTCTGCCTCTGCCTGCCCTCTCGTGTCCAACGGCAGGAGTGCAATTTTCATCCCAACATTATCTGCATTACTGCTCTGTGCCTACCCTCAGATCCATGAAAGGATGTACAGCAAAGCAGTACCTCCTAAATTACTCCCATCAGGACACTAAGTTCCTGGAAGTGTTATGGTTGCTGGCAGAGGGTACTCACATCTTCAGGTTACCCTATAATTACTCTGACTAGTAGCAAATATTCTTAAGGAAGGGGTAGCATATCATGGGTAATAATTCCTTGTTTAGAAATTATTACCATTACTCAACAATGAACATGTTCTACTGGGTGGCAGAAGTGGAGGATTTCTCATCACCCATCTCTGAGCTGCAAGTCACTTGCTCCTCTTTTCAGGGTCCCTTTAGAGTAGGAAAGCACATGAGCCATGAAGATTCCTGTAGAGGAGATGCTGCATGGAGCCATACAAACCTCTTCACCAGAAGTGCTGAGCAGCACCACGTTGCCCACATTATCACCTGTCACCACTACACGGCAGCTTGCAGAAACGTCCACACTGCAGTACCAGCAACTAGAAGGAAATACATAAATCAGTGCTGTTGCTACAGAAAAGTGAAAGCAGTGTAATTCTGGTTCGCAGCTTGTCCCTGACAACAAAGAGTGCAACAGATTGTAACTGCAATCTCCTGCCTGGTAGTGTGGGCCTGAGTATCAGGAAGAAGGACACCTTATCAGCAATGCTTTCTGTTGGTGACTGAATGTGACACAACTTCAAAGTCATTTTCAAGTGCTTATTAGGTGGAGTGTAACACATTGCAACAGTGGAACATAATGAGGCTGAAGAACCACTTGGTGCCTGCACATGAAAATACCTTGGGAAAGATCAGTACATCCTTGGGACATTGAAAAATGTGGAGAAACAGCTTTAAAATCACATTTTCCACGAAACACTGAAGCAGCAGTAAAGACACAAACTTGGCATTGAAAAATTGCATATCAAACTGTCTCTACTTCATGCCCCAGGAAACAAAAATGAATAGAAATTTATCTGATAAAGACATATGTCTTAACGCCAGCTCTCCCAGGAGAAGGGCAGTGAGAATAAAGCTGGGGTCCTTTGGGAACTTGTTGCAAAAGCTTCACTTGCAAGATAAATTATTCTAAGAATTCGAGGCCATAGAAATTAACATGGTGAACCTGAAGTCTGCAAAAGGGCCACAGGGTAAACTCAATAAACTGATAGTCAGTTTGTGCAGGAATGTTGTGTGGCTTTCCTTATTCCTGAGCTACCACAGACAAAACAGACTACTGACAACAATGAAGACAAGGAAGTTACCCTGCCCTTCTCACCTCATACTTCATAAAGTGAAAAGCCATCAGTATCTGCAAGATAGGAGACGGAATCACCAGAAAGTACCATGGGAAAATGTGGGCAGCACGCTCAGCTAATGTAGAAGCCTAAGTGCCCCGTGGCTGCCTAGCAAACAGGACCCTGTCTCCAAGCTCCCCATGGGACCAATTCATATCAAGAGTCTCCTAACACTGGCAGAGATAAAGATAACACAGCATTAACCCCAAGGAACAGAGAATTAACTTTGCAGTGCCCTCTTCTCACCAAACATTATGATGCTCATGACCACAGTCCAGGGCACGAGAGATCACCTGCACCGTTCTGCCCTCAAGATCCTGCAGACTTAGGGTGCCATCACCTGATGCCACATAAAGCTTCTCTGCCTCAAAAGGACTGAACTTGATGTCTCCAAGAGAATCTCCTGGCCCTTTCTGAAATACACGCAAAGCCAAGAGACATCAAGGTTAGAGTGAAAATGAAAATCTTAATTCAACAGTCACCTCTGGTACACAGAGTCAATTTCTCCAGGTACAAGCACTGCTTTCTGGCAAAGCAATTACACAAGAACTCTTTTTCTAACCTGTTTCAAATCTGAGCACATACATTCTGAGCCTTCAAACTTGGGCTGCAAACCTCATTAGCAGCAAGAAGGACTGCTGCTTCTGTTATGGAGGTAGGATTAATCTGCAGTGAACCACCTGGCTCAGACCATGCTTAGGAGATCACAAGCAGCACCAGCACCATTCCATGCATAAACTACATAAAATGTCATGATAGCTCAGCACCAAGCTTTTCTTATCGAGAGTCTTACAGAGACTACATTACTCCCTAGGCTGCTTCCAGTGCTGTATCTGGTCTTTCTCAAGGTACCAACAAGCAGGAAAAACCAAGTGCAAGTCTTACTGATAACCCCATGGCTCCAGAATCTTGTTCTGTTATGTTGTATTGTTACTGTTGCTACGTTGTTCTCCCCCAGCCTGTCTATTGAAGAAAAGTGGAAACCCTACACAAAGAGAGAAAAAAGAGAGCTAGCTAGGAGTCCCAAAACTCTTTGGTACTCAAGTGCACTCCATCTGCTGCTCACAGAACAACTACTTAGAAAAGTTTCACTGCAAATACTAAGTTTCAGGATACCAATGGAGATAAAAAAAGGCCTGCACATAGACCCTGCCTGTCTTCACAGCAGTAGAAGAAGAATAGCATTCCCTTTCAAATCCAGCCATCACTGCTGTGACAGGCATCCCACTGGGATACAAGATCCTCATGTCTGAGGACCCAGTTTATTTTTCCTTGCTCATCCCACCAGTCATCCCAGCCCTATTACAAGGTTGCAGGTTAACAGCCAAATTAAAAAGTAACCACGAAAGCTGCACTCGGAATTATGTGGGTGAAAGTAAAGTGAAAACTAACTAAAATTCTCACACTTACCTTCAAGCACAGAACTTAAGTAACTAATTGAAGAGCTCAAGCTTCCGCATGAGTCCACAGAAAAAACAAGTCTTGAGAAGATAATTCTGAGAACTGCTTCTAGCAGTTCACCTCCTTTTTTCACTCACTACTGAAGGAACCCAGACTCTTAATTTTGGTATTTTAGATAAGCACCAGAAGTTCAGTGGGATGAACTGGCATGACCCTAATGGCAGGCATTGCTTGAAGTCAGTGGCATTTGTGGAGAAGCATGGAGAGAACTATGAAGTGTCCTGTAAAAACCATCTGACAAAAAGCAGCACTGCTAGCAGGTGAAGAGGTTAGAAGGTCCCCAGGGCATAAAGCTTTGTGATTTGTTAAGAACAGACAACTAGGGAAATCCACTGGACCCCCACTCATTCATGTACACCAGGAAGTAAGCAGCATCAAAGAGTCCCTTCCCATTAATGAAAAGCTCTTTCCTACCCACTGTGGGAACCCAGGACGTTGCCCTGGCTTCCTTGGATGCCTCGAGACCCAGGCAGGGGACTTGGAGACATTGGCACAATGCCCAAGACCCCTGTGGGTTCGATCTCAGTCCCTGGGAAAAGTTACCATCATTGTATGAAGAACTGAAACTTATAAAAAATAAGTAGAGTGTAAATTAGAGTGTTAGAAAGTAGAAAAGTGTATTTTAAAAATTGTTTATAATAAGGGTCTGGGGACAAGATGGAGGATTTTGGGTGTGGCATGTCTTTCTTTCTCCTTCTTCAAGGTGTCCATCTTTTGAGTTAGGATGGCACTTTTGGATCGGTTTGGGAGAAAGCTGGACAGTGCAATGTAGGTGTCATGTATTGGAAAATAATTGTAACTATATTTACGTAGTTTGTAGTATAAAAGATAAGACCTGCCCCGTGGGCAGGCAGTGTGCCTTCGGCGGATCTGCTGAACAGACCTCGGCAGGTCAGCAAATAAATTCCTTACATAAGGAAGAACAAACAATTTTAGAAACCTCTGAAAACAACTTCGGCGTCTTTCTTCGGTGCCCGAGCTTGAAAGCAAAGACCTTCGAACCACCAGCTATTGTGCAGTCGGTGATCTCAAGCCATAAATAGAGACACCATCGTTCACAACTGGCGTCCCTGGGTGGGCACAAGGTGGGCAACGAAGACCTCACCAGACACAAAGCAGCCACCTAGGTGGGCAGCAACTCCTGGGCAAGAGGAGGGTTGCCTGAAAAAACAGCTCAAGAGAGGCACACCACCGGAGAAGACTGCAGGGAAGAAATTTTGACTTCTGCTGAAAGACACCTCCAAGCCAGACTCAGACAGGAGGACACCTGGGAATCCTCACTTGTGACCTGCTGGCCAGAGAACAGGAAAAAACCATCCGGCTCGACTTTAAAGACTTGCTTTTTGGTAAGAAAGGTCAAAATTCAGAACATGGGGGGTGGATTCAGCAAGGAACAAATCAATCTACTAGCCACTTTAAAAAGCATGCCTTCTACCCATCCCATGGACATCCCAGATAAAGAAATGAAAAATCTATTATTTTGGGTCAGACTGAGGTTTCCAGACACTGAGACAGATTTATTATTTGAGCCAGGTTTTTGCAGGAGATAAATCGTAGTCTTTATCATTTAGCAACTCAGAAAAAGAGGCTTTAAGACTCTTGTCTCCGGCAAGGGTAATGCTGGAAGTTATACCTCGCAGATCGGCAAGTTCAGCTAGCTGTAGGAGAGCACTTCAGAGTCTCTCAGAAGCTAGGGAGAGTCCCTACCTAGCCAACTGCTGGGGGGACGTTTAACGCCTAGCCAGCCGCAGGCGGGGAAAAGTTTATCTTAGGAACCTAGAAAAGGTCAGGCAGAATCCCCTGGAATACCGGAATCCTCAGAATCTAAAGTTTCCCCTGGGTCACCTGAAACACCTTATTTAAGGCCGGGAAAACTCAAGTCAGAAATTTATCCAAGTGAACTGGAGGATTTAGATTTCTGTTTCATGTCTCATGTCGCTTGTCCCCAGAGCGGGAGGGGACGGCACAGGCGGCTCATGCGGAGACGCTGAGGGACGGGGGGCGAGGCGGTCACGTCAGGACACATCGCGGAAATCGCGGGGAATAGCCAACCGCGGCGGCGACCGGGGAGGGCGGGACAGGCGGGACCATGCGGGCGGCGGGTTGAGTGTGCGGGCCAGCCCCAATCCCAAGCGGGACAGCGGGAGGGGCGGCGGGCTCCATGCTGACTGTGGGGACAGCAGACGCAGCATGCGCGGCGGGCGCAGCGGCGGCAATAGGGGCAGCAGCAGCCCAGACCGATGTAAGCACAGCAGAGGCGGCGGCAATGGCGGCGGCGGCAGTGAAGTCAGAGATGCAGGAAGAGAAAGGCGCTTGCGCAGTAGCGACGAGACGCGGCGGGCATGCGCGGGGAACTCGAAACCCGGAAGCATCGGCAATGGGGCCAGGGGGTCCAGATACACAAACACACCGGGAGAGGCGGGGCAGAAAACAA
>VRYO01001269.1:24285187-24426172 GCA_009812075.1 Sialia sialis | reverse complement strand
ACAATTAGAGATAATGGACTGGGATCTTTATATTTTAAACAGCTTTTGAAAGGTACTTTTAACATACATGACTTAACTCTGTATGATGCTAGGTCTCTTGTGTCACTGATCCTCACAGACACACAAGCACTCATCTGGGACAGCAGATAGAGAAGAGCTCTGCAAGAGCTGAGGACCAAATATCAAGGTGGGCCAAATGCAGCTCTCACCATTGCACAGTTAGCAGGCGATCCACCAGACGATAATCCAGTGCAGCAAGCCAGGCTTCCACGAGAAGTGTTAGCAGACATAAAGGAAGCTGCACGCAAGGCAATTCTGCAAATTGCACCAGCAGGCATTCAGGCAAGGTGCTTCTGAGCCTTTTTCTTCGTTCACGGACAGGCTCACACAGGCTGTGGATAGGCAAATGACTGATGAAGCAGCCAAACCACATTTATTAAAACGTCTTGCATTTGCCAATGCAAATCAGGAATGCAAAAGAATTATTAGTGCAATTCCTGGTCAAGCTTCTCTAGCGGAGATGGTTGAAGCCTGCAGCAAGGTGGGAACACCTCAGCATGTTGCATCTATAGTGGAAGAAAGAATGGAAAAGGTAGAAGAAAGAATGGAAAGGGTATTCCAAGCACAAAATGAAAATTTTGAAAAGGTTTTTGCAAATTTTAAAAAGCAGAATAACTCCTCTGAAGGACAGTGTTAAAAATGTGGGGGGTTTGGACATTTCAAGAGGAATTTTCCTCAGCTTGCAAAGACTGGCAAGACACCAGAGCTTTGTCCAAGATGCAGGAGAGGAAAGCATCCTGTAAATGAGTGTCATTCTCAAACAGATATTGATGGAAAACTATTACCCATTCCGGGAAACTTCAAAAAGAGCGTGGGTCGTCAACGCGCAACGACAAAAGTAATGGCGATGACACAGGGAACAACAGCAGTGCCACAAACAGGACAATTATCACGGAATGTCAATCAGACTCCTTCTGCAGGACAATTGCAGGCATCCCCTGCGACGCAGAGTTGTTGCCACCAGGGGCACAATGTATCCTGGCAACTTCCAAAATAATATGTTTCCTAAGTGAAGATCACACATCAATACCTACAGGAGTCAGAGGAACATCCTACAAAAGACAAGATTTCCTAATAATAGGCAAAGACAGAAATAGTATTTTTGGACTAATTTTCTATCCTACAACCATTTTGGCAAATTGCAATGAAGAGCTGATGGTTTTAGCAAAAGCTCTTCGACCACCATTAACTATCCCAGAGAACACTCAAATAGCAAAAGCAATTGCTTTGCCACCTCATCCATTGGAACATGTCATGGCAGTGTTTGATGAAGATCATCCACCTTTCAATGAACATGCGGAGGTTCATGCCACATGGCTGAAGCACATAGGTTGCGATCGACCAATTATCACTTGTCAGTTGACATATGGTGACAAATCAATATTCCTTGAAAGGGTTGATTGATACAGGTGCAGATGTTACACTTGTCTCATATATATTTTGGCCAAGAGAATGGAGTACCCTTGGGTCAAATTTCAGGCATAGGAGGAAGCTCCATATGTCTGCAAAGTGAAAGCACAATAGTAGTCTCAGGACCAGGACGCAAACCAGCTGTCAGACGTCCTTTCATTGTGCAAAAGCCAATCACAGTATGGAAAAGAGATCTTTTAGCACAATAGGGCATGAGGCTGGAATTGGATTTTTAGTGGGTGTCACTGTGGCACTCACCACTCCAAAATTGACCTGGAAGACTGATAAAGCCCTCTGGGTGGATCAGTGGCCCCTGGAGCAGAAAAAATTGAGTGCTTTGAAGAATTTGGTCAAGAAACAATTGCAAAAAGGACATATCAAGCCAATGAACAGTCCCTGGAATTTTCCAGTGTTTGTCATTAGGAAGAAGACTTCTGGACAATGGAGACTGCTTCATGATCTCAGGAAGTTGAATGAGATCATGGAAGAAATGGGACCACTTCAGCAAGGACTTCCATCTCTCATGATGATTCCGAGAGATTGGCCACTTGTGATCATTGATCTCAAGGATTGTTTCTTTAGTACACCTCTTTATCCAGATGATGCTCGCAGAATGGCATTCTCAGTTCCAAGTATAAACAGAGAAGAACCTTTGGAAAGATACCATTGGGTGGTTTTACCACAAGGTTTCAAGAATTCACCAACGATTTGCCAGTGGTACGTGGCGCAAGCTTTAGCTCCAGCGAGGAAGAAATTTCCGGAAGTAAGGATCATTCATTACATGGATGATTTTCTCATTGCAACAGAGAAACAACAAGAGCTACAGGAAGCTCGTGATTCTGTGATTGCAGAGGTGCAGAAGGCTGGACTGGAGGTCAGCACTTCAAAGATCCAAGAGATCCCACCCTGGGAATACCTCAGATGGAAAATCACGGAGCAGACAATAAAACCTCAAAAGATAGAGATCAGTTCAAGAGTCCGCAATTTACAAGATTTACAACAACTTCTTGGAGAGATAAACTGGATAAGGCCAATTTTGGGAATCACGAATGAGTATCTCTCATCTCTGTTCAATCTGTTGAGAGGAGACAGTAATATCAGATCTCCCAGGACTCTCACACCAGAAGCATGGAAGACTCTAGAGAGAGTTGCAGAAATCATATAGCAAAGACAAGCGCATCATTACGTAGACTCACTACCTTTTTGTTTAGCGGTGTTGGGAGAAGTGACTCAGCTATATGGCTTGATTTTTCAATGGGATGAGTCTCAAAGAGACCCTCTATTAATTATAGAGTGGATATTTTTATCTTACAAGTCCCCAAAAACAATTCTCACAAGTTTAGAAATGACAGCACAAATCGTAATGAAAGCAAGAAGCAGGTTGCTGACAACGGCAGGCAAAGATTTCTTGACAATTTACTTACCTCTCAAGAAGCAGTATTTTGACTGGGCAAATCAAAAATCGCAAGATTTAGCGATTGCATTATTAGATTACACAGGTATTTGCACAATTCATTATCCAAAACACAAAATGCTAAAGGCAAAAGTAAGTTTTAGAGAAAAAAACCAAAAGTAAGTGAGGAACCATTGGAGGCAATCACAGTATTCACTGATGATTCAGGAAAGACACACAAGTCGGTAATAATATGGCAGAATTCAGCTACGGGAGAATGGGATATGAAAATAGTGGAAGGGTCACCACAGATTGTGGAATTGGCGGCAGTGGTCAGAGCTTTTCAATTGTTTCAGCAGCCTCTCAATTTTATCACAGATTCAGCATATGTAGCTAGTGTGGTCAAAAGGTTGGAAGGATCACTTCTGTGAGAAACAAGCAATGAAATTCTGTATTCATACTTATCATGTATGAAAACACTGCTGGAAAACAGGGCACGTAGATATTTCATAACCCATATTAGGGCACATTCATCACTCCCAGGTCTTTTAGCTGAGGGAAATGCTCAAGCAGATAAATTGACCATGTCGGTTTTACACACATTGCCAGATATCTTTGAGCAGGCAAAATTAAGCCATGCATTTTTTCATCAAAATGCACAAGCATTGATGGAGTCTTTCCACATCTCAAAAAGCCAGGGCAACATCCTGCGTTCCCACAACCCACTACCCCATTTCAGGGAAAAACAAAAAGAATGGGCCTCCCTGAAATTCAGAGGATCAAGGACATGTATACGGGGAAGAGGAAGCCCAGCTCTCACATATTAGAGACAAACATATCTCTCTGTTTCTCTTGCTCTCTATAGTGCTTCTGCCAGCAGGACATAGAGGCCCAAAGCATTACTGTATTCTTACTCCCAGTCCTCGGTGCTGGTGAAGACCCGGACAGTATGGCCATTAAAATCCTGCAGGGTGGTAGTGCCGGCAACTGACGCAGTGTACAGCTGACTAGGGTTAAAAGGGTTAAACTTCATTGCTGTGATGGCCCCTCCAGCTCCCATCTACAAGGAAGGGGATGAACAAAAGAAAAATCCACTGAGTAATGGGGAAGGAGAAAGTGTGTCCTGTAAGTCTGCAGGCACTGTTATGTCATTAACAGTAACTGTGAAACACACCACAGTCCACTAAATAGGAAAGACAACCACGTCACCCACGTGACACGTCACAGTTGTCTAAACCAGGAGCTGTCCTCCTGGAGGACAAATCTGCAATTCTTTCAGTCCCTAGGCAAGGTACTCCCTTGCTGTCTGGCACTACGCTATTTACAAAAATAGGTGACTCTGGAGTTTCTGGAAGATAGATCTCTCAAAATGTATCTATCTTATCTTAAAAAGGTAATAGAAGTTACAAAATCTTTGAGCCCCTATTGGAATGGAAATGGCTAAATACAGCAATGAGGGGTATGCCAGATGTACAAACCATTCATTCCAGCTTAGTTTCTTACTTGAGATAAAGGCACCTTGTTTCTCCCCAAAGATGTTTCTTCATTTGCCACAATAAAAGGTGAGCAGAGAAATATTAAGACCCAAACCAGACAGACTCTCTCTGCCTACTTGTTTCTGGCATCCCTTGAAGATAACTGTTTTGCCAGTTCCTGTATTATTTTTCCACTGAGCACACACCAAGTGCTGCTTCATTATGAACTTAACCACCATGCCTCAGTTCTCCCCAGTGCTAAACCAGTCTGGGACTTAGGACAGACATGCTGTCACGTCTCAGTCCTACCCATAACTGGCTATTCTGAAACCCAAGACTTGTATGTGCTTCTCATCAAACTTCATTTTTTATCTGCAGTATTTCGTAATACAGTAATTCCACATTTATAAGCCGCACCTGGTTATAAGCCGCACTTCCGGGTAGCCCACAGAATTTGTCCATAAATAAGCCGCACTGGGTGATAAGCGGCACTTTTTTTTTTTTAATGGAGAATCCATGTGCAATAAAGTATCGAGTTAGTAACAGAATCACATGATCACGGGGTTTGCTGTCAGGTGCTCAATTTGCAAACAGTTTTCACAGACCTGCAAAGCCTTTAAAGGCAGCCTCAGGCGCCCTCCCTGTGCCATGGGCCTGGCACTCCCGCCCCTGGCGCTGGCTGCCACGGCTCCCCACCTGCTCAGCAGTGGCAGCAGCTCCCTGCATCACTCTAAAGCAGCAGCTCACCGCCTCGCTGCACGAAACTGCCAGCAGCCTGCCGCCCGCTCACCAGTGGCTCTGGCTCGCCGCCCACCCGGCAGCAGCTCCATGGCAGCTCCCCACCCGCCCCCCGCCCAGCCGCGGCTCCGCAGCAGCTCCCCACCCAGCCGGCTCGCACTTCTGGGTTGGCATTTCACCAGAATTTGTCCATATATAAACCACACCTGGTGATTAGCTGCACTTCCAGGATTGGCTCGATTCTTTAGTGAAACAGGTGCGGCTTATCAGTGTGAAATTACTGTACTCCAGTTTTCCCTCCCACCCATTCTTCACATACAAAGGCTTACCCCCCTTATGAAGCAGGTTTTAGCAAGTACTTCACAGTCCCACAGGATGATGTCTCCACCTTTGGAACCAACAGCTAGCATACTGGGGTGTGTTGGGTGCCACTCCAGACATGTCACTCTCCTATCAAAGGGACTTGCTCTTCGAAAGAGGCAGTATGAGGAAAGAGAATGCAGAAAAGCCAGCTCCAATCTCTGTTAAAAAGGTAAACAAAATTATGACTTTTGCTAGCATCCCTGAGATTCTCTGAATGAGGAATGCTAACAATTTCTAATTATTAATGTTAATATGTTCATACAGAATTCTTAACAACAAAGCTCTCCCAGGTGCTTCCTACCTATGGATGTTACATAATTAATTTTCAAAGGAAAGGCAATTGGCTTTGCGAAACAGTAAAACATTATGGACTTTATGGCTATGTCTGTGAAGAGGAAAAAAGTCAACACTTAATCTGATAAGATTGGCAAAGTAAAGTGGATACAAGAATATTATTATGAAACAGATCAGCATGCTAAAGTATCCCTGTGCAATAACTCAACTTGGAGAGAGGGCAAGTTTAAGTAGGATTCAAGGAAGTACAGAATTAACAGAGGATAAAAACTGGCAGGGCTGGGTCACCAAAAGGGAAAGCCATCTCAGCTCTGGCATTTTACGGGATTAAGAAACTTAAGGGTGCACCAGACTTGTAGCCACAAACTGTGTGTATGGGGAACTTTAGGTCCCTTAAAGTTCCTCTGCTTATGTAGGAAGGTGAGATGTTCAACAGGTCCTGAAGGAGACACTCCTCACCTGCCTGAGCTGTGCCTGAATGGAGCCTCCCAGCATTTTCTGGTAGACATAATGAACAACGCTGCATCGCCGCTCCAGCTGAGAGGAAAGGACTTTCTTGTTTTTCATCACAAATCCACCTCCATTGCAACCTGCCAGCAAGAAAAGAGTAAAACTTACTGATTAGCAACACCTGTCATGCTCATTCACTAAACAATATAGGAAGACATCTGCATTTGCTGCTATATCCATGAAAAGCTTCAGCCACAAGACAAAAGCCTCTAAATAATTCTTACACATCTAAGGTGCAGCAGCTTCTGCAATTATGGAGTCCAATGCATCCCAGAGGCCACCAGAACTTTGTGTGATTTACCAAAATATGAGTATTGGTCTAACACCGATACTCAACTGTGACGGACAAGAGACTCTCTAACAATTTGAAGTTAGAAAGAGTATGTTTATTCAGCGCTGGGCAGCAGCGTGGGGTAGCCCCCTAATACGCACTGCAAAATTACAGGTGGTCAGAGTCTATTTATTGACAAAAGGTTCAAACAAAATACCAGCCCCTCTCATCCCCTGCTTCCTATGGTAATTAGCTTGAATGGCTATTAAGCATGCATGGTTGGCTTCTTAAATTAAGTCTGGGGTTGTTTTTGTGCGGAGGGGTCTTAAAATGAGGAAGTAAGGCGAGTCTTCC
Source organism: Sialia sialis (assembly GCA_009812075.1). Classification (NCBI taxonomy): domain Eukaryota; kingdom Metazoa; phylum Chordata; class Aves; order Passeriformes; family Turdidae; genus Sialia; species Sialia sialis. Next base: position 24,419,304 of record VRYO01001269.1, on the reverse strand, counting down.
TCACCCTGACCTTTTCTGTTAATGACAATACAAATGGCTTTTGGGGCAACTCCAGTTTTGCAAAGAATGAGTTTCTGGTTGCAATTGTTAGTGTTCGTTGGACCTACTTTCTAGTTTCATCCTTTCCCATTGCAAGCACAGCTGAGCGAACATAAATTGACAGGCAATCACTTATTTAAGTTTCAGGTAACTATCTCAAGCCCAGTTTCTTCTAATTTTTAACTAGAATCCTATTTTCTTTAAGATTAGTGTTTCATGTGTGTGCTTCCTCTTTCCCAAAGATTTATCAAAGACAATAGGAAAGAACTAAAACAATGCCACAGATGGGTGGTGCACCTCTTGGACAGCATACAATTTGAATGTTTCATACCCAAAACACAATGCTGCTATCCAAAGCCCCGGCAACTTGGAAATATGCCATGGGAGGTGGTAAGCCCCTGCATAGAGCAAAAGAAAAGTCATGTGTGATCAGCAGGAACACTTGAAAATTTCCCAAGTATGGCAACACAAGCTCCCAGACAGTTCCTGAAATGTCTGCTGTGAATCAGAACTTTCTGTCTGCTCATGCTGTAGTCCATACAGTCTGCTTACAGCGCTGCGAGTTTTGTTTTTGATAATAGACTTGCTGATGCCTCACCGCCTGAAAACCTTTCTGTTCGGAGTGATTTTTGCTGAGAGCACAGCTTGTTTCTACACTTTGTTCATGTTCCAAATTTTTGTCTTCAGGGACCTTTATGTAAAAGCTAGATCTGTTCAGTCCCATGTCTGTGATCTAATCATCCCCACACCAATGGTCTGTAACACCCCAGGAGATCTAAATGTCAAATGCATTTTTTTAAGAAACACAAATGCTATTTTTATTTAAGGACACTTATTAAAAAAAATACGCATAGAAGACTGAAAACACATTGATAATCCTATATGCTTAGAACTGAAATTAAATCTTTCTTTAATGCAATGATGGAGAAAAGCACACTTTTTTGTTCACGTGCCGCCATAATGAGAACACGTCACCTGTTGAAATAGGTACGAAAGTATTTCTATTCTATTTCCTTTTTTTTCACTGAAGAATTGGTATCCACAATTTCCTCTTCAGAGGTGACAGAAACTGAGGCATTTTTTTCAGATTCCATTTTATAATGAAGGATCATTTATTAAGCAATAAAACTTCAGGCCTTTTTAGATTCAACTGAAAGAAACCCTCTAAAAAGAATATTTAGTTGCAAGAAATGGAAACTGTCCTATATGGATCAGGTGAAAAAAAAATTTCCAAACACATACAGACTGGAACACATATTGGAAAAGCTCAAATACAAAGGTCTTCATCTTTTTGAGAAATGGTTAAGGGAAAAATATGATTCGCCTCATTTTTCTGAAGTATCTTACAGGAATGTCAGATGCAAAAAGCAAGTCATGAAGTTACAGTAAAATCAAGTAGCTATGTTAACTACAGAAGATGTTTTAACTATCTTCAATTATAGACAGGAGTCCTTTCAAACAGAGCATTTTGCCTCCACAGTCACTGTTCACCCTGCTAACTCCTCCATATTTGGACTTACAGAATACACAATGGAAATGTGCAAAATCATAGAACCCCTGTATCTCTGAATTTTGAAAAACACTTCAGTAATTTCTGGATCCTTAAGCCAAAATTGTACAGAATATACATAGTATCTCCACACAGTGCAGTAACCCTAGTGATCTCCTAAACCATTGATGGAATTAAAGGTTTTACCTGAGAAAAGCAGGCTGAGGGGAGACCATATTGCTCTCTACAACCACTTGAAAGGAGGCTGTAGGGAAATGGGAGTTGGTCTCTTCTCCCAAGTAGCAAGTGATAAGAAGGACTAAAGGGTCTCTAGTTATACCAGAAGAAGTTTAGGTTGACTATCATGAAAAATTTCTTTACTGAAAGAGTTGTCAGCCATTGGAACAGGCTGCCCAGGGAAGTGGATGACTCTCCATTCCTAAAGACATTTAAAAGATGTGTAGACGTGGCACTTAAGAACATGTTTTAGTGGTAGATTTGGCAGTGCTGGGTTAACAGTTGGATTCTAAATCTTAAAGGTCTTTTTGAACCTAAAGGCTTCTACAAAGTTGCTGTAGGTAAAGTCTAGACAACTCCCTTGATAATGCAAAGCACTAAACTTTCCAGTATTTTAGAAATTAATCACAACTCCACATTTTATCAAAAATATTTATGATTTTTTTTAACATAAGTTAGACACTAAACTAAAATATGACCATGAGGAGAAGTAATTAGAGGAAATTCTGTCCATTCTAATCTGAACAGAGGTAGAAAGTATTCCTACTTATTGCAAAAGTTAGAACAGGGAAAGAATGGTGTGCAAACACCAGTTCAGACTGGATACTGTAGAATACCAACTTTAAAATTCACAACTGCATTCAGAACTGCATGATAGTAAGAACATATTACCAAGATTGGTCTGTCCTACACTAAAGCAGAGATCTGGTAATACAGGAATTCCACAAAACTTCACCACCCTCCAAGGAGCTCTAACAGTATCTTCAGTGCTTCAGGCTTTTACCAAGGGGTAAACTTAAATGGTTCATGCATTCATGCACACTCACTAGACAAAAACTTGGAGGATGTACTACCCCAACACAAGTCTGCCTATTACTTCAACATCTAACCCCATGTGAACATTCATGTCTGAACATGCTCCTTGGCATTCTCCCTCTTCAACTAGTCAATGCCTGTCATTTGCAGTAAATCTGGTAGGGAGAAAGAGCAAGAACCTGAGGAATTGTTACCAATTTTCCCTGAGGGTTTAGATGTTTTTCTCACAAACAACTTCTTTTCTTGTTTCTCATTCCCTCTTTCTCCATAGTCCCGTTTCCTCTTCCCAGCTGATTTTGCCTCTTCTGGCCATTGCGGACATGCCCCCTCACGCTTCTTGTCCTTTGGCTGGTTCACTGGGGCCATTCTGTCTGACCACTGAAAGCAAACAAAACAACGAAGGTAAGACTCTCACACAGTTCTAACCAGAAGACAGAGAGGAAAACTGGAATGGAGCATATCCCAGTTAGTCTGAAGGTAGTGATTAGACTTTTATCCTCTTTCATTGGGATGACACAAGCATTTTGTTGTTCTCTGCTGAAGAGAGGAACAGGTTCAATAAAATCTTCTTTGTTCACACATTAAAATTAATATATCCTAAAGCACTAGAATATGTTTTGACAGATGTGCCTCTACCACACTTTTAAGCCTGAAACCCAAAGATCTGCATAAAGTACATCTGTGAAACCACATAACAGTCTGTTTCTGTAGTAGCTCACACTGAGCTCCTTAGATTCAGCTAAGTGAAAGGTTAGAGTTTTTATGACGATGGCCAGAGCTGACTGGCCTTGCAACAAATGGGCTCAGAAAGTACTTGCTGCATAATGGCCACTTTTCCTTACATCCACCACCTGGCAAGCACACCGGAACTGCTCCTCTGACGGATCTGGGATTCAGCCACTCGTGTCCCGTGTTATGCCGGCCACCACGCCACCAGGCCCCTGAGGACACGCACGGGCCTCCCAGGGCCTTCTCTGCAGCCAGCGGGCCGTGCGCCAAACGCCGTCCACAGCCACAGTTCCTTCCCGCAGAGCATCTGTAGGCTGAGCCTATGCTCGCGTTGAGCTTATTTAGACCTCCTGAATGGCCGTCACGGATATCTGCCCGTGTTAAATATAGCTCAGCAAGCACCGCGCAGGCTCTTGCCCGGGTAGCGCCCCCGTTCCGGCAGCGCCTGGCGCACTCAGCGCCCCCGCGGCCTGGGCGGAAAGACCACCCCGCTCTCACCTGCGCTCCCGCGGCCTCGGCTCCCCCAGTGCCGCCGCGGCCGGCGGCCGGCAGTGCTCCCTCCCCCCGCTTTCATAACCGGGGCGGGAACTGGGCCAGCGGCTGCGGCCCGGCCCTTTCCGCCACCCTTCGCCGCAGGGAGGCAGCGGCATCGACTGGGGGAGGCCGGGGAGGGCTCGGGGTGGTGTTTAGCCCCTGCCGGCCTCCCCGGCCATCAGCATGAGCAGCACCTCCGGCTCCCCGGGAGCTGCGAGGGCAACCTTGGCCTGAAACGCCCCATCCGCCCTATTTGTCTGCCTGTTGTTTATTTGGTGCAGCACGTAAAATCATACGGCCCTCATTAGTTTTTAGAGCACCAAACTGTCCTAGTGAAGCTGTTTGGTAAGGACCCCAAACACGGCAATAGAAAAAACATAAATTCACAACACCATTTCCACAAGAAACTGCACCTGGTGTTGGAAAACAACAGCATCAACACCATAAGGCGCTTCAAAAGCGGATAAAGTCTCATGGAGAGCACCTCAGAGAATACCAGATGCTACATGACACAGCTGACAAGAATGGGGAAGGAAGAGCTCTACCAACAGTGACGGGGGTACCGGCACTTCTCCCTGCACCTGCAAAGGAGCTGCTGTCTGTGGCCATGTTGCATGAGGAACCTTATCCCTCATCTCTGGAGCAAAAAAGTCCCTGCTTCAGGCCTACCAGTAACTGTGCTGAGTAATTAAGGTCCAGTCATCCACACAGGTGGCTGTGGACACAGTTTCTGAAATAGCTGTACATACGTTCTGGTTTAGGACAGGTGTCTGCTAAGACAGGCAGGAGCCTCTCTTTGAAATTAAGAATGTAAACCCCCCTCCCTCCAAATTATTATAATTTTTAAATTAGGGGCTTTCAGGCAAAGATACGGGAATAGGAATAATGGTTCTTTAGTAGGAAAATTCAAATAGAAATACAGTACTACAAAGAACAAACCCAAAACACTGGCAGAGTCAGAATACAACCTGATACCCCATCAGTCAGGGTGTTGGTAGCAGTCCAATCCAATGGTGACTGCAGTCCCCCTGCAGTGACTGATGTGGTTCAGTTGAAGCAGGTCCAGTGATGATGTGGAAAGCTCTGGTTTTCCTCTGGGATCCAATGGAAAAAAGTGCTACCTTGGTGTTCCAAATCTCAGATTTTATCTAGGTCGGAAAGGTTTGGCTCCTCCCTCTGGCTGGAGCATCTCCCAATGGGATGAAGTAATTTTATCAGTCATACAGTGGGACTCAATGGCCCATTAGCAGACAATATCTCCCTGGAAGAAGGATGGGTTGTGGAAAAGATAAAGATGACAGCCCAACATGGTTTCAACAGATGGCCCATGAGCAGATAATATCTCCCACAGAGATAAGGATCACTGCCCCATCTGGTTTCAACAGATGGTGATAAAATACATACTTTTGGTATATATTTTTGTAGGGTTTGGTTTTGGGTGCTACTGTTTTTTGTGCTACAACTACAGTTACCTATAGATTTTCTCCCATACTAGAAAATATACAGAAAAACTCCTCAGAAAAACAACAAATACTCAAGTGTCTATACTTTTTATCTGAAAAGTAACAAAGTTGAATTAGTTGCTGTATCAAAATGCCATACACAAAAATGATAATCACTAACATAATCTGGTTTTGGACATACACATCAACTCAATTAGCAAGTCTTGAAGTCTCATCAGGCATTTTGTCTTAGAACTGTACCCATTAGGAAAAAAACAGTGTAACCTACACATTTGCATTGGAGTTATCACAGTTAGCCTTTTTTAGAAATGGAATAGAAAAGAGGAGAAAGGCGATTTCCTATGGAAGGAACCTACAATGAGCATCTAGTCCAACTGCCTGACCAGTTCAGGGCTGACCTAGTTAAAGCCTGGTATTAACGGCATTGTCCAAATGCCTCTTGCAAACTGACAGTTTGGGGTATTGACCACCTCTCTAGGAAGATTATTCTGGTATTTGACCACTTTGTAAAGAAATGCTTCCTAATGTCCAGTCTAAGCCTCCTCTGGTGCAGCTTCAAACCACTCCCATGCATCTCACCACTGGATTCCAGGAAAAGAGATCAGTACCTCCCTCTTCACTTCCCCTTCTCAGGAAGCTGTAGGGAGCTATCGGTCATCCCTCAGCCTGCTTTTCTCCAACCTAGACAAGCCAAACTCTGGACAAAGTCGAGGACTTCAACACTATTCTTAAATTTTGAGTGCCAGAACTGCACACAGTACTCAAGATGAGGCCAAGTGCTAAACAGAGTGTTTGTGTCAATGACTTAACAACAAGTTTGATTTCTCTCTAGAGAATCACCAGATATTTTTGTAATTATTATCGACTAAGGGCAAGAACAGCAGACAAAATGCCACTGGCCTGATGTCCCATAGCTCAGTGTCTGGATGGTGCTGGAGCAAGCAAGAGAAAGACTAATTTGAGAAAATATTCTTTCATGTATTTACAGTCTCACACTCTTAGAACTGCAGTATGCAACAAAGTCAGAGGAGTAGAATTCTGCATGGGCAGGGTATTAAGCTTATTTTTATGATGCTTTTTCTCAGATGTACAATTATGTTGAGGGTCTGCCTCAGTCGTAGGACATGGTTTTCTCACACATAATCAAGTCATCACTGGGTCAGGTAAAGCTATATTGATCAGCTTCACGGTATTAGTAACACCATTAGGTGTTGTGCCTCCTTGTTGCCAGGATCTTTGTCCAAAGCATGAATATTTTTGGCTACTTTAGTCTCACTACTGATGTGTATATCATCAGATCAACTAGGTTTTGCCATGCATATGAAAACAAGCCTATATTCCATGAAAAAGTAAAACAGAATATAAAACCCTATAGACATGAAGGAGTAAATATCATGCTATCTGACCTCCTTCTGTCCCATAACCATTGCTAAGCTGCCCATAACAGAAAAATTAACAAAAAGACCACTATTGTTACGACCTCGCTTACCTGAGCACCCTATCTTCCCCAAGCCATCCAGCCTTGAGGACAGGATTGCAACAGCCCTGCTATTTAGTATTCTCACCTTGCTATCAGTATTGGTAGTGGCCAGGTCCCACATGTCCCACATCTGTCTTAGAGACTCTATCTTTGATGCACATGGGATATCGATATAGAAATCATAACATAACACAGGATATAGAGTATCAATGGATGACAGGTGTTTGCTGACCTTCATTAATATGCATTAATTTGATAATGGAAATCAAAAACTCAGAACTTAATTGAATTAGAGAGTATCTACGCCAAAGAGTTGGCTTCAGTTTTGTTTTACTAAAAGACAAAGTTGTTGCTTATACGCTCAACTGTGATTAACTTCGAGGACAAGATAAGCATCTTTTCTCACTTTTTTAAAGGATACTTATGGTGACACCATAGGCAATGACCTGTCATGGGTGTCCACCTTCCAGGAACACTATGCTGGTTAAAGTGAACAAAGGATCGATCTTAAAAGAAATTAAGTGGAATGGTTTCTGATGTCCGTTTTCTAACACAGCATTTGACTGTATGTGAAGGGCATCAGCAGTTATTTTTCTGGATCTTATGAAATCTAGGGCACTTGTAAAGAAAGGCAAAAACCCAAGTACTGCTCTAGAGAAGTGGAAGATTTATGGCATGCTCTTTCCTCTATTCCTTCTGCAAGGCTCTCAGTCTTTCCTTTTTCCACCAATTGAATAAACATAACTGCAAACCCACAGCTGGTCCTTGGAATTGTGTCCCAAGTCACTTGGAAGCAGTCAAGAGAAGGCGGGCCAGCAAGGTCTCCTAGTAAAAGCCTTGTCCCAGGGGAAATTGCACTCAGGGGCCTGGGATTACAAAAGCAAAACGCTGGCAGGCAAACTCCTTGGCATTTAGAAAGCAGCTAGTGTCATCTGAAAGGCTCCGATGACTTAAAGATGAGGTCCGAATTATTCAGATAGAGGTTTTCAGAGAAATGAAAGAGTGACTGAAAACAGCTAGCAGGATCGGGTGAAAGAGAAAGACGAAAAGGATGCTAAGACGAACTGAGATGATGCCACTCTCTAAGCCCAGGAGAGTGGCCCTTGCCCCTCATAAGCGAGCCTACAGCCCTTCACTTGGTTGGCAGCCGGCCTTGGGAAACCTTCTGCTCCAACACGGCAGGGCGGCTCCGGGCCCCGCAGGTCAGCGGGCCGGTACCGCACACATGTGAACGAACTCACGGCTGGGCCGAGCGGGCAGCTCTTCCCAGGGCTGCCTCCCTCCCGCCCCCGCCACGAGGGGGATCCCGGCCAGGCAGACTTCCCTCAGTGCCCTCCTCACCCCACGGTTCCAGGCCCTCCCCAGTGTAGAGAGTAACGACGACAGGAGCCGGCGCTGCCTCCCCGGCGCCCTCCCCCGACCCCACCTGCCTGGGCAGAACCCGCTCCCGTTAATTGGATCAAGGGCCGGGGGCGGGGAGGCGGGAGCCGCGCCGAAGCTGCCCCGCCGCTGCCATCGGAGCACCCCGAGCCCGGGCCCGCCCCGCGGGCGCTGCTGGAGGCGGGGCGGGACCCCCGAGTCCCGCGGCTGAAATAGGGGGAGGGCTCAAGCCGCACCTCCCCCCAGGTGGCCGCTGCCCGCCGAGCGTCCCGCCGCGCCGCCTGCGAGGTAAGCGGCGGGGTTACCGCTGTGGGCTCCCCTCCCCCGGGCCCAGAGCTTTTCGGACCTGTGCCCCGTGGGGTGCCGGGGGTCCTGGCAGTAGAGCCTGTCCTGGTCCCGGCGCCGCCTTCCCGCGGCGGGCAGCATGTCCCGGGACGCGCTGGCAACTGTGAGGGAAAAGTTTCCTCATGGAAAGGGGGCGGGTGGGGGAAGGCGGTACCCGGCTAGGCGCTGGCTGTGGGCAGGAGGGGACTGGGAGGCGGCTCGGCGCGGTTTGTCTGGAGGCGCAGCGGAGACCCCCGGTAGGTGCGGGAGCGGCGGCGCACGGGGCTGGGAAGGGCGGCGGGGCTGCGGCTCCGGCGGGTTGTTCGCGAGGGGCTAGAAAAGTTCTCGTCAGAGCTTCGCTCCCTTTGCGTCCCTAAGCTTCGCTGGCTGCCCCGCCGCCGGCCTCGCGAGGCCGGCCCGCTGCCGCCGCCCCGTCACTGGGGGCTGCCGAGGCTCCCCCTCCCTCCCTCCGGAGCCCGCGCCTCCGCTCTGCCTCGAGGACAGGGGCCTCTTTGTGCCGGATCGTGCAGAGCCGCTTCCCACTCTGAAACCGGAGCCGCGGGCGCTGCCAGTGCTGTGCAGAGTGGGGATGAAGCGACTTCCCAGGACCCCCTGGGGAAAGGGGCCGCGCCGGGGCCCGTGCTCGCCGGGCTGCAGTCCCTTGTCTCGGGTGTCCGTGTTGCCGGTCTGTGAGCTGACCTCCGGGCAGCTGGATGGAGAATTTCGACAGAGGGGACAGTTCTGCCCTTGTTCATCCTCTTCCTCTCTTTTGGCTGCCGACAGCAGGGAGGGGAGGGAGGGAGGGAGGCACCGGAGTGCTGCCTTCGGCCGTGTCGCCGGGCCCCTGGCAGGCTGCTGGGGTTACCGTGTCCTCTCCAGCCTAGGGCAGGAAAAAGCTGATAAACAGGGAGGGTATTAGCGGGCCTGAATATCCAGTGCCTGAGAAGACAGTCTGATTTGTCACTGGGCACGGGAGGAGGGTTCCATGATCTCTGCAAAGCTATCGATAAGTGAAGCTAGCGTGGCCCAAACTCATTAACCTGTTCCACCACTTTCTGTGCCAACTATGTGTTCTTTGCTTGCTTCAGTTCTTCAGGCATGCAAGAAGGCTCAGGGCTTGGCGGGGCAGATGAGGTTAGCTGACCACTGCCGGACACTTGTTCTGGTCCTAGGAAGTAGTTTGGCCTTTTTGTTCACTCTGACTTTCTTTATAGAACTGATGCTCCCTACTTCTTGAAACTAGAAATCATCTTCTCTCCCCTTCAAATCAACTACTGGTCTAATTCACACAAAGGAATTTCTGATATGATGCTAATTGATTGCAGTACAGAACCCAAGCAGAGCCTCCCACTCCACCCTGGAACTGAAGTGTCACTAAGAAGTTACTAAGCCTTACAGTGGGTGACTCAAGTCATTCTCGGGAAGGAATGAGAGCAGAATGCACAACTGCAGTATGTGGGCTAAAATGACAGGGTCCAGATACTCCTTGCTCCAGGTGTGAGCTGGTCTCTGGGTGGAGTCAAAGTGGAACTTCTCCCCATGAGTTACATAACTGAGCACATTCTTTCATGCAAGGATTCACCTTTCCCTGAAGTCTGCAATGTGCTTTGTGTGAGATGGAGTCTGCTTTGATAGAGTTTTGTGTAATTAATGGTATTTCTCTAGAAGTTCCCTAAAATATTTACTAGATTGTCCTCTGACTTGCAGCTTGGAACAGAATGAATGTGTGAGCTTGATCAGCTGCCTGCTGCCTTCCCTATTCTGTGCCTGGTCTATTGTATTGCTTTGTTGGTTTTTTTTGTTTGTTTGTTTTTTCATCTGACCTGTGTGTTTGAACTTCTCTGGCTTGCCTGCACTTGTTCAAGTGAAGACTGTCTTCTCAGGCTGTAAAAAGCAGTATCTTCAGTGTGTCACCTATGTATAGGGCTGAGAACAACTGCCCACCTGGAACTCTATTACCAAATGTCAACAAGTGAATAGGCTTGTGTGTGACTGGACTACACCAGAATGCTGCAGATCATTGGCAGACTGTGTGTGTAACCAAGTCACAAAAGGCTGAAAATTTTATGGACCCAAATTAATTTCTTCCCAGATAATGACTGGTGCTTTTAGTCATTTTAGGTTTTTGTGGATTATACAAGACCTAGGCCTGAATCTTTTGGGCTTTCTCCAGATGATCATGAATTTCCAGCAAAAAGAAAATATATTTATATTTCAGAGAATGGATACATATTTACATACGTGCATGCATATATATATGTACACGATCAATAATACACTAATGGGACTTCTTAGGAGATGCAAATCCTTAAGAATACCTTCACAACCACAATGGGGTGATGTGAACTTCTGTCAGAACTCATGTTATCAGCAAGCATGGCAAACGCTATGTATTCTTTATTCTGGCCATCTCAAGGTCTGGATATTATTCAGTTGTTGTTTTGAACCATTGGGTCTGTGTCATGGCTGGCATCCAGGGATTGAACTGGGGACCCCAAAAGCTAAAAGTATCTGCTGAGTGGAAAAAGCTATACTCTTGATCAGAGAGCATTAATAAACTGCCTCTATTTTTGCCATCAGCTGATCAGTGATCTGTGAATTTAGGCTGCTCTTGAGAGTTCATGGGGAAATGCCTGAACAATAGGGGAGCTGTTTAAGCCCTTTAAGGAGCTCTTATCTTTTTAAAACAGACTTTGTGATCAGGCATGCTGTTTTATCACTAGTTACTCAGTGTGATGGGTGTAGAGGGTACTCTGTGAGAGGCAACTGTGACAGATAGATTAAAAAAAAGCCTTAATATTTTAGTCTAAGACCTTAGTGGATGGGTTAGAAAACAGTGACTACTGTATCTGAAGTTTTCCCAAAGAAATTAGGATTTTGCTCTTTGAAGAATTACAAAAGGACTTGGCATTCTTGAAGCAGTTAAGAAGCTGTTCAAGTGGTAGCTTTTTGTCACTACCTTGCAGCATGGTGATCACTGTAATTTAACATCAAAATGCACTCTGACTCTTTGGGCACAAATTTTTCAGCAGCACAAAGGAAAATGTCAGTGCAAAGAACCTGGTGCATCCCCTGCTGTAATCATCCATCTTTGTTTCAGTGACTGGTACATTAGTCTCAAGTTCCTTCATGCTGAAATGTAGGCTGAAGTGGGGCACTGCTATAAGGCAGTAAATGTGACTAGCATCCTAATCACATTTGAGCCTTCACTGGTTTCTCCTCGCTGCGAATGGGATGATGGGAATGAACCTTTCAGACTCGTGATAGTTGGAATTTGTATGTTAAATCTAGTGATTGTCACTGGGCACTGTAGTTTGTTGAAAAGGCATGTGAGAGATCTCCATGGTACCGGAGGCCTGGATCCAGAGGCATTACGTTTGTGTGGGATTTTATGCTCTCTTAATAGGTGTCTATGGTAGGACTCTGTTTATTGTAACTAAGTTTTTCCTAGCTAGAGGCATTAGAATTGCTGCAGGCAAACCATAAGTGCTAGCAAATCTTCAGCCTCCTCAGTCCTGTCCCTACTGTGAGCTTGCCCAAGCTGCGTATCTCCTTTTAGCAGGAAGATATGGTACTTGCCTCCTGAGCTCTCTGAAGGGACATAGTTATTTCAATCACCTACAGGTGATTTTTCTGTTGGTAGTAACTTCTGCCATCCCTCAGTGCAGTGCCCCTGCTGCTGAGCCAAACTTCTCCCAGTTTGGCAGCTGAGCAACCTCTCCGTGAGGGTGCTGAGCTGCACCAGTTGTGATGCAGAGCTTTGCTATGCAGAGCTCTGAAGCGGCCTTGCTGCCTTTTCTGACAAAGACAAGAGGCTTTCATGAGGATGGGGAGAAGATGTAGCATAATTCACTTCTTGAATGATTACAGATATTTACTTCTGCTTCTTGAAGCAAACAACTAGGGTTTTGAGCTGCTTCAGGAAGCACTGCAGGGAAATAAAGCCCACTGGATGTTTTCTTGTGCTTGTGGTTTTTTTCAAAAGCCTTCCAGTATTCTTCCCTCACATGTCAGGTTGAATCCTGAGGACCAGAAACTGAAAAAATTCTTTTGGGCAGTGGACTGAGAAAGCAAATGACATTCCAGTGATGCTGAACATTAAAATCTATCCTATCACGTGTGCACTTTGGGCTGACTGCTCTGTTTGCCTGTGCTCTCCTGAAGTATTTTGAATAACATTTGGAATATGAAGTGTTAATAGTCCTGTTTTTCAGCCTGAGATCCAAAAAATTTAAGAGGCACTAGTGATACCAAGGAGCAGATTCTGTGCAGATAGTATGGAAGTAGATGAAAGTTGCTCCATGACATGGAGGGCAATGAACTTAAAGAAGAATGTGTGAAGTATTCATGGCCTTTCAGTAGAAGAATTTCAGCCTTTCAGTACTTAAAAGGAGCTTATAAGAAAGAGGGAGAGGAGCTTTTTACATGGGCAGATGGTGACCAGACAAGAAGAAATGCTGTTAAACTAGAGGAGAGCTTTAGATTAGATGTTATGAAGAGATTCTTTACTCAAAGGGTTGCTTGAAGAGGTTGCCCAGAGAAATTGTGGATGCCCCCATCCCTGGTAGTGTTCAAGGCCAAGTTGGATGGGGTTTTGATCAACCTGGTATAGTGTGTGGCATCCAAGGCCCATGGTGATGGACATGGAACTAGATGATCTTTGTGGTCCCTTCCAGCCCAAACCAATCTATGATTCAATGAAGTATGAATCTCCACAGTGCAGGCAGTTCCTAATGGCTTTCCTACTTCAACCTTGTTACCGATATGTATCTCTGGGAAGTCTGTCAGAAAGATGTATGAATATGTTTAGGAGTGGAGTACCTTCAGACTGGCTAATCTGCCAAAATATTCTTGAACCAGGAGATGCTACAAAGGCAATGTAAGTTCTCTCAGGTCCACATAGCAAATGATGATTTCTTTTCACATCTGGTTCCATAAAAGGCTATGCAAAATGACTCTGTGTAAGAGCTACTCTGCAGTCCTTCCAATTCATATGGTATTGAATTCTGCCTTAAGTTGTAGTTGTTTTTATGCTGTTTAGATTTTCCTACAGAGTAAACCTAGCTCTGGTAACAAAAGGTGAAAAAAGAGCCTTGCTGTCAAAGTGGAGGAACTGGTCACACCTGGAACAGAAGTTATGGGTGTGATGCTTTAACCTCATTCTTTACCATAAGAGATGCCCTAGCAGTCAATCTTCCTTAATTCAGCTCTCAAGTCAAGGAGTTGGTTATACTCCCTTCTCCAGACTGTTTGGGATTCAAGACTCTGCAGGGAACTGGATGAACTTTAGAAATGCCTTGAGGTTGATTTTTTCATGTTTTTGTCTCCATTATAGGAATATTTGGAAGGAAAGTATTCACATAATAAGCAGTTTTAGTAAATCAGCTTTTACCATGTAAACCCACAAATCTATTTGATGCAACCATAGATGAAGAAATGCAATACTTTGAAGTGATTTGCCATATGATTGTCACACACTTGGTCAGACGGACAAATTTCTTGCCAACTCTTATCTCCCATTCCCCTTCCTCAAAAAGCAGCCAATGGAAAAGACAGCTATTGGTAAAGGAAACCCAGAAACTGCAGAACTGCAGATGAGTTAAAAACTCAATGTGGCTTCCAAGTGGGAGAAAGGAGCAGGGAAGGTTGGAGGCTTCTGACTGCTGTGCAGTCCAGTGAAGCAAGAAACCACCAGAAGCTCAGTGTTAGAATGTAGCTAACTGGCTTGTGGGTCCCACAAAGGTTCTTTGATTGCATTGATTGCAGTCTTCCTTAGGACTTCCTAATGCATTCACGTAAACTTGATCCCTGCTCTTGGCATTGCAAGGCGATTCAATCACAGGAGAATATTCCAGTGGCAGGAACTTCCTGGAGTTTGTCCCCCTACCTGCTCCCCATCCACAACCACAGGAAAACACCCCGATCACCACTTCCCATTATTTCTGCCTTCTTTACTCAGGGTTAGATGAGTCCAGGGCATTTTATTTGGTTTGGATCAGTGCTGTGTTCATGTAAAGATCCAAACAAACCAAACTTCTTACTCCAAGTCTAGTTGGAGATGACAGACTGGTTCAACCTGCTAGTACAATAACTTATTTTGCTAAGTTCTAGACAACAGTGTTACAGGATGAATATTGACCTTAACAGTCAATAAGTGCAGAAAAAAAACCCTTACCAGATGTAGATTAAATCCCGGAAAATGGTTGCAGTCCGTGTGGATTGAGACTGCTGAAGAGGGATATACTAGCTTTGACTAGAACTTTAAATGTGTGTTTATCAGCGATTTAGTAAGAAAGAACTTTTAGTTGTTTGGGGTCCCGTCTGATGAAAAAGGAAGTGCATGTATTTGCTGGCAAGCTTGGTGTTTGCTTGTGGAGACTGATGCAGCAGGGTGGGAAGTACCCTGGGAAATATCCAGCATGGAAACAAACAAGTGGAGAGGCCAAGGAGTGGGACAGTAGTGGGACAGGTTCTCAATATCTGTCTGGGTTAAAACCTTGCCCTGAGAGAGTGGTAGGACAGTGAGTGTGAGAGCTGGAAAGTGGGCGTGCTGTTGCTAAGGGAGGGAACAAGAGTGATGCTGTTCTCAGGTCTAAGAAAGCAGCTAGGGTAGTGCTGTTCCAAGTAACTTGTATGTGTGGCTTCTTACTAGGCTGTCAGCTGCAGGTGCTAAACACATAGACACAATGTACACGTTTAAATTATTCTAGCAACTATTTTGAATAAAAATGAACGTAGTCTATTGCCCTGTTTGAGTATAGTACACAATGGTTTGGTGCTGGCTTCTTCCCTCCTTCGGCTCTGTATTTGAGGTTATAATATTTTTAATACAAAGAACAACTGGGAAAACAACATAATACGTCCCTTGACAGCCCACTACATTCCTTCATTAGCATTGTCTCATACTGTCATGTTAACCAGAAGGATCTGTTCCTGTAATATTAACGATCCTCTACATCATATTGGAAAATGAAGGCAGATTTTTTTCCTTTTCTTGGTAAAACAGTTTCTGCCTAGTAAAGCTATGTCAGCCAGGAATCTTAACCCCTAGATCAGCAGCAGTGTATTAGTAGAAGCCTGTCCTGTAGCCTTGGCTGCTGACAGGGAATAACTAATAAATGTAGAAAGATTGAGTTCTGCAAGAACAGTTTGAAAAGAGCTTGGGGTGGCACATGGGGTACGTCTCATTGGTACATTAGCTTGGTCTGTGCTAAAGAAGCTGTGGTCTGGACTTGTGTTTTAGTACTTTGGTATAATTATGGAGATTTTTGCTACTGGAAAGCCACATAATCTCTAAAGAATCATGGGCTGGGAGATGGATTTCTGTAACAGGCTTTCACAGAGCTGACATGACCTTTGTGTGTAGTGACTGTTCTGCCTGGTGTCTCTTTGACCTTTCCCTGGCTGGAGAGATGAGCTGAAATCTTGCTTGAAACTGTATTAGACAGTCCTGGCAGGCTTCAGTCCCTAGGGAGAGGCTGGGAAACAGTGGTTTGGTCCCTTTCCCAGTCAGGTGACTGCTAAGGGTGTGACACTGCAATAAGATAAATACCTCTAAAGAAAGTTTTGGAGGATCTTCGTGTTACTTGGTCCCTTTGTAGCAGCAGACAAGAGCTGTCCCCTCTTCAGAAAGATGAGTATGCCTGTAAATACCAGACCATGTATATAATGGCAGTGGAGAGCATATTACTGGGCATCATCCCAGTTACTGTTTCAGAGTTACTGGATGAGCAATTCTAGAGATGATGAATCTGAAAAGGAAACCCTGTCTCATGCCCCATTTCATTCTTTCTGTTGCGGACCTTCCTAACTTTGCTGTACCAACAGCAATTGAGTTTGTTACACTGCTGGAGTGACGTGGAACCTCTTGGCTTCAGCTCTCTAGTTTCATTCTGACAAGTAAAAAGGAAGAAAAAGGATGTCATGTTTGTCATTCTGTAAGGGAAGGGGGGCTGCCATCTTTTTTTGTTTTGGATTGTTCAGATTGAAACGTTTATCTGCAACCTATACCAAAGTGCCAGTGTTTTTGAAGGGAAAAGAATACATTCACCACTGTGCGCTATACAGAAAAATGACCGGGGAATCAAACAGATTGGTTGCAGAAAGTACCAAATTCCTGCTTCCTGGTGGTAATTGTCCTGAGGTGGAAATTAGTTAATAGCAAGCAATTGCTGATTGAAACTTTTGCTTAGCTTGGCTTTAGCACCTACATAGAAATTGATCCACAATAAAAATGTGTCTCCACCAAAGCCTCAGTTACTAGATAAATGTTACTCAATTTGTTCGTACACGTGTCTGCATTCACCATTTGCTGTTGTAGTTGTGAAAGGGAAGAGGAGTTGGGCAGAAGAGCTTGTCTGGTTTAATGTACAAGCTTTGTTTCTGTGGATGAATTCCTGCAGGGCTGCAGTTCTTTGAGCCTTTGTAGAGTTCAGAAACCTGATGTTGGAGAACTCAGGAAAACAGTTGCTCACAAGGATTCTTATGAGGCAGTCAAGCAATGCATATAGAAATGGTGCCTTGGGCGTTTGGAGGCTGGAAGTATTGGAATGTGGTGTAGATGGAAGGGATTTTCTGTGGTTTACCTGCCTGAGGGAAAGCTTTCAATGGAGAAGAGCTATTATTATTTTTGGATCTGGAGGTTTTCTTTGTGGATCAGGACCCTGTTGCACAGATGCTGTGAAGGAAACAACAAGGCACACCCTAAAATCCATAGTGGATTTCACATGTTTTTAAAAGGAAAGGTTTTAGCATGACACCTTGGTCTGAGACATGTCCCTGACTGGATCACAAGTGAGAATAACAATATGGCTTAAAGGTAGAAACAGCTCTATCACAATGAGCCCTCTGGTATTTTCCTGAGTGGAGCTCAGTACCAGTGAGACAGTCATGAGCCATTCCACCTTTCTGCAGCTAAAGAACAAGAAGCATTTGCTGATAACTTAATAGGGAGTTGATAGCAGGCGTGGCCTAATAATTATGTTGGCTCCTAGGTGAGAGCAGGTATGTGGGGGAAGAAAGGAGGTATCTTTTCTAATACAGCAAGCAGAAATAGTTGTAGCTGTCATTTGCATGGGTCAGTTTGCCTGATGTTGGTGGTTGTAGTGGTGTCTGTGCTGCCTTTATCTGTAATTCTCTGGAGGTGTGAAATGAATAGTAGTGTAGTCACTCTCTCTTCTTCAGAGACCTCATCTTGCAGAGCTGCTGTGAGGTCTTAAGTAGCTCTTAACTGTGAGAGCTGATAAAGAAAGGTGGGAAGGTAGGGATAAACATTCCTTTACCCTGCAAATATGATATTCTAGATAGCCTCCTCTTAGCAGAGGTGGCAGTGGCATCAGGAGTAGTCTTGTATGTGGTACTGGCCCACATAAAACTTTACTCGACCCAGTATAACTCCAGCTACGTTGCTTATGCTATACAGGCTCTGTCAGCCCTCCTGAATCATTTGGTGGCTCTTGCTAAGTCAGGCTGTCCATGAGGTATCCCTGTCATCTTTACTTTGCTGTAAAAACAACCTCCAGGCTTTGGCACATAAATTTATTTTTCCCATCAAACTTGTGCCTTCCCTGGTCTCAAACCCTTAGTGGCTCACACCATATGGTATTTCAGGAATAGATATGCATGAAGGGGTGATCTGGCAATCTACTTGCTCTTCTGGGGCTCACTCAGGGTGACAGCAGCAGCTGTTCTTTTCAGCCCCTCTGTGCAGTACTAAGTACCTTCCCTATGTCTGCATGCAGATCCAATTTGATCTGCTGACTGACATGGACTTGCGAAGTATGTAAAGTCCAGAAAAAACCCAGCAGGAAAGGGTCCTTGTTCTTTGACCTTTTTGCTTCTATCAAGCTGGATTTTTCTGGTTTTTTTATAAAGGCTGTACAACTGCTATGGAAATATGTACTCAACTGACTGCTACTCAGGTCATGGAGATTAGCTTGTAGAAATCTTATACCACTTCATTGCATTTTGCCCCCAGCTACTGTGCTGAGGACTACAGTAAAGCCTTAAGCTGTGGCATACTTTGCCACATGATATTATAGATGCTGAAAAATCATATTCATTCAAAAGCAGGTTGAAGAAATTAATGGAAGAGAAATCTGTTGAGTGCTCATTCATAGGTGGCACATCCAGTTCAGGGAAGTGCCTGTCAGCAAGTGGTTAGAGGCTCAGAGAGCATGCAGGGAGGCATCATGTATGCTTGCTCTGTTGTCAAAGCAAGGGAAGGTATCTCCTTTTGGCTGCTGTCTAGAAAGGCTATGAGGCCATGATAAACCTTATTCTGATCCAGCACAGCTACTATTATATTTCAGAGCCTGTTAGGGGTAGTAAATCTGGCTATTGGGAGTTGGTAACTCCTGAGAAAGCAAGCAGATGCGACTCAAATTCTAACATGGAAACTGCAGAAAGAATGGATTTGGGTTTGGGGATCTTTGTTTAGCCTGACTGTCCCTAAGATGAACACATGTATACTGCCATACAACAGCTTTCTGCATTTACCCCCCAAATTCTAGTACCATGTAGTCAGCCTGAATTGGAAACCAGAGCTGGAAGGCATGTTTGTGATTCATTGCTTCCTGATAAAGTGAGGATGAGGGAGTAGTGTGGAAAAAGTGATACAGCATTCATGTGTCATGTATAATTGATCTATGTCTTCATCAGGAGAAAGAAAGGATGGTTTTTAAATACACTTTTACATAACTTCATGAAGTTTTTTTAAATCATAGCAATTTCAGGAATGTTTAGTCTGGTTTTACTGGGGACTACCAGGAAGACTTATAACGTTTTTAATGAGCTTTAACCTTTTATCCAATGACCAGAGCCACTCTGAGTTACAACTCTCCCCCTTCAACCTCTTGCCCTCCCCTTCCTCACCAAAAGTCATTAGTTTGCAATAACCCAGTCTGCTTCTTTTCTTCTTTCTCTTTCCCTACCTTCTTTCATTTCTTCTCAAAAATGATCTTACCATCCGGCTAAAAATCCCACTTCCAGGTTTTGTAGTTTTACTCTTGGCTGCCCTTCCAGCCTCAGTTGAGTGCATATTGGTGACTGAGAAGGGATTTTTTTGCTTGTCTGTAGTTGAGGTTTTTTGTTGGTTTTGTCTGGGTTTTTTTAAATAAATAAACTTTTACATTGAGGTAAATCCCCAGGAATGTAAATATGAGACAATCAAAAATGCCTTATTCTGCCCTTGTTACTCTTAGCCTCTGCAGACCTTTTACTTCTCTTTGCTCTGTGAAAAGCTGATGACAGTTACCTTGTACCATATAGCAAAATAAAGTATTTCTGAGGATGGGATAGGAACAGCTTACAGAAAGAAGAGACAAAAAAGCTCTCCTACTAGAGGGCCACATTGTACCAGTGAAGTGCTAGGTGCTCTGTTACTAACAGGACTGTAGACCAGAATGTGCATTTTGGTGAGTTTTCATGGCTTTTTGGGTTTTTTAAAATGTAGAGTTACCATGTTCTTTGATTTGTGTATAAATCCTCTTCATGTTTAGTTAAAAGAGACTGGAGAAGGTATATGTGTGTCCTTCCCTCTTTCTCCCAAAGGCAGCTGTGTGTAAAAGTATAATCTGCAGGCTGTGGAGGTGGTGGGGTTTGCTAAAGTGGACACTGTCCAGTGAGGGGAGACCAGACTCCACATGGGGTGCCTGTTTATTTTAGGCCTTTCTGCCCAAGCTGTTCCCTGTGCTCAGCTGTTGTGATGCTACCTTTCCTGCACCGTGCTGTCCGCCACCCCAGTGTTTCTATTTTAACTCTCTCTGGGGCTAGATCTTGTGACACAAGGATTTGGCATCCCTCCTACGTGCTGGAACATGGCATCTCGGGAGGCACAGTGGCTGCAGCTGCTATATCAGAGGGTGCCACTCCTAAGTAGCTGGTAGAAAAGGGACACCCCTAGGACTGCAGTGCATCAGAACAGGCATCATCCCCGCAAAAGTGTCTGACTGCTCCATCTCTGTCTCCTCCAGTCTTTTTTCAGAGTCTGAAGAGCTCGAGACGCTTGCCAGCTTCCCACTGCTCCCCTGCAGCATCTTGCTTTGGCTTTCAGGTATGTAGTTACTGGGGCCAGGAGTAGAGTTGCATACCCTGGAGGGTGTAAGATGGCTTTGCAGTTGGTGGGGAGGGAGGACAGGGACAGCTGGTGGTATGGTGGAGGAATTAATTTTTCAGGATTCGTGTACGTGAATGTCATATCCCATTTAACAACTTGCTTCAGTGACTGTAATTCAGCATTTCCAGCTTTCTGAAGAAGGCCAGAGGAACAGCATTAATATGGTTCTGACACAGCCCATGGGATGACACTGGGCAAACACAGCCAAATGTTGGAAATTCCTGCAGTCTGGGTTGGGCCACTTCAGTGTGTGGCTCATGCCACCAAGGAGGATTTGCATGAGGTGGGAGATGTGGACTCTTGACCTGATCTTCATCTCTGCTGTGTGCTCTGTGGGCTGGCAGAATGAGCAGATACCTCTCTGGGGTGTGAGGGAAGCTTTTTATAACTAGGAATGTGCAAGAGGAGAAGTGGCAGCAAAGGCCATGCATGCTGCATTAACCTGGGCTTGTCTGGAAAGAACTGGGTTGTCAGCAAGTGACTGGGCTTGGATTCTGTTAACTCCTCTCGTTCTTGCACAAGAAAAATCCTGAACCTCTCCCCAAGGAATTCATAATGTTGTACCACATCAGGAACAAACTGGCAGTGCATGCTAGCACAGGGGAATGGGCAAAAGTTCTAAGACTGCAGAAAATTACATGAACCTTTTATATTCCAGCCTAGATTTTGAGTCTAATACAGTGAGTGTAGTGAAAAGAGCAAGGATGTTCCTAGGGAAGCAGTGCTGCTCAGTAATAGGCAGGTGTGCTGTGCTGCCCTTTGGCTGGGTATGCCCCAGCATGTTTCTGTACTTCTGCTCAAGCCCAGCTCAGCTGGTGGGCAGCTTACAGGGCTCCTCCCCATTCAAGACATGCCTGCCTGCTGACTGCTCAGCCTTGTTTTTCCCAGTCAGTTGTTGTAATCCTGTAATCCTGAGTCATACTGGGAAGCTGGAGTCATCTCCATTGACACAAGACTTATTTTAAATCTTTCAGGCAGATTTTAAATAGCTTTAGCTGCCTCAGTTTCTGTTACCCTCTTGAGAGCCTTGGTTGGATTCATGAGCATCTCCAGTATCTGCACAGCCAGGGTTTGGCAAGATTGTCTTCTACAACATCCTTTACCAATGTGTTACAGGCCTGCCAGGAGGTCTCTTGTCTGCAGGGGGGGAGGAGGTCATTTCAGCCCTGGGCATCTCTGCTGGACCTTGCCATCTGCAGCTGGAAGGGCACTGATGACAGTACTTGGCTGCAGGGCAGCAAGTTGGGCTCCTCTAGCTCCCAGAGTCATGGAAAGCTATGCTGTCTGCAAAGGCCCAGCCAGTGCTATATATGGAATCACTTTTCTCTTTCAGGTTAACTGAAATCTGCAAACATTTTCTGCTGCAAGAAAAAGAGGGTGATGTCATCAGAAGATGATGCTGGCGGGGAGGCTCCTGGGGGCAGTTTCTGGGAGGTAAGGAAGGGATAATTGGAGGGTGAGGGAGTGTCATCTTACCACCCACTGGTGGAATTAGGGGGTTGAGTTCCAAATCTGTGGGTGACATGCTGCCCTTGAGGAGTGGAAGGGAGGAGCTGTGGGAAGGTTCAGTACCGTGCTGTGTGTTACTGCAGGGAGTAGTGACTCTTCCATAGATACTGTGGAATGAGAGTTCCTTGTTCAGCTGACATTGATCTGAGTTGTGAGAGAAGCAAGCAAAACATCTCAGCTTCTTCCCTCCAGTGCTGTGTCTGCTTGAGATTATCAGAGGAGGGTCTGAGCCCAGATGACAGCTTTAGAAGGGCCTGTGTTCCCTCCCCATGCAATGATGGAGGTTGTCTGTAGTGCAGGAACATTGAGTCAGTTGGTCTAAACAATAATATTGTGACATTTCAGGCTGGAAACTACAAGCGGACAGTGAAACGTGTGGATGATGGGTACCGGCTCTGCAATGACCTTATCTCCTGCTTCCAAGAGCGAGCCAAGATAGAGAAGAACTATGCCCAGCAGCTAACAGAGTGGTCCCGTAAGTGGAGGACCAATGTGGAGAGAGGTAAAGTTGGCATATTAGACTGGGAACAGGAAGCAATGATTGCACTCCCCTCTTTGAGTGCTGTCCCTAATTGAGGTGATGCTGTTTCCTGGAGGGACAGGCTTCTCTTCCCCAGGAACAGGGTGACTTTCTTTGGATGCCTTTCTTGTATATTTGCCTGTTTTTTCAGTCAATCTTCTGATCACCTGGAGTGGTGTTCTCTTGTCATGTGCTTGGTTGTTAAAAAAAAAATAAATCTGCATGCTTAGTTTGGCAAGTCCTTGGGCAGCCCATGTCTTAAATCAAGCTGGATGTACCCCCCTTTTAAGGATGGCTGAGCTGTCTTTTTCTCCAGTCTGAGAATAACTACTAATGCTGTGATTTAGTGGCAGTGTGCTCAAACTCAGTGTCTCACAAAGTAACAGGAAACAATGGGATAGATGTCCCAAAGGACCTATTGGTCTGTGGAGCAGAAGCCTAGCCTCAGTTATGAACTAATGTTGCTGTCTGTCCTGAAGCTCAGGCCAGATTTGGGTAAAGGATTTTCTACAGAAACCTTCTCCTGGCAGGCAGCATCTGGGATAGTTGAGGCTGCCCAAAGAAATGCCCATTTCATCCAGCTCTAGCAGCTGTCTAGATGCTGCCTGGTGTGACTGTGGAGACTAGTCAGTGCTGACTTGTTTGATGGGGCAGAGTTAGGAAAGTGAATCCATACTGATATGTAGGATGAAAAGAATCTGCATTCCCTTCTGTGGGCAGTAGATGTAAGAGCCCCTCCCGTGCTTGTTCCTGCAGGTCCGCAGTATGGTACTCTGGAAAAGGCCTGGCATGCCTTCCTGACAGCTGCAGACAAACTGAGTGAAATTCACTTGGCTGTCCGGAACCACCTGGCTGTTGAAGATTCAGATAAGATCAAGGCCTGGCAGAAGGAGGCCTACCACAAGCAGATGATTGGAGGCTTCAAGGAAACAAAGGATGCAGAGGATGGGTTCCGAAAGGCCCAGAAACCCTGGGTGAAGAAGATGAAAGATGTAAGCAAAGTGTGAATGGGGAAAGAGAGATAAGGGTAGTTGAGCTGTGGCTGCCTGATTTCAAGAGCCACTGGGCAAACAAGCTAGGTTAGCCAGAATAGCAGAGAATTCCAGAGAGGGATGGATGTCTCAAGAGTCTATGTTCTCGTGGTTTTATAACTTCCTTCCCATGTGAGAAGACTTTAACAGGTTCGGGTGAGCACTGAAAAAGAGATCATTTGGAGGTACCTCTTCCCACTGGGCCATTGTTTACTAAATGCTGAACTGGCATTTCTGTGAGGTTACTGCAGACTCTAACAAATGTTAACATGACTCCTCTGAATATTGGAGGATCAGTGTGGGCAGGATCATGGCTTTTTCTGCATCCCTTTTCTCCTACAGGTGGAGACTTCTAAGAAAAACTATCATGCAGCCCGGAAGGAGGAGAAAACGGCCCATACAAGAGAGAACCATGCCAAGGCAGACTCGTCTGTCTCACAGGAGCAGATGCGCAAGTTGCAAGAGCGTGTAGAGAAGTGCACTCAGGAGGCTGAGAAGGTGTGTGTGTGTTGTAAGGATGGGGTCACAAGGGTACTCCTTTCAGGGAAAAAGCATTGGTGATAATGTCCCTCAGTGAAATGACTCAGCTGAACCCTGTAAGATGTGAAATACCATCATCTGAGGTTTTAGTGAGCTAGACTTAGACGTTAGTAACTAAGGTCTCAGTCTTTGAAGTTAGGCAAGATCCTAATTTATAAATAAATTTAAAATAAAAGAGGAAAACAGTGTAGAGGATTTGATGCAGGGGATGGAACCTGTAGAGCTCAAGACTTGGCTACCAAAAATAGATGATTTGTCTATCCACAAGAGGGAAAGTGTGGAAGGTCCTGTATGGAAGAGAGTAGTAAGGAAGAACAGGAAACTTGCAAGAATATTAGGAGAGCAATGGACTGGAACATCAGCGGGATTTCTTATTTCTTTGGTGTATTTGTTGAACTGTGCAGTGGGGAAAAAACTTGCCAGTCCCAAGCCTGAGTAGGGAGGGTTGTTACTTGTTTGCCACCAGGGCAACACATCTCACTCTCTTTTGCTTCGCTCCTGCTACAGTGCAAGGATCAGTATGAGAAGATGCTGGAAGAATTGAATCGTTACAATCCCCGCTACATGGAGGACATGGAGCAAGTGTTTGAGGGCTGTCAGGAGGCAGAGCGCAAGCGATTGTGCTTCTTTAAGGAGATGCTTCTGAATCTGCACCAGCATCTCAACCTCTCCACCAGTGAAAGGTACTGGCCCTGATGCAGAGGGGAATTCTGCCAGCCTGGAGTGCTTAGGCTCTGGTGAGGGGTGCCAGTTCTGGTGTCTCTGGAAGCTGCATGCTTGCATCAGCCACATCTCATTCTTTCCCCTTCCAAGTGTATCTTACAACTGGCATTTGGTCTCTTTAGAGTGACCAGTGCTGGGGTCTGTGACTGTAGGTAGTGCCAGGCTCCCCAGAGAGGATTTTCTGCCTTTCTTTTGCCTTCTATTATTGATGGTTATTCCACCCATTTTGCCCTTACTAGAGAGACTTTTTGTGAAGTAATGCCTGTAAGCTCACAAGTCGCCCTAAGCAGAGGTTACAGAGGGGTAACAGACGCAGCCAAAAATCTTCTGTGCCTCTTTTATGGGAGAGTCAACAAATCATAGCCACCTCCCTGTCCATGTGCAAGAATATGCTGAGTTATTTCAGTGCTCACTTAATGAGCTGTGCTGAGAGCTGGCACTTGTTAGGCACTGCCACACCAAACAAGACTGTCCTGTTTGCCAGGCTGATTCTCCAGTGAGGCTGTGTTTTCCTAGGACTGAATGGGTGCTACTCTAGCATCCTTAGTCCTGTGGGATTGAGGATACTGTATAATTGTGCAGGAGGTTAATCTCTTCCTTCCTAGCTGGCTTTTGGGAAACTGCTGAGGGATTTGATTGCTGGTGGTTCTGTCTGTTCTGGTCATAGCTTTCATGCATTGTATCGGGATCTCCACCAAGTCATCATGGCTGCAGACAACCAAGAGGACCTGAAGTGGTGGCGCAACACTCACGGACCGGGCATGGCGATGAATTGGCCTCAGTTTGAGGTAGGGAGCATTCTAGAGTTATGCTATTTCCAAACAATTCTGCTTATCTGAAATTGGTGATCACTAGTCTTTTGTTGGAAAGACCATGTCTTCACTCAGCACGCTCAGGATGTTGGGCTCTTCTGAAATTGTTGTTTTGTGAGCTTTGTGTGCTCAAAGGAGCACACGTAGGCCATACAGCAGCAAAGAATAGGTGGTGCTCAAGGCTGTGGGACAGCTTTCTGTCATTATTTTTTTCTCAAGCCTCTCTTGTTGCACCTTGGGATTCAACAGAAATGAGCCTGCTACACCAGCAAGGCTATTGAGCTGACCAGTTCAGCTGCTACTGAAGTACAGCCTAGTCTTCTGTATGGGGCAGAAAAGATACAGAGCTTTTTTTTTTCCTGTGTGGCTTGATGGTCTTACTGGTTTCCCCTGGACAGGAATGGTCCCTTGAAACACAGAGGCAAATCACTAAGAAGGAGAAGAGTGGTAAGATGGCTGATGATGTCACACTGACCAGCATTTTGCCTACACGAGATGGTGTTGTCTCACAGACCCCTCTGCAGACAAGGTAAAGACTGAATTCTGGGATACATCAGGTTAGGAAAAGTATAGCCCCGCCTAGGGTCATGAATGAGTTGGATTTATGGAAGTAATCTCTTCCTCAATTTCATGTCTCTTGCCCATGCCCTTATCTGTGGCATTCTGGAAAAGGCCATGTAGAAAATGCAGTTTAGGGTAGCTGTTTGATTTTGGGTTTGTTTTGTTGGGTTTTTAGGGGTTTTTTGGCTTTTTTTTGTCTAACATATTCTGCCTCACAAAAGTGCCTTCCTGGTAAAGATCCTTCTAGGGACAAGATTTAGCCCAGTCTGACAAGTGCTGTCTGATTCTGGCATGCATTTCCTCAGTTCTTCCTGCCAGACAAGATGAGAAGAATTGTGTTGTTTCCTAAATTAACACAACAAATTCGTACTGTTTTTCCCTAGTATGGTGCTTAGTAGTATCTGACAAGGTTGGGTACAGCTCCTTCCCTTGCCAGGAAGCAAGCCTGGAGAGTTGGGAGAGACAGAATAGACTCATCCTACTGTTCCAATAATTGTCCCGCTTTAAAAGGTAGACTGTGGCCAAAGTGAACTGAGCAGAGAAGAATGGGGATATAGAGATTTTTCAAGGCCACTACTGTATTTCACAGTTAATTGGATTCAGGGACCCTATTTGCCAATCTGCAGGTTTTCCTTTCAAGAGGAGCAGAACAGCCTCTTCTATGACACCCTGAAGGCACCAACCCATGTGAAGTTAGTATGGAACATAGCCTCTGCAGAGTTTTTTGGCTTTCAGGTGTCTGTCCTCTGCTGCTCTTCCCCTCTGCTCTTGTCTCTGACTTGGAAAACATAATTCCAGACATATCTTTGGGATACAAAACACAGCTTTTCCTTTCTGTCTAATTCTTGGCTGGAATAACTCTGGATGCAGCTGGGCTCTCCAATTAGGACTGGAGAGGGTCTTGTGTGAGAGGCCTGCTAGACTAGGAGGAGGTCATGAAGAGTGTGAGTGTGTGTGTGTGAAAATACTTTGAGAGTGAGTTATCCTGGCCCTCAACGTTCTAATGCTGGGGTACTTTCAAGAAAATCTAGTATCTCCTGGGATATGTCTTCCCTGTTTGCCCTTGCCTGACTTTTGGGCCTCGCATCCTGTCCTATAGCAGAGCAGTCTCAGGGGGACTCAGGGTGGTGCATGATTCAGGAGGAGGTGGGTGAAAGATCAGTCTACTAACAACCATCTTGTCCTCTCTCACCTTCCACACACACAGCGGAGGGAAGGAAGACATTTCAGAGTGGTCAGATGAGGACACTCCCAAGAAGTGCCTGGATGCCAATGGGCATGAGGAAGACCTAAAGGTACCAGGTGTACGGGTACGAGCACTCTATGATTACACAGGACAGGAGGCTGATGAGCTGAGCTTTAAAGCAGGTACAGAAGCACTAATCTCTTACTAACTTTTCACTGTCCTCACTTGGGCTCACTGAATGATTGAAACACTCCGTAAGAATTGGATGTCCACTTGAAAACTGGTCTTTATTCTTCCCTTGATCTGACCACTGCCAGCTCCTTCGAGGTGGATGACACAGTGGGAAATCCAGTTTATTCTGGACCAGAAGGTAGTGAGGCCGCATGGAAAGAGACTGTCTATGCCTTGGTCAGAGTGCAGGGAGAGCAGCCCCCCGCCTCTTCTTAGAGCATTTAGTCTGAATTGTGTCCTGAAACTTTATTAAATGCTTCTCCCTTGCACTATTGATATAAAAATTACATGGGTGTTCTGGATTGTCTTTTTAAATAATGTGAAGATAGATATTTTGGGAGAAGTTCACCTAGTGACGTATATTCCTGAAGGCAGGTCAGCTGGCAAAAAACAGCTGTGCAAACTGTTGCTCAGAATGGATATCTCAAGAATGAAGATCCAGCAGAGGATTGAGCACTGGAGCAAACAGACCTGTCTCCTTTTCTTCCTTTAGTTAAATTTAAGTTTGCATGTGCCCTCCTCTCTTCAAGTGGACATGGTGATCTTGGGAGTGTCTGATCTTGCTTGTTTTGAGTTTTACATGTTATCTGTGTGCTGTACCTTTCCAAAACACACCCATTTAAAGTCACTGAAGTCCTTCAGTAGCAGGGCCTTGTGCCTGAGATCAGTATCTGTGCTGCAGTGTTACCATACTAGTAAACTTCCTAACAGTAACTTGTTGCTTTAAAATATCCTGCAATATGGGTGCTCTAAGAACTTGACTTTGTTCTTTCTTTCAGCTCAGCAGATGAAATGGGGTATGACTTGTTAGCTGTAGTCATCTCCTTTTTGAATCTGTTCTGAGCAACACATACCAGCTTCAGCTTAACAGCAGTGATTTTCTGAGACTCTGCCAGTGCGGGATGTGCCCGCTGATGCAGTCAGACCGCCCTCTCTAACAGAAGTATGACCTACTGGTGGAGGAGGGGATCTTTCTGCCCCTTCCCAAAGTAGATGTGGAAAAGTTATAAGTGTTTCCTGCTCATAGTTTGAGAAATCAGTTGATTTCATGCCTTTCTGGCCAAACCAGACACTCCCTCATGGAACAGGCGTTTTGGGTTCCAACAGCCAGAGCTTAGCAGCTTCTTGTATTTCCTTCCCACTTGCCTGTCAGAGGATACATTAAGAAAAAATTGTCTCAGATCTCTGATCACTCTGGCTTGTAAGTGAGGATGTTCCTTAGAAGAGAGAAAAGCAGGCAGAACTATAGAGCACAAAAGATTTCTGATGCTGAATAGAAGAAGCGAAGGTCTGTTTAAGTTCCTTGGCTGAGGTGATAGTATTGTGTATAAATACTGGAGAGATCAGTGATTCTGGCTTTGATTAAACTGTGTTATGATAAGGATGATGATAAGGCGAGACAAGTGTGATGATGGAGACCAATAGTCTTGTTTTTTATCAAGTCATCTTAGGTGGATAAAAATGCCATGCTGCCTTTCTCAAGGCTGCCTCCTAATGACTGTTCTTATTTCTAGGTGAAGAACTAATGAAGATTAGTGAGGAAGATGAGCAGGGTTGGTGCAAGGGCCGACTTCTCACTGGTCAGGTTGGACTCTATCCTGCTAATTATGTTGAGAAGGTTGGATCATGATTGCTGCTGCCCCGCCAGTGCCTCACAGCCATACCAGCATCTCCTGCAGAGGTCACTGGGTCACTCTTGGCCCCAACCCACCTTTGCAGTATATCCAGCAGCTTCTGGACTTTAAAGGCACATATTCCATGTAACTAATGCTTCATTTTAAACATCTAGATCTGTAGGGGTTTTCTAAAAAAATAAACACGGACGAATAAAGACTTTTCTGAGCACCACAGTAGTGTAGGAGTGCAGAAAGAAACCAGTCCTTTTGACTTGCGCTCAGTGAAAGAAGGTGAGTGTTTTCATGGAGCTCTATAAAAGAGAAAAAAGCATACTTCCTTGACTTCAATGCACATGCATCCATAGGATGTTGAGGTCTGCCCTGCCTCCAGGCTTCCTGTTTAAGGAATTTTGGAAATGCAGGGTAATAGGGAACTTCTACCATTGTTTTCCCTTTTTAGCTCCATCAAGATGACTGGCAGAAAGCTCTTTATTCTCCCATGTCTTTTATAAGTTTTCAGTATCCCTTACCTGCAAGCTTGTTGGCTTCCCTGGTAAGGCAGCTGGTATAAGTGATACAGCTTTGACCTGAACATCCCTTTTCACTGCCCTCATATTTATTGGGATAATCCCAGGAATGAATGATAGTATATCTGAGGCACAGGAGGAAGAAGCTTGTTTTGCATGGTGTGGCTGTTCAGGCTAATGAGTTGTGAAAAGACCTGTTGTGCAGCAAGTTGGAGTTGACTGAATGCTCCTTGAGCTAAAATGACTTTGACACATGCTGAAGACTGGTTTTAATAAAATTACAGCCACGTTCCAGTGCTGTTCTGCTTAGGATTCCTAAATTCAGTTGTGTATGTTGGGATTTCTAATGCATCTAGATTATTTTGGCTGCACCTCTCTTTAAGAGCACTTAGTGCACAGCAGAGACCCTATTTTTTTCCTTTCCAATATCTTCTTGACTTACACAGGGCTAAAAGTGCCCTCCCTTCTTTGCCAAAGACCCTTGCATTGTGGAAGCTGCCTGCTGGCTCACACTAATTACACATAGAGGGGAAACTCCCCTTTTTGTCCTGGATTGCTGCAAGTGCACTTATGCCCAGTTGTTACGTGCCATTCAGCAGGGAGGATGTATCAAACATCTTTATCTCACCTGTCCTTCTGCCTTTGAAATCCTGTGAGGCTGCTGGGAAGACCTGGCATCCTGATCCTAGTGCTCTGCATATTCCAGCATAGGGACTGATAAGCCCAAGAGTTTGAGGGAACAAGAAATTGGAAAAACTCCCATTGTTGGAGAAAGGAAGGCAAACAAGCAGTTGCTTAAAATGGCTTACTTAGTACCTCTGCTTGAAATTGCTGCTGGAATGCATTTTGAGTTTGTAGTAACCTTCTGTAGTGACATTCTTATTCTGGCCTAGCAAGTGTGAGTGACCTGGCTAAGACAGAATCACAATACTCAGTTGAGCTACACAATACTCACTTGGGGTGAACTGCTTCAGAGCTGTTTGGAAAAATAGTGCTGCACATAAGAAATGCTATACGTAAGAAAGTCTGAAGTCATGAGTGAACATCATGATTAAAGGGCCAGTATTATGTTAACACCAGCTAGTAAGCCAAAATGTAGACTGAAACAGAGGAGGAGATGAACATATTCAAGCACTTAATTTATGAAGATTCAGGTATCACAAAATCTCATTGCCTGGCTGACAACAGAAATTAACCTTTTACAGCATTCTGAATGTCTTAAAGTGTAGTCTGCCGGGGACAAAGAGATGGGAGACTAATGCTATTTATAGTGCTTTTGTGACGCCACAGGAACTTACAGCTGAAACAAGGTTTTGCTTGAAATATCCCTAGCACTGTACTTCATGAATGGGGAAGAGAGGTGCAAACCAAAAGAACAAGGCTAAAGCATTTTGCTCAGAGTCTATTATGTCATTTCTCAGTAAAAGAGAAAGTATTTACAAAAGGCAAATATCTAAGCAACGGACATTAAAAATGCCTAGATTTAGCTATGAATTTAATTAGTATTCTAGGTTCAGTATTTGAAGATGCCTCTAAACTTCTGCCATGTAATTAGAGGTGTTGGTGTATAAGCACTTGGATTTATTTAAAGATCCAGTCTGCTTTCAGTTCTGTGTCCCAGGTAAATGTATCATTAGTGTTGTGCAGTAATTGTAAGTATTCCACTTGCTAACCCACAGTGGAATGATTTGTTGCTCCTTTGTCCTAGGACACGTGAATGTGGAGAGAGCCATGCCTGCCAGGCTTCTGAGAGAACTGAGACTAAAACAGGGCTAAAATGACCTGAGGTGTCCTATAAACAATACTGGAGTTTCCCTGATTAACCTGCATATTTCAAACACTAATGCTAGACTTTCATATAAGGTCAAAAAATGATAGAAGGGAGCTACAGAGGATGACATGGAAAATTGACTTTAACTTCTCTTCTGAGTTCTAGTCAGGTTGTAATTAGGGATGGAGCTAGGTGTGGCCATAACATGCTAAAAGACAGAAATGTCCAGCAGACAGGACCTCTGATTCCAGTACAAACAACCTGAAATTCCCCAGGACAAAGTCTGAACAGACTTGTTTGCCCTAGGAAAACATGACCACCTGATTAAAGTGGGCTGCCTGAGGGTTTCTAGAAATAGGGATATATTGCATCTTATGTGAACAAGTTCCCTAAGGAATGCACATCAGAAAATCCTTCCAAGAGCTGAAGTAATGGACAGCAGACAATACATTGAGAATGAAAAATTGCTTGGCTGGACTATACCTCACAAATGGGCGTGCACTTAGTCCTAGCTACCCAAAACCATCTGGATTAGTAAAAGTGAGCCTGTGTAGTAAAGATCTCGCTGGAGGGAAGGAGGGGAAAAAAACCCAAACCAATCCACATTTAATGATCTTATATTAAAGTAATAGCTCTGCTTGGATATTTGGTTTTACACAGAAGCAAATGAGGTTTTGTTAACCATAAAAGTTCTAGTTGAAACTTCATGCCATGCCAAAAGTTTTGTGTGAGACATGTACACATAAACTAATTGCTGTGCCTGAATTCCAGAAGGCCAGTGAAGCCTGTTGTAAAAAAATACAAATGCTTCTCTGTGCCTGATGTGCAACACAGTGAATAATTATCTAGTCATATTTTATTTTTTAATAAAGCCGTTCTTTGTGGAAAGCCCGTACACCTCTGGTTAGCAGATAATTCATTTAGTTCTGGCATCTTCCTGGAAAAGAATTTTGGAACTATTATGCAAAGCTTGGATTTCCTGTTGATAATGAATTTTCTAGGAAGAGGAAGTTAAACATTCTCTATTACGGATCACAGCTATTTCCCCAAAGTCACAGCTGAGCTTGCCTAACCTAGTAATGGTTTTGCCCTGTAGGCAAAATCAAGATCATAAAGCCCACGTGCCAGCTGTGCTGTGGGATGGCAGCTGAGTTGTGGTTAGCCTCCAGCTCTGGGTGGCACTCCCACAGCCCTGCCTGGAGCTTGGGGCCGTTGCTGCTTCAGTTTACTTTCCATTCCACTTCCCATGCCCTGTGTCCTTGTGGCTGTTTTGCTTGGCACAAAGCACCCAGGCAGGTGCAAGTATGTGGCAATGCTGCACAGAGACCCATCAGCGTTGTTAGAAACTGTCCTGCTCTGCCTCTGTTCCTGCCCTGTTTGCAGGTCCAGCCCAAGGCCACAGCTGTGAGGCTGTGGAGCTCAGCTCTGTTGTCTTCCACAGGTTTCCCCAACTGCAGAGCAGGCTCTGCTGCCTTGGTTGCATTTGTGGAGCTGCTAGCATTATGGTTAGGGACAACAGGCTGCAAAAATCCCTTCTATGAAGAAAGCTAGTATTGCAGCCAAAATGGGTTTGAACACCACTTAAACCTGTAGGTGATCATTTCTAGGGTAAATGCACTGAGACCAGCTGCTGACAGATCATGGGGCTGAACGTGAGACAAAGCCAGTGCCACAAACCCCATCTTGACCCATGGAAATGTGGTTGAAAAATACCCACTGCAGGCTGGCAGTAAAGGTTGTGTAAAATAAACAATAACAGTAAGGCAGCATGATACAAGGCAAAGTGCCTTCAGAGGGACCTTGCACCAAACCAACCCAAAACCAAAAAAGGAGAAACATAAAAAACTTGCAACCGTATGTTGAACCACTGCCGAGGTCCAAGCTGCAAGGAGCTGGAAAACTGGGCTGCAAGGGAGTTAGACTACCAAGCTACCTAGATTCTTAGCAGATCAAAGAGGATTAATATGAGATGATGAACAAATCCTTGCTGAAAGGGAGGGGAAGGGAGCAGTGGAGTATCTTCTGTAACTGGAAGAAACTGGCTAGTTATCTTTAGAACATCTTGACTAAGCAACATGGTTCCAGTGAACTTTTCCAAGCTAAATTTCGGACCGAATCACCTCAGCTGCTTTCAGCATATCCGTTTTCAGGCCATGTCCTCCTGTTTTTCATCACTCAGTAACCCTGCTTGCAGAGGTTTCTGGTTTGTTAGTCTCTCAGCTTAAGGCAATTACAGCTGCAGCTTGAGATACTTCAAGGCAGTGTAGTGGTGCTCAGCACTTCTTCCCCCTTAGTGTGGGGGTCCATAAGCTTCCTCTTCAGTTTCAGCACAAAATTTCACTGGGTCCTTCTAGTTACACATCCTGTGGTCCCTTCCTCCCTGCATTTCCTTTCTGTACAAGCAGCTAGAAGTCTTCTTCCAGGTCCTGCACTCTCCCCCTTTGACTTCATTACCTCCTTCCTGAGTCTATTGTCCTGCTTCCAGCAGGAGGCTGATACTAAAACAGTCAGTGCCCCCAGCTGTGACCACAGTAGCCCTTTCTCAAATTCTCTTCAGAGCTTCCCCACAGGTGCCACAGAGTTCCTAAGGAATGCTGCATCCATAATTCTATGGATGTTTGTTTCACCAGTGGCTCTGCATCCCCTCTACACAATTGCAGCCACCTATGGAGCTGAAGCACTGCTACCTACTCCCCCTGCATCCAAATCCTTCATAGTGACCTGTTTGACAGTGGTGATTCCATTCTGAAAATCTGTTATTTTCAAAAGAGCTTTCTCATTTTGCCTTGCTTTTTATCTTGTCTTCTGGTCAGCTCTGTCTGCCTTTCTTTCATGGGTCACTGTCTTCTGCTTAAGGCATGTTCCCAATGCTTGTAGGGGCTGCAGGCAACTAGTCCCTGTACTAGAGGGACTCAGTTTATTTAGAAAACTCCTGAGTGAGGTGATCTGCAGGGAAGAGAGATTACACACCAACTGGAAAATCTGGAAGAGTCATGTCTGATGGGTGGACAGCCCTACTGGTTCTGACCTCAGGCAAGTTAGTGCCTGAGCTGTCAACCGCCCTTTGAAAGAACAGAGCTCAGGGTCTGCTCATTTCCCAGTTTTTCACCTTGCTTCCATGTGGTGTGATGTGTGTCTTCCATCACTTGAGTGATTGTCCCCTGCCAAACAGCCTCCTTCCAGCAGGGATGCCTGTAACATCTCCAAACAGACCACTACAGCAAGATCTAAAACTAGTCCTCAGACCGAGGAAACCTCAGGTCACATCAGCCAGCATACCCCTGAGGTATATCTAAAGCTTCCCAAGTCCAAAGCACCTGCCAGGCCAGAGGTGATATTACCAGAATATGCAAATCAACATTTAATTGTAATATTGGAAATGGAGTAACAAAAGAAAAGCCTGAAGATACACATGTATATACACACAAACACTCACTTAACAACTACTCAGTAGCAGCATGCTCCTGCCCTGGCCCTACACTCCTGTCACCCTTTCCATCAAACCGCAGCAGTCTTGCCTGGCAGTCCAGCAACACTGGCACAGCTGAAAGGGACAGTCCTCTCTTCTCCCTTCCAAGACTTCCTAGCCCTTGCCTTACTTATTCAGTGCTTGCACAAGCAGGAGATCAGCTCAGCTATGCAATGACAATCGCTGTTTGAGCAGGGCTCAAACAACTCAGCCCACAGCTGCCACTTCCCAGAGTGGGTGCAAGGGACAGCACGTGCAGCAGGACCAGCCTTTTGGCTGCAACAGAACCCCAAATCAGAGCAAGCCATCCATGACTACACTCCTGAATATCTCTCAAGTTACCCATCTGTTGTGTTCCTTAAATTTTGTGTTCCTTCAACCTTTGCTGGCTTTTCTCCAAACTACAACATTTGCAAGACTGCACTAAAATTGTCGTAAACTTTAGTCACTCTACACATACTGTATTAGCTCCTTAGCTTAGATCTTGCTGGAAGGATTGCATGGAGCCAGTGAGTGACATGACTGCCTGCCTTGGTGCTATAATTTTTCCTAGGGAGGCAGCTACTAATTACACTCAGTCCAGCACACTGGCAGCCTGGTCAGCCACAACCCTCAGCCAGCTGCTTCCCTTGCATCAATCCAAGTGAATACATGGCAGGACAGCTAGCTGACTTGACAGAAACATAACCTAACCTAAGGAAAAGTTTTTCATATGATCCCTGAAATCACAGATAATTAGGAGCATGTTCTTACAAACTGTCCCTTTCAGCTAGGAAGAAGCATACCTGCTGAAAACCTGTCCCTTGCTGTAGTGAGGAGAATGCTTTCTACTCAATTTTCCTCTCCTCCATTCATGGCTGTGTTTGTTCCTTCCACTACTGAAAATAGCCAGGCTGCCTTGAAATACTGAGCAGCGCTTTCTCACAGAGTTACTGACTATCCCCAAGGGAAATCATGTGGATTAGTTAGTGTCTGTGAACTGCTTAGTAAGAAAGGAGAGGGGGAAAAAATTAAACAATATTTGTGATAGGAATTGCTTCTTTGCCCAATGCATCATTGTAGATTTCTGGTATTCCATCACTCAACATTGTGATCCATGGGAAACTATATCTTCCTGTTAATTTTTGGGTAGTTTACTGAATTTGCCAGCCCCTTTCCCAAAACTTCTCATTCAGCAAAAGTGTGAGAGGCCAATGGGTTCTGAATAGGAGAGGAGGACTCAGCCACCTCATCTCCCTCCTACACCATCCTATCACCCATGTTCTTTGCTGGGCAGTGAGAAAAGAGCAAGGTCTCTTTTCCCTCTACCATCCTGCTTTTGGAAAGACTTACAGAGAAGAACTTTTACCTTTGGCTCAGGCCTGAAAGTGCAGTGCATATTTTATCCCCATCACAGCACTTCCCTCCTGAATCTCTCCAGCTCTTTCACAGTAATCTCATAGCCTCAAATAACCAGGCTTCTGTATTGAAAATGTGTCCCTGGTGGTATGACAGGCTCCAAGATCATGCCTGGTCATCATCCTTTGCTTTCCTTTGCTCTCTTGGATAATGCTGGGAGCTATCTTTTTTGGCAGAGGTGGATAACAGTAAGGTGACCTCTGATTAAAAGGCTACATTAGGCTCAGGGTCTGGTGTCACAGTCAGGAGGAAAGAGGTAGATGTCATATGAGATGTAGATGGATAGGGAAGCTCAGAGCCAAAGAGAGGCTGCCAGCTTGGAGCTCAGAAATTCAGCACTAAAGCTGAATGAGATGCAAAAGAAACAGATGCAGGAAATAGCAAGAACAGTGCAGTGGCGGCACTAATTCACAGGGAACAGTCAGCAGCAGGAGGTCTTTCCTCTACTGACAAAGGCAACAAAAAGAAACTGATTATTTCTCAGACCAGCAGCATGCTCTCCCCGCTGCTTTTATACAACACTGATGGACAGGATCAGCAGCCTTGCCAGGATCTGGAGCAACCACCATGGGTTTGAAGGCCTGCAAGAGACCCTGCTGAGGTCGAGAAGCTGAAGTAACCCTGCTGTAGCAAGCACAATGCAGTGAGCAGAAACTGTGCCTCCTCCATGGAGGAGAGGAGTTTGCACTGTATCTCCCCATGTCTCCTAGCACAGACTGGCAGAGACAAAGTGTGATACTGACCAACTGGCCTCTGAGGCTGCCTCAGTTCCTCCTGAGCACATGCCATTTCTCTCTGTCATGATTTAACCCTGCATCCAAGCATCACACAGCTCACTCCACCCACCCCACCCACTGGGATGGGGAAGAGAATTGGAAAAAGATAAAATTGGTGGGTGGAGATTAGAACAGCTTAATAACTGAAATAAAGTAAAATATAATAATAAAAGGAAAAAAGGAATTAAACCCAAGAAAAACAATTGATGCACAAGACAATTGCTCACCACCTGCTGACTGCTGCCCATCCCATTCCCAAATACAAGAAAGAAAGAAGCAGAGGAAGGGAGCAGCACCACACAACAGATGATGACAGGGCAGGAGCAAGCAACTCAGGTTGAGGCAGCTCCAGCCAACGTGAACACAAACACTCCCAATGCACCCTCTGAACTCCCTCCTCTACACAGGATGCAGCTTACACAACCTGGCACCAGAGACTCCCTCTCCTGCCCTTCTGCTTCACCTGTCAGGGCCCTGAATTCACTAACAGGCCTTCATTGTCCAGAGCAGCCTCACCTATAGCTCTACCCAAAGCCCCTGCCCATGGGGTTTGTGGAGGGTATGTTTGCATTTCACCTCAGCCCAGAGTTTCCAAGCCCTGTCTGAGCTATATTATAGGAGTAGTAGTCTCTGGCTGTGTTTGTTGATCTTAACCTGTAGGCTCGTTTATCAGCCTGACCTCAGACTTGTCTTATCACCACAGACACACTAGGCAATCACTGGGCCTGATCCTGACCCAGACTGACTGCAAGCAACCTCATCACCATGAGCTTGTCCAGCTATCTCAATTCTTGGTCAAATCCAGACACGATGCCAGGCCTGCCAGGCTCTCTGTGGTCATGTGCTGTGGGAATGGGCCATGTCCGATGAGGGCCCTGGCTGCTGGCCTCAGTAACAGCCCCTCACAGCTCTCCTTGGCCTAGTATGCAGTCAGCCCTTACTGCACCCTGACATCAGCTCTCCTGGTATGACTGCCAGGACAGCTGCACCATGAATGGCATCAGGGAACTCAACTTGTCTAAAAATAGCTGCAAGGAAAATGCTATCAAATACTTTTACCTGCATTGCTTCCCCAGCACATGTGTGTGTAATCCCAGAAATGGCATATAGCACTATTGAGGTAGTAGAATAAATGCAAAAGAAACCAGGGACGACTTAAGACATGAGTGCTGCCAAGAATGAGCTCTGTCAGGCTATATCAGGCTTCACTACCCAGCTCAGAAACTCATCTTAGAGCAGCTTCAATCAGATGTGACAGCCAGAAGCCTCTCATCTTACTGCATGTGCCTACCATATCAGATCTCAGTGTGATCATACAGTTAGAGCTTTGCTGATTCCCAGACCACAAGACCCTGCTAAATCTGCAAGGGTTTTTCTGCAGGGCTTTTTTTATTTCTACTTTTTTTTTCCCCCTCAACAACTCTATTGCTCCTGATTGCATATCTATGTCCCAATACTTCATTTCTTCTTAAGATGACCCTCCCATGAGTCCAAGGTTCCCACTGCGAGGAATTTTATTGTCTACCTTAACATCTGTGGATAATGTGGAAATGAGAAAGCCTTTAAATTTAAACTGAAGTCGTCTTGTCCAGATATTAGTAAACTTAAGAGTTTCTTTTAGTGACAAGCTGGTGCTACAGAGCAACCTTTTTTCAGAGGTAAGGAAATTCCAGTGCATTCCATCTCTGTAATACCATGCTACTGATTAACTTTTGTTGCTGTTCTCATCCTCCTGAACCTCTCATTGCTCTGCATTCACCTTTTTTTTTTCACTAAAGCATGAAATGGACTACATGCAATTGACTTTTAGTTCACAGCACAACCATATTTTTTTCCTATTTTTCTTGCATTATAATTGAATTACTTTCTAGCCAATACCCTACTGCTTCTAGGCAGGTAATACAGCAGTTAGGGGCCCTGACATCCTCTTTGCTCTGAAGTAACAATTTGCCTACCTTGATTACTGCTTCGTGATGACTTAATTACTGCATAGCCAAGGAACGGCTTCTTGAGAGGTCTCCCTTTATTCAATCAGAGCTCTGAAGATGCAGAAGGGTCTGAAGGGGAAGCCATACCAGGCATGGATAAAGTCACTTGGTCTTTTAGCTTGGAGGAAACTGAGGGGACTTAATCCCTCATTGTGGTCTTCAGTATCCTTCCTCATGAGGAGAAGCATAGGGACAGATACTGATCTCTTTTCTTTAATGACCGGCGTCAGGACCCGAAGGAATGGCACAGAGAGATGTCAGCGGAGATTTAGGTTTGACATTAGAAAAGGTGTTTGGGCACTGGAACAGGCTCCTGGGGCACAGAGCTTGACAGAATTCAAGAAGTGTTAGGACAATGCTCTCGGGCACGTGGTGTGACCCTTAGGGATATCCTGTGCAGGTCCAGGAGTTGGACTCGATGATCTATGCGGGTGCCTTTCAACTGAGGACATTCTGTGGTTCTGTAAATCATTTCGCAATCACTGTTCGTTTGTGCCAGTGTACCAGGCCCGGTGCCCTGAGGTCGGCTGCTGGAGCAGGGGATGCCTGTAAACGCTGCTCCGAGCTTTCTCCCCGGTAGCAGATGACCCACGGCAGGCACTGCACCATTGCTATTCCTAAGCTCCCTTCTCTCCGTCCGGGCCCGCAGCGGCCCCACAAAAAGGGCACAGCCAGCAGGGCTCCCCAATAGCGCCGAGTAGGGAAGTGTGCGACTGCCGTGAGTGCCCCGAGCTCACGGGTGTGTAAGGCGATGCCGTGACCCCCGCGCAGCGGCCAGGGTGACCTGGAACTAACGGTGTTCCACATCCCGGGAGCCAGGGAAACAGGGACTTTCCTCGCCGTTCAGACCCAGGGACGCGACGGAAGGGGGGCGGGGGGGGCGGCTCTGCGCGGCTGCAGCGCCGATTGCGCCCTGCCGGCTGCCGTCCCCGCGGGGGTGTCTGGGAAGGAGAGATCATGGCGGCGGAGCCGAGCAAGACGGAGATCCAGACCCTCTTCAAGCGGCTTCGGGCAGCGCCGGCCAACAAGGTAGCGGGGAACGGCCGGGGTCCGCCGCACTGTCCGTGCCGGGCTGTTGCTCTGCGGCCGCAGCCTGAGCTCCGACCGGGCCCCGGTGGGCTCCGGGCCGCTCTGCGGCGGCTGTTGTGGCGGCCGGGCAGGGGCCCTTGGGGAGCGCCTGGGCAGAGCGGCCGGGGCTGCTGAGCTGTGCTAGGGGATGGCGGAGCGGCAGAGCCGTCCTTTCAACCTGTATGTCCCTCTGCCTTCGCTTTAGTCGTGCTTCGACTGCGGCGCCAAGAACCCGAGCTGGGCCAGTATCACCTACGGGGTCTTCCTGTGCATCGACTGCTCCGGCGTCCACAGGTCCCTGGGCGTGCACCTCAGCTTCATCAGGTGCGTGGGGAGCGGGGAGCACAGCCCGCGGTGCCGCCGGCAGGCCTGGAACAGCCATCCCGCCGTGGGGAGCACGCAGGGGCTGGGAGAGAAGCCTTATCACGGAGCGATCCTCCTCGGTGTTTACGTGGCTTGCTCGCTGGAGGTTCTGGGTCACTCAGCACTTCCAAAATGGAGTTTCCAAAGCACTACAAGTGGAATGTCACGATATGTAGCTTTCGCTGATGTTGTAGAAACGCTGTCTGAACTTGGCATTGTAGGAACAGAGAGTGTGGTGTGTGAATCTTGACAGTAAGGCAGCAGTGTGGTATATATACTTTTTTGTGATGCTGAGCAAGGCAAAAAGAAGAATATTGTTTAATCTTTTTGTATCAACCTAATGGGGAAGATGGTATTGGCTTTTCAGCCTAGTTCTTGTTTTCAGTAGTTATAAAAATTAGCATTTTAAGTTAACAGAACTGTGACCTTTACTTGTTAGGACAGAAACTGAGTAACTGATATGAGACACTCTGTGTCCCTTAGCTTTACTTGGATGTATTCTCAGTTGCTTTGTCAAGTGTTTTGACCTAACCTGTGGGATGGGCTGAATATGAGTCTCTCATGTTGTGGTGAGATCACATGTACAACGAAAGTTCTTGGCCGTGCTTTCCTAGCTCAAGCTCTGCCCTCCAAACAAGATGTACAAGGGAGAGATCCTCAAGATTTGGATAAAAGCTGGTCTTTTTCCTCACTTTAAAAGTTGACAGGAGCAAAGAAATTGCCAATATGTTCTTTTCCACCTTTGCCTCCTACACTTTGGACTGGTAGTCGAATATCTGACCATTTTAGGCCACAGCTTGGTTTTGCATTTGGTTTGCCTGGTCTTTATTAATAGAAATAATTGGTTCTCACACAGGTCCACAGAGTTGGATTCTAACTGGAGCTGGTTCCAGCTGAGGTGTATGCAAGTGGGCAGTAATGCCAACGCGGTGAGGAGCCTCTGTAGGCATTTTGCTTGCTTTCCCTCTTGCTAATCCACATCCTCTGTTTCTTGTTCCTTTCCTTCATGTGGCTTTCTTGGTACCAATCTCATTTGAAATGTGTAATGAAGCGGGGCATTTGTAAAGTGTGCTTGGAAGTCAGACTATGATCTTTGCATGTGTTACTCTCCGATGTGCATATCTCTCATTTTTTTGCACCTCATTTAAATGAGAAGCATAGCCTTCTTAAACTTCTTACAGGAGTTAGTAACACTGATCAGTTTGAAAGCTCATGCTCACCATTGTGACTCAGAATAAATCCTCTGGTGAGAAGATGGATGCTTTTC
Source organism: Sialia sialis (assembly GCA_009812075.1). NCBI lineage: Eukaryota > Metazoa > Chordata > Aves > Passeriformes > Turdidae > Sialia > Sialia sialis. The sequence goes on along the minus strand of VRYO01001269.1, from coordinate 24,377,342 downwards.
ATAGGTCCCTGGAATGAGACTTCTTGTAGAAAGCTGATCAATGAATGGTTGGTTCAGGCTGTGTTCTCAGATTGTCATCCTCTGTCTCTGGGAAGTTTTGTTTTTCTCTTGAGTTTGTCTAGTGCTTGCTTGAGTATGATCTAGCAGTCAGGAGACTGAATATATCTCTCTTTTCAGACTGCTTTCTTCCGCCAGCATGGCTGTACCACCACAGATGCCAATGCTAAATATAACAGTCGAGCTGCCCAGATGTACAGGGAGAAGATCCGGCAGCTGGCAAGTGCTGCCATGGCCAAGTATGGCACTGATGTAAGTCTGAGAGTTCTGGAGTGCTAGATGTGTACTGCTGGATGCTGAGTCTTGCAGGATACCTTCTTTTTTGCCTCTCCTCTATTTAGTTGCTTATAGATGGACTGAGTGGAGCCCCTGGGCACTCCCCTGACAAAAGTGATGCTGATTTCTTCATGGAGCACACACAGGTGAGAAGAACTGCCTAAACCAGGCAGCCTTAATAGCTCTCCAATAGCCAGCTCTTCAGCCAGGAGTAGTCTCACTTAGCTTGGAAGGACTCTAAATAGTATAACTAATCAGTAGTAACGTGGAGAAGGTCAGATTCAGTCATCTGCCTGGGACACTGTCACAGATCTGAACAGTCTCTGTAGTATCCATGTTCTTTGTTTTTGAGACCATCTTTAGATTCAAGACGTACTCAAAGCTACCAGCTATGCCCTGGAAGATGCTTTGTGCTGCATCAATGCTTGGTTTCTTTGTACAGTTAAAGCAAGAACTAGATATTACTTTGAACTTCTTGTTTAGAAGAAACTTCAGTGCATAGGCCCTGGTAAAGTGGATTTGGGCAACTGTACCATGCCAGGCAGACTTTCTCAGGTAATGTAAGAATTGGCTGTATGGCAAATAGAGACAGTGGGAGTGGAGATTGTTTCCAGGAAAACTAATTCAGACTTTCTCCCAGATTTAAACTAATTTCCTTTAACCTGGGAAGTCCTCACATTAGCCAGCTTGTCAAATAATTCTGTCATTCCTCCTGGCCTTACATTCTAGCTTAGCTTCCTTTTTTATTTTTATTTTTATTTTTTTTTTTTTTTTTTTTGGTTCTTTGTTTTTAAATTTTTGTCCCAGCTAAGAGAATGTGGACTTGTCCATGTTATGTTCAAGGAAGGCTAAAGTTTGGAATAAGTTTCCTTTGGCCTAAAATTGAATACAGGTCATTAAACATTTAGTAAATTCAGGATTGTTTGGTTCATTCATCTTCTGCAAATAACTGGAATGAGTATCTCCTTGCAGTCTTCCAGTACCTGGGATGTAGCAGATGCCAGCCAGAATCCTGCACAGTCTTCTCCAGAGGTAGAGAAAGCAGCAAAGTCATCAGAAGGCAGCGAAGTGTCGAGTGAGTTCTTTACCAAGTAATCTTTCCAAGTACCTGCCTTCACTTCCAGGATAATACAGTTCTGTACCGCTGTTGAACAGGCTGAACTTATCCTTTGGTTCAGGCCTGAAGGAGTGGAAGCTCTGTGCACTCTTATGAAGTTCAGTTAAATTAGTGGACACTTCTAAAAACACTGTTCCATTTGGGCTCAGTTCTTCACTTTTCCTGAAAAGTACACAAAACTGTTTTGGCGTAGCTGACCCATTTCCCTGCTTTCAGACATAATTTTTTGTCAAAACACTCTTCTCTACCCCTTGAATTTGACAGGTCTGAAAATGGCATAGGGCAGAAAGCTTTCTGTTTCTGAAGAGGTGAAGGACAAGGAAACCAAGAATCTGGGGGCATAGCTGTAATTTGAAACAACTTTGTATATTTCTCTGCAGAGTGTTTGCTTTCTTTTACTGTGTTAAGAACATGGCAGCTAGAATAATTTGGTCTGTGAAGACAAAGTTTCTTTCCTTGGGAAATTGCATATTTCAAGCTGTACTGGATTTATTTGTGAGGGCCGAGGAGCTAGGAGAGATGTAGTGGAACTGTGAACATACTGGAAAGAAAGGGTTGAGAATCTATCTGCTGAATGTTTTTTTTTTGGTTTTGTGCCTACAGATTCCAGCCAAGGTCCATCAATTGACTTGTTGAGCACATCTCCTAAAGCTCCTCTAGGTAACACTCTTCACTCTCAGATCAGTCTTGCTCTTATACCCACTGCTTAGTAGTAACCTCAGTGAAGCTGGAAGCAATGAACCAGTTTCCAGAATGTCTAAATAAACTTGTCTCCATGTTGAGCCAGTACTTAGGATGTTCCTGAAGCCCAAAACCAAGTCATAGTTTTCTGGAGGTTTCCTCCTCATTTGGATAATTGTGTTCAAAGCTGTTGCTTTCCAGCAAGCATGTTTTCCTGGTTTTGAGCTTTGGACAAAACTTGGCACTTGCGTATCTAGAACTTGGATGATCAAGGCCATATGGCTGGCTTTTTTGTTTGTTTCTTCATGGAACCTTTGGAGGCAAATTAATTTCTAGCTTTTAAACTAGTAGGGATTTGCATTTGATTCTCCCCTGCCATTACTGTCCTGGCTGCACACAGAACATCTAGCTGGAGCTTCTTTCCTTACTGAGAGCATGCTCCTAGCCCACAGTAGGTTCATTCTGGGTGGAAGGCCTGTGTCCTCAAGTGTCTGTTCATTCCCCATGTTTTACGTCTCTTCCTCAGACATGTCCATGTATCTGTCAACACAAGGGTCTGCTCCTGCTGGAGGTAACTGGCTAACAGCTGGCCTGCGCTGGCTGCTTGAGACAACTCTGCTTGCCCCTCCTGAGATTCTGCCTTCAGTTCTAACTTTAGCTTCCTGTGCTTAGAGGGAGAGAACAAGACAAAGCTTATATTGTTGTATTGAGATCTAAACCAGATATGTCCTATCTGTAAGGAGACCTTACTAACATTTCTGTTAAATGTTTCCTGAAACATAAAAAACCCCAAACACAAACCTAAACTACTTCAAATCAAGTGTTAGGAACAACGAGCGGAAAACAGTTTCAGATAGTGTGAATGTTTTGAATTCCCTTATTTAAAAAGACTTATCACAAAACTAGAAAAGATTAGAAAAACGTGTCAAGAATAATTTATGGGCTAACAAAAGTCATGTGGCTGTAGAAAATCAGGCGACACACACACAAAAGAAAAGCCCAACACGGGCAATAAAAGATTTTGGACTTACCTATAGGAAGCTGGAAAATGTTTTGGGCAGTCCCTCTCTGCTTTGTTCTTAGACTTTTCCCCAGACATCTGCTGCTTGGCTGGCCATTGTCTGGTTTTACAAGTGTGGCATGCCCTCAAGAGTGACAAGTGCAACGTGTTGGGGAACCTGTTGCTTTTACAGCTTGCTGCACTTGAGGTTCATTTTCTTTTGTACATTCATGTAAACACAACTTTAGGGTTCTTGCTGCTTTGTCCCTAAGGCATTGGTGAGGCTCTGACCTTCACATACCTCTGAAGCTGCATTTTACTGGCCTTTCTCCAACTACCCTGACACCTACTGCATAACACTCAGAGGAGTTATTCACAGTTCTTAATTCAATTCTAAGTTGCTCTAGAAATGGACATGCTTCTTTAGGCCACCAGCCTGCAATTGTGGAGCTTCTACATGCATCTCTTTTGCCTGGGTAAAATCACCCAGGCTTCTGATGGGAAGCTGCATGGTGTGCTCTGGACGCTACTGCAGCTGGACTGTGGTGGATGTTCATGTGGGTTGCTGTCTAATTTTGGCTTCTTAAATTAATTCCCTTCTGCTTATTTGCTGCTTCCCTCCTTTTGCAGAACTTAAATCCTCCCTCATTGGAAAGAAGAAGCCAGGAGCTGCCAAGAAAGGGGTATGTCTGATCTCTTTTATGGAGGGGAGGTAAAGCATGTCTTGCGTTTCTGCTGTCCGTTCCCTCATCCTTGCCTTGTGCTTAACAAAGCTGTGTGACAAAGCCATAGAGATCTGTTTTGGGGAAAGGAGACCTTAAGCAGCCTGTATATTACTGCCAAAAAATTGTTCTGGATCATTACTGGTTATAGTCTGAAGCATATGTGGTTGACCTCTTAAGTGTTGGTCACTGGTGGGTTAACTCTTGGGTGTTCTTCCATACTGTCTTGCAAGGTTTTCTTTTGGGTCTGCAAGCTGTGACTACACAGGGAGAGTGAAGGCCTTACTGGTGCAGCAAGAAGCAGGATTCAGGTTTTCTTCTATGATGAAGAATTCACAGGATTTTTGTTTTTCAAGCTGGGTGCAAAAAAAGGTCTTGGAGCTCAGAAAGTGAGCAGCCAGAGCTTCACTGAAATTGAGCGGCAAGCCCAGGTGGCAGAACAGCTGAGGGAGCAGCAGGCAGTGGAGTCCAGGAAACAAGCCGAGGAGTCCATGTAAGTGTCCTGTTAGGGATGAGTACCTTGCATACTTAAGGCAGAAGTAGTGTGAGGTTAATGCTGTTCATCCTAGGATCACCAAATGTGACTACAGAACATACTGCATGACAGCAAGATCGGTAGCTATATGCCAATATGGCCCTTGCAGCAAGGCTTAAGTTGTACTGCTGTATTTTATTCAAATTAGCATTCCTGGAAGAGTGTAGGGGAGCAGAGACTTCTGTATCATGAGTTTCTGTTCACCTTTAGGCAGGACTGAAAAAGCCAAAGGCTGAACTGGATGGTTCATTCTGGGTTCAGGGGTGGGGAGAAGATAGACACTGTAATGCCTACAGTAAAGAAATCATGGTAAGCCAAAGAAGAGTTGAGTCCCAGTGGATGAGATGGAAAAACAAGCAATACCTTCTGTGCTAGCATTTTTGGCAGACCTGTTGTGAAAGTGGCTGATTTGAAGGGTGGTGAGGGTTATTTAACCATTTGTTGCTCTACAATACGGGCAATAAGGGAGGGTAAGGAGCTGGCACCCACCATGGCTCTTTCCCTTAGAGTCACCTCAATGCGACTGGCTTATCAGGAGCTGCAGCTTGATCGGAAGAAGGAGGAGAAGAAACTCCAGAACCTCGAGGGGAAGAAACGTGAACAAGCAGAGAGGCTGGGCATGGGCTTGGTGTCCAGAAGGTACTTGGCTGTGGATGGCATAGGACAGACAGGTGTCTTGGAAGTACCCTGCTCTGGGAAAGTTTCTTGAAGGCAGTAGTTTGCTCTTGTAATAGATAAGGAGATGAGTTAAAGTGCTCATGTGCTGGACTCTGACTGAAAATGCTTTGGGCCCCAGAAGGAATAGGGACACTGTTCAAAGGTTCTGGTTCTCATTTGAGCTTTTCCACAGATCTGTGTGGTCTGTCAGTGTCTAGCACTAGAGCCCTGCTGCTTGACAGGTGTCCCCCTGCAGAATCCTTCCTTTAAGAAGGTAGCTCAAGAGTTCTGAAGGAGCATAGATAAGTGGTGAAGGGGGCTCCCACAGCTCGCCCTCAAAACTTGTGTCACCTGCCCTGCCTGTGAAGGCCAGATTCAGTTTTGAGGTAGACTGGTTGTAGGGACTGGATCTGTCAGACCTGTCAGCCCTAACTTTGCCTCTTTGTTGTGCCAGTTCTGTTTCACACTCGGTGATGTCTGAGATGCAAGTAATTGAGCAGGAGACGCCACTGGTAGCAAAATCTTCCCGCTCCCAACTGGACTTGTTTGAAGATGGTGGAAGCTTCACATCTGGGCCCCCCAAGTAAGACTTACCTTCAGTGTAGTCTTTGCTTATTCCTGAATTTTCTATCTGGCATAAATTACCTATTTTTGGTACCTAGGTACAAATACAGTCCCTTCTCATTCGAAGATGCATTTGGCTCACGATGGGAAACAGACTCTTCATGGGGTATGGACAAAGAGGAGGAACCAGAGGTGACCGTTTCCAGCATTCGGCCAGTTTCAGAGAGGTAAAGTGCTTATCACTGCTAGTGTACCTTCTGCCCCTTGTGTAGGGGACAAAGGATAAGTGAGGGAGCTGTGGCATAGATGCTGCGGTGTTAAAGCAGGAGCCTTGTGCTGCAGAAAATGACTTGCATAGGCCCAGACAAAAAAAAAGGCCTCGAGTGAAAGAGCCTTGGACACTTCTTTACCTGTCATGTTCGTAAGTTTATACAGCCTCTGTGGTCATTGAGTACTGACTGTCCTGAGGTGGGGAGAGGAGAGTCCTAATGTAAGTAACACTTAAGGATGACTTGTTTTTCTTTAGATGAGGTCTGAGACAGAAGTCTGATTCTTTGCTGTGTTGGTGAGCTTAATCTGAGATGTGTCCTCTTGTTTCCTTAGACCCACCAGTAGGCGGGAGATGGAGAACAGGCCATCCATGGTGGAATCCAATGAAGCTCGGCAGAAGTTTGCAGGGGCCAAAGCTATCTCTTCAGATATGTTTTTTGGGCGGGAGGCAGATGCTGAGGTAGATGCATTCTACAGTACTTAAACTGGTACAGCTCTGGCTTTACCTCCTGTTTGCTCAGATCCTACTTTGTTCCCTTCCTATATAACCTTTTTGTTTTGTTTTCTGGTGTAGTATGAAGCCAGATCCCGACTGCAGCAGCTCTCAGGCAGCAGTGCCATCAGCTCTGCAGACCTGTTTGGAGAGGCTGACAATGTGCATTCAGGTTTGTTAGTACTCAGTGGGTTGAGGAAGGGGGCAGCTTTGGAAGACCTAGACTGGAGGGACTCTGGGCTAACTCCTCCTGGTTCTTGTAGGTGGTGTGTCTATTGGAAATGTCCTGCCTGCAGCTGACATTGCACAGTTCAAACAAGGAGTGAAATCAGTTGCCGGCAAGATGGCTGTCTTGGCCAATGGGGTGATGAACTCCCTTCAGGTGAGTTTACATTATGGCACCTTCAGAAAGGCTGTTGTCATGTTCAGGGGCTTTCACCATAACCTGGCTTCCACTGGAATTATCACTGTATTTTCAAATTATGTGTAAAGTCCCAGGTAGACACTTGTCTTTTATAGCTGTTGACTGTAGTACAATAGATGAGCAATTGCAGGTGGACAGGGAACTCTGCTTGGCCAGCCTTACCCTCCTGCCGCACAGGACACCTTGTTGTGTCAGATACATCTTTTCCCACAAATTCCAGGCAGAATTTTAAAAGTCAAGGTCATTTTATCTTCTGCCTTTGTACAGTGTCCTGTCTAAATAACTGCACACTTCATTAAAATACCAACCCCCCAATTTCTTGTTATCTGTCATTTTGCACAAAGGTATTGTAGCAAGGTGTCTCTGTTTCCTCCTTAGGATCGTTATGGTTCATATTGATGACCCAGGGACTGCAAAGGGAAGCCAGCAAGAGGCACTGATGCCACCTTTGCCTGGAGTAAACTCTGCAGGATTGTCTTATTTGTCTGGGTTGGTGGGGAGGGGAGAAGGTAAGCGGAGGGGGTCAGGACATGGCTGTGCCCAGGATGCTTTCTGAATATCTCTGGATTCCATTCTATTAAAATTCAATGTGCCCTCATACCCACTGCTATCGACTAGCCAGTGGAGACAAGGCCTTCTTACAGGGTTAACCTCATTGCTGTAAAAGATATGACAGGAACTCCTGGGCTGCCCTCATCAGTGTTCCTGTCCTTCTTTGCCCCATACCTTTAGCTCACCAAGTGAAAGAGAAAAGGGGAATGCTATTTTTCTGAACATCATGTGACATGACTGTTTTTTGTTCGGATCACTGCTCCCAATTCATGGTGCTGTGGAGTCCTCTGTATTTGCAGGGTTTGCCTTTTACCATGATCCTTTTTACTGTCTTCTAAACCAGCATATATGAATGCGAGAGAAAAAAAAATCAAATCAAAGATTATTTTTTTAGCTTCTAACTACGTCATCAGCAAAAAAGGCCCAGGTAAAGAAGTAAAGAAATTTACTGGATCCCTGGTTTATTTTGTTGCCCAACTTTGGATCAGATCAAAGTACTGAGCCTCTGACCATGAGGTGCAGCAGTGAGGACTGTCATTTTAGTCCTGTTCAGCTTGGCCTCTGGTTTTAATAAGAGTGCTTTTCCTTAGACTGTGGTGGTGAGGACTAAGTAGTAAGAAGAAGGGTGGGAAAGGGCTAGTTACAAACTGTTTGCTAACAGAATGGCTGAGGCTCTTTGTTCTGGAGCCTGGGACTGGGAGGAGTGGGCTTCATGTCTCCTGTCGGGTTGAGGGGCTGCAGCAGCTGTGGAGCTGTGGGCAGGAGGGGAAGGGTTGACTCGGCTGCTCTGTGCTGATGTTTCACCTTGGTGGGGCATGAAGGGCGGAAAGGCTTGGGTTTTCCTTGTGCTTTCTGTGCTCTGACACAGTTGTGTCAATGTCAGAGTACCCACAGCAGGCTGGGCCTGCAGGGAGTGGTGGTGCAGCTGCTGTATGGCTGTGGTGGTCCAGGTACTCGGGGGTGGGACCAGTGCCTTCCCTGGCCAAGGAGAGGGATTCCTGGGGCCCTGGAAGGTGGCCAGAGCCCTGCACTGCTCCTGCCCACCAAATACCACTCCCCATGAGGAGGGCCAGGCAGCCCAGAAGACCTGAAGACCCAGACACAGCAGAGGCCTGACACAGCGTGCTTTATTGCCAGGCTGTCAGCCACTCACCGAGCTGGGAGAGAATGCACAGATCATAAATATATTAATTTACAATAAATAAATAACCTTGCTAGCACCCTGCTACAAGCTTTGGGTTACCAGCTCCTGGTGGCCTGTGCTGCAGCACTTTATGACTAGGAGGAGAATAGGGGGCTCCCAAAGAAGCATGAGAAACTAAAGTTCCCCAAGAAATAACTAGTCTATGCAAGCTGGGGTACAGGAGCCTGGGCTAGACAAAGCATTCAGGTCAGTGGAGGTCTAGTTACCATTAATGCAGTGTGATACTGCTTATTTTTGTAGTTTTAAGGGCTACACTGCTGTTCAGACAATACCGATATTTACACAAAAAAACCCCAACTTGATCTCATTTGTGACTGCTTCCTTTTCCCTTCGTGCTTCTACCCAGCCCCAGTAGGTGCTCTATATGCTTGCAAGCCATGCCACCTGTGGCCAAAGAAATTAACGCTATCCCTCTCTTCCAAATCCTCTGAAATTCACTTTTCCAAATGACTGTAATATGCTGCTGGAGAGACAGGGAGACCTTACAGAAGGGCACTCAGTACAGCAGCAGAGCCACACAGCACCATGCAGTACTTCTTGCAATCTAGCTTATTTGCTGTATTTGCTTTGGCAAGTCTTGGACACATGGAGGAGAAAGCACAAAGCAGACAGGTTGCATGGCAGTATCTAAGTTGCCGTTTTTTAGGAATGTCAGGAATTTCCTTACCTTTGATTATATGCAGATGCAGCTTTACTGAGAATAATACTGGAACCCAAGTGCAGAGCTGCTGCTGGCAATTTAACCACTCTGTTATCTGGGTCAAATCTAAACAGAGCTACACAACAGAACACTGGCAAGTGGCCCGTACTGGTGCTCTTGCTGCTTCAGCACCTGATGAACTGTGGAACTAGGAGGGAGCGGCCCTGGTAAGAGCATACCCAGCTGGTTCCAAGCAATGGCAGAGCTAGCAGCTGCTGCCTTGTCTTGCCTGCCAGCAGAGGGAAGCATAACTCTGTAGCTGTTAATGGCTTCTGCAGCGGCACTGTTCCAGCATCGATTTGGAGCTAGGAAAAAGGCAAGTTGTTCCTGGGAAAAGATGGGTGAACCCAGCACTAGGGATTAGCACAGCCACACACACACTGCTGATGTAGACAGAACCCACTGTTAGAGGAGGTGCTCTGGGAGGAGGTGCTGTTCCTCCAATGGGTTCTGGAGAAACCCAAGATGGGAATGGTGCCCACTCTCATGGCCTTCAGTTTTCAGAGGAGTCTGTCTCTTCATTGGAGCCTTCACTCTCAGCATCCATTTTTCGACGATGATGCAGAGGTTTCCAAGGTGAGTTAATCCTGGGTGAGTTACGAATGGGCACATTTGCTGTGTCTGCGCTGGAGCTGGCAGGACCAGAGACAGAAAGCCCTGAAACCTGAGCTACCCTGAAAACGAAAAGACAAATGTTAGGCAGCATGTTGTGAAAACTTCTACTGCAGCACTCTTGGAGTGAACCTGGGAGAAAGACTTAAAACTAGCACAGGAATGGAAAGATGTTCATGGCATAGAGGGGGAACATGTTGCACTGGTACCTTCCCGGACTGACTATGTGAATTTTCTATTTAAACGCATCCTCTGGGCTGATCTCATTCCTTCCAACACTCCCTACTTTTCACCATCCAAACAAAATTACCCTGTTCATTAGGGACTGCTGCATCCTCTAGATCCCTGAGTCACACTCTTCCCCTATTTCTGAAGACTTTTTGTAAGGATTTTGTTAACAGCACTGAGGCACCACAAAGAAAGAAGCTCTTCCTGTTCAGGCTGCTCTTGTAGCTCCTCTACTGTTTTGAAGTAGAGCAGAGGAGTAGGACAGTATTACACTCTTCTTTAGCATGCTACCTTTAATCTGTTGCTTTACCTCCTAGTTTAGGCAGTCCCACTTACAATTTCTCAAGTTCCTCATCCATGGCAGGGTCCAGAAACAAGTCTCCTTTATCTGGCAGAGCCCCTGGGAGACAAAAACCAACCAATGAAAGTATCAGCAGAGTTAGGCTATTCATTCTTCAAGAAAAGTGTTCAAGGCATAGCACCATCCAAAATCTGGCCTGTAAGACAGAGAACACTTATCCTCTTAGAGAAATGGACACAATTGAGGATCATAGACAGATAAAGAATGATGATCGATTTTCTGTGTCTTTCATACAGGCCAGAGCTGAGCCCAGACTAAATGGGAGGCAGTCTCAGTAGTCTCATTTCCTATACCCCTGAGGACTGGCAGTTTTCATTCACTGTACAAAATCAGAGCACTGACTGTCAGGGATATGTCAACTTTGGGCTTCTGTTCATTGCCCAGTACAGTCACCAGTACCAGATGTAATAGATGTGGTGTTAGTGCCACAGCCTGAAACGTGCACTATACCACCCTGGATTATGCATGCTTTTGTTCCAACTGCCTTTCTTGTGGCACACTCATCTTGGGAATCAAAACACACATTTTAGGCTTTTGCTTTCCTTGCAACTCAGGAAAGCCAGGCCTGACTCTTGTGCACATTGCATAAGGTGTTAAGGGTGGGTGAACTGTGCTCCAGCATTGCTTGCTGTCTGGGTGTGAGTGTGAAAGGCTGGGCTAGTACTTGGGTACCCTCTCAGTGTAAGATCAGCATTCTCCTTTTCACATTAGAAACCCTTCTCCAGACGAAGGACATGGTATAGTTCAGGACTGGAACAGCTGATTGATAATCCTTCTCTGAAAACACTGGGACCTTAGTAAAGCCAGAAAAGAAGATGGCACTCTTAGGAAAGCCCTCCTTCCTAATTCTTTAACAAACTTCACCTTGTATAGGGGTTATGGGAAAGTGTGATCAGCCAGCACAGAAATGACAGAACAGAACAGAGATTGCCTACCAGAGCATACCAGAACAAAAAACTCATTTGACAATCTATACCAACAGTACAGTTAGGAATGCTCTTTCTAAGGTTTTTTGGGAGACTTGGGTGCTACACTTAGTACCTTTGCGAAGGGGCTTTGTATTCCCTGTGGGGACACAAATCTGTTTGCTGTTTGTTACCTTGCTCTTGAAGGAGAGGCTGGAGAGCCACCTCAGAGGCAGGCTGGCAGCAGTCATCAAAAATGTAGTGATGAGTGCCTGAAAACTAGAGTAAGTTTAGACCAGAACTGATTCCCCCATTTATTTGGGGTCTGGTCTACTCCTGTAAATGAGCAGGAAAGTTTGGCACTGCAAAACAGTGTCAGGAGATCTGTGGAAGTGTCCCAGTCTGCTCCTTTTTGTGGGCTCAATTAAACAGCTAAAGCTTAACTTGTTTCTGTAGTTGCAGAGTGCACAGTGAAGTCTCTAGGGCACAAGATTTACTTGGGAGAGTTGATAAATGGCACTTGAAGAATTCACAAATCGACATTGACACTGGAGATACACTGCAGATTCAGTCTGCCTGGCAAACTCAGCAGCACTGTCCCAGCCTGAACAAGCTGCCTTAATCCCTGTCCCTGTTCCTCAAGAGGAGCTGCTGGCTTTGTGAGACCAAAACCTCCTCTGCCTGAAACTGCTTTCGCTGAAGGGCTTTGGGGAGTTTGTGATCCCATACAGACCAAAGACTATTGAAATCACCCTTCAGGAGAGATTAAAAGACACCAGGAAAAGAATCCTCCTTTCCTTGCCAAAAATGCTAGCACCTGTCAGACTTGTGGTTGATGCCCCTCCTCTGAGAGAGGCCTCAGCAGGAGGCTGGCAGAGGGCCAGAGGACAGGCCTACATTAATGGAAACAAAAACCCACTCACTTTGTAGATGGCACAATGGAGGCTGTGGGCAGGATTTTTTTTTCTTTTCATCTGTTTTCTTTATGCTTGACTAGAAGTGGATTTCATAGGGCAAAGGAAAAAAAGATTTTGCTTGCTGCCATCTAGGCATCACCTTCCTCCCAGTGAATACACTGCTTTCTAAGCCTGTTTTCAGAGGGAGTGCATGGCTGTATTCATGCACCTTTGATACATAATCTGCCCTGCCCCAGAGGAGCATTAGCAGCTTAAATAGCTTGCTGTAAGAAGGGGCTCAGCCAGGGAAGACACACTTTTACTGTACTATGACACATACCTGTGCAAAAGAAGCAGCCCTCAGGCAAGGTACAACTTCTCATTGAGTTTTGTCTTTGCAATTAGGGACTGGCAGATACTCAGGCCCAGAAGCAGAGGAAGAGGATACATACCCAAAGACAGAGAGAGACATCTACTCTTAATGGCCAAGTGATTTGCTGAGTGGAGATGAGCAAAGATGAGTGTTTGGGAGCACCTCCACACACAGCCCTCCCTCCCTGCTGCTGCCATTTAAATTTGTCTCCTGGATACAGTCTTGTCAAACAGAAAAACCATTTCTGTTCCTCTTTGTAGGAGGGCAAGGCATACGGGGGAAATACGAAACTGTGAGTGAATTATGGATGGATTACATACTGTATTACAAACCAGCACAACACAGAAAGAAGCAGTGAGATGCTGGTTGGTAATTCTTGTGGTTTCCACAGCAGTGTAGTACAGATTTTTGTAGCAGTTTGTGTTTTATGATCCGATTTTCAGCAGGCCATAGATAGCTACTTGCAAGATCACACTGCCTTGAGGGAACATGGGGAAGAGCTGGGAAAGACTGGGCTTTTAACCTTTGAGCCAAAAAGACAGCAGAAATTTTCCATTAGGTGTGCCTTCTTTTCTTATAGATGAGAGCAGCCATTTAAAATCTGCAGGAGCACAAAGGGCTAAAACATAGGATGGCATCTCAATTCAGTAATCCTTGAGGAAGCTCCACAGCTTCAGGCAGACAGTGTTGTTTTTGAAATTAATCCATCAACAAAAAGATGAAAAACTTCCCCTCACTCTGTTCCTGACAGTGTAAAATGTGGGTTATAATTACAAAGGAAACTCCACAGAAGTACAGAATGACTGAAAATCTAGAGCTGTATCATTTAGGTAAGTCTTACCTAGTGCTCGATTAATGCCCTGATCCTTTGCAAGAGCCATAAGGAATCCATAGAAGGTCATTCTCTGCACACTACTCAGCATTTCCTTCACAAGAGCTGAAGGTGGGCAGCTAGGAAAAGAGAGACAGAGATCATCTTGTCTCTTAAATTATATTTTTTTTCCCCTAACACCCAGCTAAAAATCGAGAAATAAACCCTTCAACCTGCTCTAACACTATTGGGTTGCCCTGACTCAGTTTAAAACAGCCACCAGCTTGCTTAGTGAGCACTGGATCTGCTCCCCATTTGCTAAGCAAGATTTTTGAGCTGGGGGACATCCCTAGGAGCAGTTTTATCTTCATTCCAAGGACAGTGAGAAAAGCCTAGATTCACTCAGAGGCATACCCATCCCAAATCTTAGCATGTTTATTCAAAAATCCTCTGGGAAATACCTCTTCTAGAAGTCAATAAACTTTCATAGAAATACTAAGTTTGGAAAAGACTAAGGCCACTGAGTCCAGTGTTTAATGGAGCGCCACTGTGTTCATCACTAAACCATGTCCCTAAGTGCCATATCTACACATTTTTCAACACTTTCAGTGATGCTGTTACCACATTATTATCAGTCATCCAAGGGGCAAGAAAACCTCTCCAATGATAGCCTAATATGTCAGAGAACACTATTTCAGTGAGGACTAAATTGGCATATCCCCTTCTTCTACACTCACCTTAACCCCTGCTCCTGAGTTCTAAGCAGTATCTTCATGGTGATTCTTTATCTGGACCAATACTCCTTGAAGGATTTAATGCAAAATCAAACTGCTTCATAAAGAGGAAGTGTTGAACAGTCAATTGTGTAGTGGTACCCCTGGGTGATGTGGGGGTGGACTGGTGATCCCCCAGGCAGAAGTGGTTACCAAAGCCTGAGTATTGAGCTACTGCATGAAAGGCTGGGAATGGCTCCCCTCATAGTGCTGTGCAAAGCCTGACCTACCAGATGGGCCCAGAGTACTCTTCCCATATGAAGTTCTCAGGACACGCAGGGAATGTAGAGCTTTTGTAGTTAAAAAGAACAAAACAACCCATCCACTCCAAGCTTAGATATCTATAGCACTGGACAGCAGTTCAGCAGTAATTTTGTGAATCACAAATCTGGATTTGGAAACCTAAAGTAGAAATCACATGGAACTTGTTATGAGTTATTGTCCTGAGTTATTTTGTGCTTCTAGACCATGACCTTCTAGGAGGGCATATTCTCATTACCCGCAAGAAACTACGATGAAAGTGTCTGTCAAAGCTATACAGTAAGATCTGGTGTTGCTCCATCCTCTGCTGAACTAAAGCTAGTCTTGTGCCTGTGATCTGTAGCTGGAGACCAGCTCTAACACAGGCTCAGATACAGACTGACACTGTGAACTCGCCTAGGTAGTAAGGCTTCATACTCCATCCACCCAGTGAGCTCTTTCAGCTCCCAAGAACACAAGTGCACTTGTTTATCCCCTCTAGCTAACTCATGATGGATCTCTCCTTGATGAAAGTGTCAATGCAGAAGTGAGATGGAGAGCAGAGAGCCAAATCCATCTATTATTTCAGGTTCAAACCCCATGTTTCTTTGGTCCATAAAATTGTTTCTCTCATTCAGTTAAAGCTGTTCAGCTATGATGTTTCCCTTTGTACCTCTTCAGTGAGAGCCATGTGGGAATATCATCCTATTCAAAGTCCTCTCTTTCTTCACAGCTCCAACCTTATGAAGGGTCTCCAGAGACAGAGACTTCAAATCTGTATTTTAGACTCCATTGATACCTGTATTTTGATCTGTCACACAAGGACTCCAGGCACTGGTAGAAGAGAGATGCCTCTACTCCTTCGAGTGGGTTGCAGTCATTTGGGGGCTGGCGCTGCCGATGTTGCCCACAGGATGATGTTGGCACAATCACAGTATTTGGATTCTTACCAGCCAGCAGGTCTTGATAAATGGCAGCCACACTTTCCAGGAACTCTAAAAGAACAGAAAGCAATTTAAAACTCAGAGCTGTAACCAGCAAAGCATCCTCCTGACCTACCAGGCTGTGGCTTAAACTGTTGTTCTGTGTTGTACATAACACTAACTCCACATAAGCACAACTCTACAGCATCCTTCATGTTCAGAACAGATATTCACATCCATACAGCCATTACAGAAGTTGCTGTCTTCTTATTAGGATGATTATGAGACGTCACTCACTCAGTTGAAAAGATTCATCTCAAGGGCACAATGGCTAGCTAGCACACAAAACAGTGAAGCATGAAAGCTAATGTCAAACACAAAACTAGTTTGTGAAGTCTAAAATGTTTTCCTTCTCCACCTCTTGCTACTGATTAAGAACTCATCCAAGTTGGGAGCAAACTATATTGAACTGCAACAGGAGGAAAGGGACTATGTTAGGGCTCCAGGCAGTATCCCAGCTTGTCTCCGTGCTGCTCCAAAGTAAATATAACACAGGATCTAGAAGAAGGGCCAGGGCAGGTCATGGCTAGAATTGGCAGAAAGCCTCTCCCCAGGCTCCTCATACTACCCACTGTTTACTGCAGGAGTCTAATTTTAAACAAGTTTGTTTATGGATGTGGTCAGCAGTTTACAAATCTAGATTCCATTTGGAGTGGTTTGCATGTGTGTGGGTTGGTGGGAGAGTGTATGACAGGCTGTGTGTGTGCACTGTGCCTGAGTGAACACGACAGGGATGGGATCTTTGAGTGTGTGTACACAAGAATGAGCTTGCCAGGACTCCAGTGGCATTTAAGTTCCAAGTGAATGGAAGTGCAGTGCTGTGCGTGAGTAGGGTGGAGAGGAAAGTCAGGATGTCAGCAGGCCCTGAGGCTGTGCTGAAGTTCTGCAGCTCCATGGAAATATTTGTTATATCAGAGAAAACTTTCCAAACACATTTTCTGTCCCTGACTAAAGGCATTACAAGCCTGGTTCTGCCCAATTCAAAATCACCATTTTGAACTGGTTTTTTTTTAAATGTGTTATCATGGATAAAGTTGCAATATGCACAGCAAAGTTACAAGGGAAGTATATAAAGAGAAGTACTGAGAAAAATAGATTTTTGTATTAGGGATAGCAGCAGACTCCTAACTGCTAGAAAGATGGGAACTCACTGGTTGAATCAGATCAGAAAGCCACCCAAGTTTACTCTCTGACCACAGACTATGCTCACAACAGCTTCTAGCCAGTGTTTCTGAGTATCCAAACCTGGCCCATTTCGCCTCATTGAGGCCAA
The DNA here is from genome assembly GCA_009812075.1 of Sialia sialis. NCBI lineage: Eukaryota > Metazoa > Chordata > Aves > Passeriformes > Turdidae > Sialia > Sialia sialis. Next base: position 24,360,635 of record VRYO01001269.1, on the reverse strand, counting down.
CCAACTGTGAGCTACGTCCATCAGAGGGAGCCATTTCAGTGTGAGTGGATAGAAATCCATGAGCTTTATCTTAGAAAGTGTTGTGTGCCAGGAGATGAGAAAGTGGCACACTAGCCAGTGCTTGGGAGCATATCTAATGCTTCCCTCTTTTTGTCCTGAATGAGATTCTCATTCCTCAATCACAGTTTATGGGGCTTGGGTGACAGGACAATGTATTTTAAAGCAGTCTTCCTTTACAGGACAAACACCTGAATGCTCATCCAAGTTTCTCCACCTTGTCTGCTGGGGATTTTACAGATGTATGTATATGTGTGGGTGAGCATACACACACGCAGACCAATATTATTTGATTTGTACTTTTCCTGCCAAGAATTTTAGAAGTATTCCATCTAGTTAAAACTCAGACTGAGGAAGTAGGATGGAATACAATAAATGACCAACAATATGAAGACTGTTCATATAGATTATCTGTTCCTTTTGCTTTCCAAATAGAAGGTCTCAAATCAAACAAAAGAGGTGGTTCTTCACAGGACAGGTGTCAAACCCGTGCAACTTTTTGTGTGGAGGTTACAATTTTATGTGATTTCAAGGACAGGTTGAACAAGTTCTTGGGAGTGGAGTCCACTAAGGGTTTTGAAATCCATGGGACTTATACCCAGTTCAGAAACTCTTTGAGCTGAAACCAGCTTATGGCTGAGCAAATATTAAGGGGAAGAATTACATAGATTTGCCCAGTTGCTTTTCCTTTAAAGGCACCAGCTGGTGGGCTTTTCCTATGCTGTCTCCAGCAGGATTGAATAATTTCCATAAAGAAAGGGAAAAGACGTTCCTAGTAAAAGCTAATTGTTAGCTGTTAACTGAGTCTAGACAAAGCTGGAAATTTATGTCTCAAGGCCAAGATAAATAAATGCCTCAGACATAGCAGTTGTGAGTATGTTGTTATTCACAATTTGGAATCTCCTCATTAAGTCTCCTAATCTCTTGACATCTGTGATGCTTTTCATCAGTAGAATCCATTAGCTATATATTTTCTGTGAAAAAAACACATCCTTTCAAGTTTCAAAAAAGTGCAAAGATTGGGAAGCTGTAAAGTTGTAATACTGTAAGTGGGAGAAGTCAACAACTTCCTGGCATTTACCTGAGTAGTAGAACTGGATCTGGAAAGCAAAGAGGAAATCAGAAAAAGACATCAGGCAATCCATTGCATCATCCATCAGCACAATCCTATGATAAGATGAGAGAAACAGTTTAGCATCTACAAAAAACTGAAGTCTGTAACCAGGAACCCCAGACCTTGAGAAAGTGCAGCCAAGGAACTGTGTGCAACTGAAGATTGCTAGTGGCCCAGTATAAGAAGTTAGGAGACACAAATGGGAACACTCATTGCTGCATGGATGTGGATGCTTCAGTATCAAATGAAGGCAGCTTAAGAACCTGAAGCGAGGAGAAGATCCTGATTGTCAATCACACACTTCAGCTACAGTGTGAACAGAGCAGTGTGACATTCAAAGCCTGGTGGACATGATGGAACAAACACTGGTACAAAAAGCTGCAAGGCTGGTTCACATGGTTATACAGAATTGTAGAATATCCTGAGTTGGAAGGGATCCACAAGGATCATCAAAGTCCAGCATCTGACTAAATGTACAGACAGGACAGTTACACAAGTAGTAAACTGGTGAGAGCAGAATGAGACTCATGCTATTCCTCTGTATATCAAAATTCATCAAACTGGGACATTTTTCAGATTCCTAAAGGTCACAGCAGTTGCAATTCAAACATCTATACTCAAACTCTACTTTGACTACAGAGGAAATAACATTGCAGCAACAATCATCCTAACTGCACTCTATGAACATCCTATCCTCCCTTCCTGATAAAAGAATCTGTATATATTCTTTTCATATTAGGTCTATTATTTGACTATCAAGTCAAGTTTCAAAGCAACTGAAGACATCTTGAGCCAGGGACAGTCTTTTTTGTCCCTGCTGAGTTGTAGGTGCATGTAGGGAGCTACGTGCATCCCTATTTTTGAAGCATATTTCTTGAATATGGAAAATACCAGCCACAGGCCATAAAAATGAAATGTAAGTGACAGCAAAGTCCAACTCTCCCTTTCAGGAAAAAAAAACTTGTGGATTTCAGGGCAAAAATGAAACTGAAAACAAAAACAATGCTCTGGTCACTGCCACTACTACATAAGGATAAAAAGGTCAGTCTCTGAAGTGGGGAAAACCAAACTCATCTAATCAATGATAGCTTAGACTGTAAAACAGAAGAAAATACTCCACTTTGGTGGGGAAAAGCCCAGAATATTCAGATAATGATAATGAAAGGCAATTGGTATTTCTTCCCAACTGCGTGTAGGTCTCCTGAACTTGTACAGTCAACATCTAGCACACTGTGCCATATGATGATTGTCAGTTCATTACAGCCAAAGTATGGGTTGTCCAGTAGGACCCTTTTGAACAAAGGGCCAGATACAATCTGCACACCAATTCCTGCAGCATCAATTGTCTAAACACATTGCTGGGGAAACACTGTTCTGTCTCATGTAAAAGACTCCAGGGAGCTGTGTGGGAGGCTGACCTAGAAGAACATAGGATCTTGCAAGACTTCCCTGCCACTCAGACCAGTTCTGTTCACTGTGGCAAAATCAAACATGTAGAGCAGCTTGAATTAATTATCTCAAAGAAGAAAGACTGGGGCTAAGAGGGTCCCCAGGAGAAAAGCCAGTATTTAAAACAAAACCCTTTGAAGATGTCAAAGTGCTTCTGATTTATTTATTACATTCCAGAAGCCTCCTATCCTCCTGTCTAAAAAAGCAGTAGCTTCAGTTCTTAATTCTCACTAATAAGCATGTTACTGAGATTGTCAGTGGCCACATCAAGGAAATGGCTTTGAAGCTGGCAGGCAGAGCATCTTCATCTCTCAGGCAATACTGCTCAGCCACTGGCATTTCCAACCACTATTTAAGCACTGGAAATGCGATTGGCCACATCACTGATGAGCTGCACTCCCTCCTTTGAAATGATGATCTGTCTCCCAGATACCCTCAAAGCATAGAAGCTTTCTTCTCAAAGATGCAGGAGAACAACAGTGGAGATTGGTTTTACATATTTGTTATGAAGAGAAACAATATTACATCACCTTTGTAACAAGAAACTCATTTCACTCCTTACATCTAAAACTCTGGTCAATGGCAGTGCTCTGCAGCACCAACTTCCAGTCACTTACTTGGAGGAGAATTATAAGAATTTGCTGGACAGTTTTTGCTGTTAAAGACAGCAAGGAGCCCCTGTGGAAGCGTGTACAGCACATATGTGACGGAGGACCATCTAAATAGAAGCAGGTGCAGTCTGGTGCTGGGTTACTGATTCCACTTGGCCCAGGGGTTTGCACGCCGGAAATGTTGAGAAGTCTTTAAATCCAGTACAATCATTTATGAGGAGATTGACTGCAGCTGGCAATTCCCCCACATAGCCAGCTGACTAAGCACTCAAGGAAGTTGAAAGAACATAATATGCAGTATATCTGCACCTCTTCCTTGAAATATCTAACAAGGAGAAAAACCTAGCTATGGACAGTAACCTAGACAGCAGTACCAAAATTGAGGACAAAATCTGAAAGTCTGAACTGCAACTTTAAAGAGTTCATCAGGCATCTCATATTTCAAGGGATTTTTTTTTTCTTGTCCAAATTAGACTTTAAACCCTGAGGCCACGGATGTATTTATAAAGTTAGTAGTTGGCAGTCAGTGAATAATGAAAATCAAGGAGGAACTTTGGAAAGGACTGAAGAAAAATGCCAACACTTGAGGCATTCTGGTAGAGGGTATAGTGGTCTTTCAGGGTACAAGTGGGTTTGGCTGGCAGGAAAGACTTACTATTGTGCCAATGGGGAAACTTTATGGTCTCCTGATTGTTGTTAAAATCTCAGAAATCCAGACTAGACAGGATGTTCCCAGGACAATCTCTAGACCAGGCAAGTTGAAAGGATTTTTACTATTTTCTGCTACCATTAAAGGCTATCTAACACAATCTTTCTTGAAGTCAGGCTGGCTCCAATGAGTTTTCAGAGAGTTAGTTTATTTACTGAGACTTGGAGGCAAAAATAAGCAAAACATACAAAACAGTCTGCACTCTTAGGCAATCTTTTAAAACAGGGGTACTGAATTGCAAGCCCTAGTTCCATTAGTACTGATCAGTGCAACATGAGCTCATAAACCAAATAAAACAGCATAGGAGCTGTGAACTACTTGGCTGTCACTACTCAAATGTGGGCAGTGAGTTCCTTGCATTTCTCTTACAATAGAAAAATCAATGCTCAGGCACAGATCTTAAAATCATGGCATCAAACCAGAAAAAAATTCCTTCATTTTTCTGTCCTGCAATTTCAAGATTCAAAAAGCCATAAGGTGTCTCTGAAGATCAAAGGTATCTCTATAGATTAAAATCTTTAATCTGCTAATGGCTATAACCATTTAAAAAAAATAAATCCAAGAAATCTTACAGACACAGATATCCTAGTTATTTTTTTGGGTACGACTTCTGCATTTGTGTAGCACCAGAACAGGAAAATAGAGCTTTCTGATGCCATGTGAATAAAACCTATATTGTTGTAGCCTCCGTTATTATGTTCTGACATATCCTGATCTTAGTCCTACTGTTTGTTATCAGAGCATAGCAACAGCTCCTGCATGAGTGGACTGCATCATGCTGTGACACCATCTCAGTTATGCAGCACTGAGGCTACAGCTATGGCTGCCCTCTTCCCAGCAGCACCAGTGCAGGTCCTGGCTGTATCACTGAATGTTGTGGCTACTTCCACTGCTACTTTATTTCATTCCTTTCCTAAGAAAATTAGCAACAAAACCATTGGGGGTGTGCAGACTTTCAGGGAGAACAACAAGAAGGAACGTGTTTAGGTTTGCTTGCGACACTCATGTTTTGCAAAGACTAGGTCAACTTGTGCTGTAAGTCTGCAGAGCTCACCCTTCAAACAGGCGGAGACCAAGGACGACAATGGGAAGCGTAGACCAGAAAAAGGACATGAGAGTGAGCAACAGTTGTAAGTAAAGAGAAAAATGGTTTAGAAATATGACAAGTTTTCTTTAAATTGTCCAAATAGATTAATTTTTTACAGAGCTAGCAGTGTGCAAGTAAATCTCTAGCCAGCCAAAAGTAGGAGTGAGGTCACCCCCACCTGAGCCTGGGTGCCCCTGACAGAGATCTCGTATCTCTCCAACACCTGCTCCCAAAGCTAGCTTGTCTGTCTCTATGACACATGCACAACAGTGCAACAGGCCCCTGAATGGGGCCTCTAATTTACAGCAGCCTTGTGGACTAAATTCCTTGACACAAACATCACAACGTGTAGATATGCTGTAGTCTCCTTCATTGCATCCACCGTCACAAATTCCTGCTCAGTTCAGCTGGAGCCCTGTGAAATACACACCACCACACAGGACTGGTGCTTGTGTACCTCCCTGAAAGAAAGCAGCAGGTACATCTCTGCTACAGGGGTAGAGTTCCTTCTTAGTTTGGCATTGGGGGACAAACAACTGAACAGATGTGTGTACCTTATTACATTTTCAGTATCAGATAGTTAATAATCAGCTGCCTGAGCTGGACTGAAATCAGCAAGCACAATCAGTAAAATATTCCATATCACATTATCAATGCCCTGAGCCAACTATCTGCTTTTTGTCTTGTCTAGATTAAAATAAATTTTTAAACAGATTAGCTGCCATGTTCTTACCAAACGTACTTTAAAACGCTGGCAATCCTTCAGAGGTTAGTGTGTTCAAATGTGATCAACCATGGAAGCTGGGGCAAGGAGGAGCACATTTAGAATAGTAAACAGTATTTGAAATAGAGTTTAAAAATCATGTCAGTTAAGAACATATTGGCTAACATTCTTTTATCTGCAACTCATCTGAACATAGAGCCAACAGCAGCATTCTGCCTTGATATTTCAGTCTTTGTATATCTCAAACATACTCTTTCACATGGCTAGAGAAACACCCTGTTCTTAACCTTAAAAGACAGTGTCTCTTTTTCCCAAAACCTTATAAAAGCTGAAGGTCCCTGTTCATACCTTCACCCACAGGTCTAGTTCCTAAGTTCATGCATGTAGGACTTGCCTTTAAAGACAGAATGAGGACCCACCTTGCTGCTTTCTGAGTGAGTTCCATTGGGAAGTCTGGACAGAGCAACTGCAGCAGGCAGTGGTATTCCTGTGCTGTCAGCAAATCTGCAGGAAAAGAGAGGTGAGAACATTGTATTCTTTTATAGGCTGTTCCCTCCCCTTGCTTCCTCTCTAGGAAAAAAGCCTCATATTCCCTTTACTCCCAATTCAAGCAGTCTGAGTATTAAAGACAATATAACTTTCAGAGCTGGGCTCTTCAGATGGAGTTTCCAGCACCATCTGAAAGAGGTCTGATGAAAGGAAACCCTATCAAAAAAGCTCCTGCAGAGAAACCGTTAACAGGTAGTGATTCAGTGTGAAAAAGGGGTAACCAAAATAGGGCAGTTTCAAGTGAGAACACGGTTTGGTTTGACTTGACTATAACCATGTGGAAAAAGGAATCATTTCAAAGTTGCTTAAATTTGCTGAAATTCACTGGCATGGTGACATTTCCCACAATACACTTGAAAATCATCCACAGAACATCTGGCAGCAGTAACAAAGGCAAACAAGGTTTTTGGGTTGTGTATGGAAGGCTACAGAGTATAAACCACAGACGTTATTACTCTGGCATTCAGTAAGGCAGCTGGATGGTCTCTTTTGGAATAATGTGTACAAATCTGGTCAGTGTATTATAGGAAGCACAGAACAAAGATCCAAAAAACACAAGAAAACCAATCAAATGATTCATGTTTTAGAGGGCAGCTTTGTGAAAGACTGGTCAAAAAGGAACTCTGTGGGTCAGCAGAAGGAGTCTAAAAGAGGTGACTCTTAGGGAAGCTTATAGGATCTCAAGGGAATGGAAACATCCTGATGTCAAAAAGCCCTACATGATTGTATGTTCACAGTCCAAAAGGCTGTGGACTGGAGTTGCTGAACAGCAGCAATTTTGCAGTACTTCTATATACAGAAGAATGCAAAGTATGGAAGAAAGAGCCAGAGGTGGAAGTAGAGCCAAGCAGTAGTCAGGGAGGGTATCTCAAGGCGGACTGAGGTACAGAGCGTAAGTTCTTTTGCCACATAAACATAATCTTCATTAGGCTCTTATCCAAATAATTAACCTTGTTTCAGATGACAGCCACAACTTAGAATCCCAGAATCATTAAGGTTCAACCATTAACTAACATTGCCAAATCCACCATTGAACCACATCCCTAAGCATCACATCTACATTTTTTTAACGCTTCCAAGGATGGTGATTCCATCACTTCCCTGGGATGGGGGGTATTCCAATGTTTGACCACACTTTTGGTGAAGAAATTTTTCCTAATACTCAATCTCAACTTTCCCTGGTGCAACTGGAGGCCATTTTCTCTAAGTTTGTTACTTGGGAGGAGAGACTGATCCCCACCTCTCTACAACCTCTTTTCGGGTAAATGTAGAGAGCAGTAAGGTTTCCCCTGATCCTCCTTTTCTGCAGCCTAAACAACCCCAGCTCCCTCAGCCACTTCTCCCAAGACTTGTGCTCCAGAGCCCTCACCAGCTCTGTTACCCTTCTCTGGATGTGCTCCAGCATCTCAATGTCTTTCTTGCAGTGAAGGGCCCAAAACTGGACACAGAGTTTGAGGAGTGGCATCACCACTGCTAAGTACAGGGAGCCAATCACTGCCCTAGTCCTCCTGGCCACACTATTGCTGATAGAGGCCAGGATGCCGTTGGCCTTCTTGCATACCTGAGCTGCCATTCAGAAAGACCTCAACAGATTGAAGAGATGGGCAGAGAGGAACCAACTGAAATTCAACAAAGGCAAGTGTAGTGTCCTGCCTGGGAAAGAACAAGCCCAGGATGGGGGCTGACCTGCTGGAGAGTCAGTCTGTGGAGAAGGACCTGGTGGTCCTGATGGACAATAAGGTGTCCCTGAGCCAGCAGTGCTCTTGTGGCCAAGAAGGCCAATAGTGTCCTGGGGTGTACGAGGAAGAGCACTGCCAGCAGATCCAGGGAGGTGATCCTGTCCCTCTGCTCAGTCCTGGTGAGGCCACATAAGAGCATTGTGTCCAGTTCTGGGATCTTCAGGACAAGTGAGACATGGAGATTCTGGAGCAGGTCCAGTGGAGGGTTACAAAGGTTATTAAGGGTCTGGAGAATCTCTTACAAGCACAGGCTGAGTGACTTGGGCCTGTTCACCTTGAGAAGAGACAACTGAGAGGGGACATCATCAATGTTTATCAGTATCTGATTGGAAGGTGCCAAGAGGATGAAGCCAGGCTCTTTTTGATGGTGCTAAGCAACAGGACAAGAAGCAAAAGGTGGAAACAGATGCACAAGCATTTCCACATGGATATGAGGAAGAACTTCTTTACTGTGGGAGTGACCATGGACTAGGTTATCCAATAAGGTTGTGGAATCTCTCACTGGACATACTCAAGAACCATCTGGATGTAATCCTGTGTCACGTGCTCTAGGATGACCTTGCTTGAGCAGGAAGTTGGACCAAATGACTCATGGTGTTCAGTGACCCATTCTGTGATTATCCACAGGCCTAGCACAGGAAACAGGTTACATGAAAACAGACAACATGGGCATATAAAAGCTCTTCTTGAAACAAACACTTTCTCATAAGTGAACGGGATAGTGTGGACCTCTTGCTCTTCAAGGAATTCTAAATCTAGCTTTGAATAATGCCGGGCAATAAATTTCTGATCTTTGCTAAAAAATCTAGATATTGGTCTGAAGGAATTACACCAATCGGAAGCTTTATGCAATATTCAATATCCATTTTTTACATGCTTAAATTAAAATTCTTATTTATGCATCCTTACATCCCTTGGTTGTTATTATTTTTCTTTCATTTGTCAACAGACCATTATAATAACCCTTTCTTCATACTGTATCTTATTCAATCTACTTAACAGATAACTACATTTATCTAAAGTTAAATTTGTTTACCTCACCCTCTACCTCTTTCCCTGCTTAGCCCAGTTATATCTGTTCCTCTGCTTTGATCACCTTTAGATTTGCACAGTGTGGTGTCCAGCAGTATATAAAGCATCCTTCATGCATTTGGAACAGACAGGCTCTAGGAGGATAATCTGCCTGCTTTAATCAGCTAAGGCCCTTTTCATTAATGTTGGTTTTTAGTCTCCTCTTTCCCCCCGAAGGTGGAGGAGTTTGAGGTTGTTTTTTTTTTTGAAGTTGCACTTTTTTCTCAGTCCCTGACTGATTGATAGACAAGAGCAGCTTGAGAAGGTAACTAACTGGGCTCTAAGAGAACATTAGTTTTGAGGGATAAATAGAGATCTTTCACTTGGCAGAAATAACACAGTTCAAAAACTTATAATAATTTCTGCTGTCTTTTCTCCTCTGTCTTTTTACCAAATCACCAAATCACAGTACCATCCTTACTCCTCTACCATAAAACAACAAAACAATATAGAATAAAAGCAGAAGTCTGCTCAGAAAGAATTTGGGAAAGGGTGACAGAGACCCTGTCCAAACCAGCACATTAGAGAATGGAGTTTATTGTCAAAAAAGTGGAATCCATTACAGTTTCAATCTTTGAGAAAATGGTCCATTTAGACTAGAAACTGCCCATAAAGCTGAAGTGGTGCAGAGAAGTTCCTGCTCTAAAGAAACGCTTTGTTTCTAATGCCTGGGGAAATGGCACCAAATTATTCACTGAAGTATGCAGGCAGACTTTTTTAGGCTGTAACACAACTCAGCCTGTAGACACCCCAGGCGCCTGCCCAACAAATCATACCAATTTTTCAGACTACAGTTGGGTACCTTTTCTACAGGAAGTGGGATCACCACAGACCTTAGGAGGTGTCTTCAGTTTGCTGTGATCACTGTTTTGCTATCTCCTACAGCAAGGTCATTGAAGACCATGCAAAAAATTACATTTGCCCATGTACCACATTGTCTGCCAAGAGCTGCTTGGAATAAACAAGGGCAGATTTGGTGCATGACCACGTTGCTCCTTCCTGTCTCCAGGCCACAGCTGAGTAAATAGAGTTCAATGTTGCATGATGAAGAAAGAAAGAAAAGAAGGAAGGTACCAGTCAGAATGAGTGAAAACTGGAATCCACAACTGCTACTTTGGTTGCTGCCACAAATTACTGCATCTCAAGTTCCAGTAACAAATGAAGCAAATCATGGAGTGTTTAAATCTGACTCCACAGCACAGGGCAGTGAGATATACACACTCTACCATGCCCTCACAATAGAACAAATTTGCTTATAACCATATGCTTAAGGATGGAGATTGCAGTCTCCATGTTAATCCTGTTCATTTACAGGTGAACTAACACTTTGCTCTTGTACTAAAAGAGAACTAATAACAAATTCCAAAGTTACTTCAAAACAGCAGCTCACTAAGAAGGAGCTTAACAGGAAGTACTTTGACCATTCAGCATAATTTTTGCTCTACTAGACTTCAAATTCTCACCTAGCTTGTACTCTACTGAGACCATGCCACTAGCAAAATCCTAAACCTTTCCTACAAACTTGATTGTCCTCTGGGTAGTTTATTGTCTTTCAGCATCTGAGGCAGATTGTTTCTTATGTTTCAGAGCTATAGCGGAGAAATAATTTTGTCCATGTGGTACAGTCTTAGAAGGTATTTTCTGGATAAAAATGGCCTACTTTGAGAAACATGGAGTCAGCTGCTTGTACTTCCCTGGCTTTTAAGGCACATATTAAAGCTCTTTCTGGTTTGTATGTGGCTAACAGATGGCACACAACCTGGAGTGATGCAAACTCCAGGAATACTAGATGAAATGTTAATGCTGCTGTCAGTGTTGTGCTGAAGTGTAGACACACCTGAATTATCTTAAAACCAGTTATCTTTCATAGTGACAGCAGCCTAGACATAGAAGCTTGGAGCTCTGTGAAGGCTGTAAAATCTACCCCAGGAAGCCAATAAATATTTAGGACTTAGCCTGAATTGCAGTCATTGCTGTATCTAGGCTGCCTTCAGCACAAGAAGTAGCTATCTATAACACTGTCACAACATTGTGACAGCTATAAAAAGGCCCAAAGCAGTAGGAGAATGTTTAGTGCAGCTGGTGTATGAAATCTGCCCCAAAAAGTCACATTATTAGCTTCCCAGAAACACAAGGATTGCCTTGATGAATATACATTAAAGTTCCCCATTCCCATAATTTTTTATGTACAACCAGTATCCAAGCAGACTGGAGCCCTGGGCAATGTAGCTTTCCCCTTTGAATTATGTTAGGACACACAATTTCCACAGGTTGTTTTTCTACGACAGTCATGAAGTCATTCAAGAGTCATAAAGGCATAGAGCTGTAAATCAGTCTCCAGCAAATATAACAGAGAACACCTTAATTTTTTTCAAGTGTTGTAAGAGTCTTTGCTGGTCTGTAGTTTTTAGTGTTTCTGGTATAAGTACCACATATTTAGGATTCTCTCTATATCCATGAAGGATTGCAATCTTGTAGAAAACAACAAAAAAAAACCAAAAGCCCCCCAAAACAAAACTTTACGTGTTCTCATGCTGTCTACAGGAACTACAATTTTACCAAAAAATGAACAGAAACATGAGCATTGATAATACTGCAACTTCACAAGTATCATCTGGCTAATTGGCTAAACTCTGCACATGCCTTGTTCACAGGATACCAGTGGCCTAATTTCCTCCATACATCTAGTGCTAATAACATTCAGAAAGCCAACAATTCTAGGGAAATTAATCCAAGGATAGGACTGAGAATGTTCATGTAAGATATGTACTGCAGGATTAATTTTGCTCTTGAGGTATATACAGACAGTTTCTACAATCATTAAATCATAGTCTAAAGAGTGTAGGAAAATCAGAACAAAATGAGGGAGACCCACTTGTTACTTCTAAGCAATAGGAAAATGCTCTAAAAGCCAAAGATAGATGCCAGGTTGGATAAAAAATAATTTTTTAAAGGAAGATTTTTCTAGTGAATAGTTTAAAGTGGAAAATGGTAAAATCTGTATCATGGATCAACATAACAACCTGGAGTCTTGGGCACAAGTAGCTTTAAATACTGTGGCTTTGTATCAGGGTCTGGCTCAATCTCATATACTAGCATATATTATTTTTATATTTTATACATTTTATAAATTACTAGCATGTATGTTCTTATTTTAACAACTGGATGCACTAACTCTATCTTGCTGATGTCATCCTAAACTTTTACTCCTGCTGCAAGGGACAGGCTCACTCCTCTTTCTCCTTTTGCATCACTTGCTAGTGGCTACATGGTTCTGAACCACCCCCTGTATCAGCTCTGACACTCGCAGGCCTCTTGCTGAGAAAATTCAACTTTTTCCCTGGGCTAGTGAATTGCACTGACTCTCAGAAAAATGTGATAAAAGCTCATGCAAAAGCAAACTGTGGAAGAGCAGAGCCAGGTGCAGGGAAGAGGGAAGGAGGTGGCTAAGGACAGCAGACTCACCCCTCCTCAGCAAAGAAAAACTGTTAGATAGGTTTAAGTAGTTCCCTGTTTATGATGTTTTAATCCTTACAGTCCAGGATGTATGCAAGGCAATGTCATAGGATTAGAGATCTTCACAATCAAAAGCAGGTTCAGCTTTACCTGCTATACTTGCACCCTGCCTGCTGTGATGGCTTGTGATATCACTGTGGTATCAGACATTTAAGACAGAACTTTTGGCGTCCTTACTACGCAAGCAGGCAGATGAATTCAGGTTACTCACAAACCTACTCTTTCCACTGATAGTGTTTAGGTCCTCCAGATAGGATCCTAGGATTTCCTCAGGGAAGGATCCCAGAAGCAAACAGCAGACTTAGTGACTCCTGTTGACAATAGGCAAAAAGAGCCAGTTTATGATGTAAAAAAACAAGGAGTAAAAGAGATTTGCCTGGGACAACCTATGTCCAACTCAGGATGAATATAGTTGAGAGTTAAGCAGACTGACCTAAAAAGGTTTGTTGGGGGAGTTCTGCAAGAGAGAGCAAGAAGAGAGGATTAGCACTGTGATTGAGCAGAAAGCTAGTTTTGAAGTATTTGGGTAAGAAGGAAAAGATTCAGCTGCAGGTGATACGAAAAATGAAGTCATTTGTTCTGGAGGTATCTGGGACAGTTCATATGAACTGAGAAGTGGGTCCATTACAGGCAAAGCTTGTAGCACTCTATTTTGAGCAAGCTAAAAGTTTTTTTAAAACTTTTAGCTTGCTCAAAGTAGGGTGCTGTGATTGTTTTCCAGCACTTTTATCTTGAGCCCTTTTATCAATAAACCACTCGCCAGATCAACAAAAACAGAAAATGAATTTATACAGAACTGCTCCAATTCTATCCCCAGAATCCAGATTCCTTCTGTTTATACAAATGTTAATCATCCTCTAGTCTCTTTCAAATGCCCCATAATTACCCTTTAGTATGAAGTGTTTCATGTGGCAGCATTACTTCAGCTTTGACTGAATGTTACTCAGGGCACCATGAGCTGTGCCAAAGGTACAGTCCAAGGCTATCATTTGGCGTGCTTATGTGGCTAACATGGCACTTCCACAAAGTGAAAAATTCAAACTTTCATTAGGAACATAGAGAAAGATTTCAGCTCTCATGGCTGTAAAGAAAACATTCCAATATTGGAAGAGTTTAACTGATGCAGTGTGATATTCTTGAATCCACAGAAAATCTGAAACATGATTGAAATTTCATCTTTTCCCTTTAGGAAGCTAAACACTATACCTAATGCAACACTAAAGACAATGTTAACTCTTTAATTTCTTGTTTTAAGTCTAGAATGGGACTTTGAATGTAGTCTGGGCTAAAGAATTCAGAGTTCCTAAAGTGCAAGAACAGCAAACAAAAAGAAAGGAGAAGCAGCCACAACTTCTGGCAGTATTTCCAGAAGCAGAAAAAGAAGATAGAAAATAACAAACAAAAGAGTCTGGTTTAAATTTTTCAGTACATATTTGACTACAGGAACCAGATGGTGACTCAAATGGACACCCAATTTTCTCTGTGCAACGTTCTTTAACATTTACAAAGATAAATCTATTCATGTTCCAAAGCATGTATAATCCTAAAGATATGCTCAGCTCATCAAGTATGATCTCTAAGGACATTTAGCTTTCTCTGAAGGACTAAGGCCTAGTTTTGTGGACTACAGTATGAGAACGTATGACTTCCCATCATGTTTCAGAGGCATAGCAAACCCAGACCAAAACCCAAGACAAATAAACGGCTTTCAAGATAATAAACAAGAAAACGAGAAATAAGGTACCATTTCAGAGTGAAAGCAATTTATAACTGAATGCCATAATGTTTGAAATTTTTTGTATGTGTCCACTATGAAATTATTTTTTCCTTTCACTATAATCCTCCTAAAGACATAACTAGCAGATCTCTCCACCTATAGGTGATTCAGCCTGCTTTTATCTTGTTCAACAGTTGACTTTTCTTCACTTTGAGAAGTTTTCAGTCACTCGTGTAAAAAATAATCATTCCAATGCCAGAGCTAATTGGTCTTGTAAACAATAAGGAGAAAACATTCCTGTTGAAGTTCTGGCCATCTGGGGGGCAGACTGCTCAACCACTTGAAACAGGACCCACAGCACTTTAATAGTGAAGTACAGGAATGCCAGCAACACTTCACTGAAGAGGACCATCAACATTTCCCCAAGTTCTCAAACAGCAGCAGTAATCTTTAGACAAGATGTGGATCAGCCTCTGCTCAAGAAAACAAGTTGTCATTAAGCTTAAGATCTTCAAAACAACTGAAGAATTCATGGCTACACATCACGAGATGGGCAGACTAAATGGGCAGGTGGTATGCAGCTGTATTTCATTCAATGCAGGACCTTACATACAACCCCTCCTCCCTTGGATATGTACTAGGACTGGTGACAATATGGCCAGTCTTCAATTAGTGTTTGGTATTTCCTTTCTGCTTGGGAGCCCCAAGAAATACAGTTAGCTGGCAGACAAGTCATCTGTGTCATGCACACAGGGTCAGGCAGCAGAAGAAAGCTATGACATTCACCTAAAACAAAAAGGAGGTAGAGGATAAGGAGGACACACAATGAACTGTGGAAATGCTGCAGGTTGCTGTAGCAATGTGAGATCAAAGATTTCCTTGGTTTCCAGTTTCTTTGTAGACAACTTTTCCAGGAAACATCACTGAAAGGTTCCAATAAAACAGTTCTAGTAGAATCAGGTATTTTCAAATATGTGTTCATATGGCATGAGGTGGCATGTAAAAGCATGAGATGCAACAGTCAACAATTTTCTCAGAACAATGAATAAAACAGTAATGTTTTGGACTTTACTCTTTTAGTGACTTCCTTGGAAGAATCATTCAAAGAACAGTGCAGCTGCTACAAGCACCCAATGGAAGAGAGACAAATCATTTCAGCATAATTTATGTCATGACTAGGGATAGCCATGTGTGTCTCTTCCTGCTCCACATCAATTCTTAACTAATCCACTGCAAAGTTTTGAACAGTTGACTGCACCTTCAGCAACAGCTGTCATCACAGCAGGTACTCTGACACTGCTTCAAGCCCAGTTGTGAAGTAGACAAGTTCAGGCATGTAAAGAATGGAGAACTCCACATACCACCAAGAGTGACACCAGTAAGCACTTACACAAAGCAGTCAACTCACTGTGGTTGAAACTCAAGAAGCTGGTTGTGATCCACAAAGCACTGAAGGATCTAGAATATCCTTCTCTGTGTACATGGAACCATTTGACTACCTGACATAAACATGCATCTCGCAAGAACTGAAAGACATGAGCAGGCCTGGCCATTCTTTGACTTCACTGCATAGTATATTTACTAGAGGTTTACACACAGGCTATGCAGTATAATCCCAAGTACCCAGACTGTGGGCTAGTTTTCTCCAATTTTCTTTCACAAACCATAATGCCTAAAAAAATTGAAAAGAGGGCATTGTTTTTAGAAGCCTCTGAGTCAACAGTCAAAGTCTCTGTTCATAAAAATAAGTATGGTATCTGGACCTATGCTTGGGCAGTGTTGTTCAGCCATGTAAATGCTCTTAAACACACCAATATTGACTCTCTTTTATGGGTGTGAAAACTTTAAAAGAAAATGAACCTCAAACAAAGCAAATCCATAAGACAACTGGCTGGAGAAGGGTAATCTGGTTAATGACAAGACTGAAGAAGTCATCATTAGTTATTTAGAAGGAAATGCAGTGGAGCATGTAAGCTTCACAGAGAATGCTTTGAGCCCATTACAATATCAATGAGCTAGATTAATGATTGTAAATGACCACCACTACAGAACTGGTCTGAATACACAACAGAATGAATGCACTAAGAGAAACCTGAAACAACAAGGCATCCAACTGCCCCTTTTAAGGGTATGCTTTTGGCTAAAGTTCTGTAATGTCGCTTGATTTTAACTCTTAATATACTCTACTGAGCTATGTGTCAAAAATTTTTTAAAGACTGAATAGAGAAAGAAAGAATGTTAGTTTTCTCTGTATTTCACATGGACAAATACATATTTAATAAGAATTTAACATAGACATGATTTTTTTTAAAATTACAGCCCCTTTTTTTTAATGTTTCTTTAAGAAAGTTCTAAACTTTTCCATTAGGCCTGAAAGTTTTTTTATGCACATCATGCATCTTTGTCAAGGTTTAACTTAAATGCCATCTATTTAATAGCTAAATAAACTTCCATGGATCATCTACCATGAACTACAAGTTAAGAATATTTTGCTGGAAGAAAGTTCAGGCAAATGTCCTAAATATTCAAGCATTATGCCCTAACACTGATGCTATGCATATATTATGGTAATCAGAGAAGTGTAAGAAACTAGACAAAAGAGCAAGTTGTTGCAGAAAGAGAAAAGGACACTTTCTTCTTGTTGCACAGCGCCTTTCTAGAGGGGAATAAAAGGCCATCTATTGGAAGACAAGTGCAGAGAGGAATCCATACCACAATCCTGGCTTGTTGAAACTGAAAACAGAATTCAGTTCTGTAATCTTTGTCACCCTCATAACGAGGTCAGACTCCTCAAGATCTTTGTAAGGATCTTTATAGCAGGAGCAATAAAAAGGAGTATCACTTATGTGATTAGTTGTGGGGTGATAACTTACCATAGTGAGCAAATTATTTTTACTAGATATGATACGCAAGTGATTTCTTCTAAAGCGAGCATGATGAGTTTTCTGTAGAATCCTGGATGGATTGCTGCTGTGATACAGGCTACTGAGTAGACAACAAAAAAAAGAGAAACAAAACACCATCTCTAAAATGCATGTAGAACTGTTCTTAGCTGGAACAGAAGACGGCAGGAGTACTAAAAATCCACAGTTACTGCTGACTAATCCATTAATAGCAACAGCCAGTGAGATGGGCCATCTACAGTGAGTAACACTGTATTAACCTCTACTAGCAGCTGGGGCCTCAGCTACATTGCTCTAACTGTACTCTTTGTGGTTTCACTTACATTTTTTCATCTCCCATGCAACAATATCCTGACTGTTCAGCAAAAAAAAACCATCATGGAAATGCAAGTATGGTAAACCCTCTGAGGAGGAGTGAGATGAAAGCTGCTTTAAGCATCTCCAGCCATTGAAGACTTAGAACACACATGTTCCTTTTATTTCCTGCAACATTTGCCCTTTTTTCCCATTCGATGTTAAGACTTATGGAGCAAGTCTGAAAATCAGATGGTGCAAATCGTACAGCAATATAGCTGTAAGAAGTACTTAAATGTAATAGATTTCAGCATGTGTTCTTGACTCAAAGGAAATGTGCTGCATCTTTCAAAGCAAAGCTTGAAAGCTGAGGTCCTATTTGCTCCCTGCAATTAGAAATAGTTCTTAATACTGCCCTGATGGGAAAAAAATTGCTTCCTGGTGTTTCTGGCAAAAGAACTCTATCTCAATTCACTGCAGTTGTATTTTAGTAGTACTTTATGTGAAGCGGATGGTAAAAAAGGAGATGCTATACAAATGTATTAATTCATACTCCTCTCACTTTCATGCCATGCTTAAAGGTAGTATCCATCCTTCCAGTTGTCTTTCACATGAGTTATCTTCTGTCTGGATCTGTTTCAGGCCTTGCTGTGCCAAGTCCCCGCCTACATGCAGTACTAAGGGCTCCAAATCTAGTAGTGCCAGCTCTTAGAGATTCAAGATTAAATGAAATTATTAACACATAGGAGATCCAAAAGTAAAGCAAAAAATATCCCGTCTCTAAGAATTCTCAGAGACGTTCAGCAGACAAATGCAAGAGACAGTTCCTCAGTTATTAGAAAAATACAGAAAGTGACTCTTTGGACTGGAGAACATGGGTCAATGTGCCAAAACAAGACTTAAATGATCCTGGAATTGGAAACAGGAAGAATGTGGGCCTTTAGGATTCATGCTTGTGGGCAACAAACAATGAAGAAGTTCAAGTTTCTATATTATCTCCACTAAATGGGAGATGTTTGGAAAGTCACTTTGCATGACATGTTTATCAAGGGAAAAAACAAATCTTCTCACTATTTACTTTTGTGCTTTCCTTTTAGGAGGATGTTTTCAGGGGTTTGGTAAAGAACAAACAGATGAGTGCTACAAAGGGAAATAGACTGAGAGCCTTTATGTGCACATCTCATTTTCACTTGCAGCTTTGTATACACAGCTGTGTCCAGAACAGACTTTTGCTGAATGAAGGACACACAGTTCTGCAGCCACTGCCGCAGCAAAAGGAAGATAATCATTACTTGCTTTGCAGTGAAGGTTTGAAATAACAAATCAGTTAATTATTTGGAAATTTAATTAGCTTTTCTTCTGATTTCCTTTTCTTTTTGAATTGCTGTCTTTCCATTAATACAGTGTGGATTCGAAAGCTTTCAGAGCTAAAGAGATTAGATTCTAATTTCAATTTCTGAGTAAAAATGCTCAGTATTCTAGATGTTAGAAGGAAGCACTGAAAATACTTTCTATTATACCTATTAGGAAACAAAAAGAAAACCATACAACTGCTAGAAGTGTCTTGTACAGCAGGAATATGTGGAGATGCAGGAACGAATTTGTTGCTGTAGAAATGTGCCTTCAGATGCAAAACAGGAACAGAGACAGAAGAGTTTTGACTAGATAATACAATGTATTCTTATTCTTTTCAGTATTTTAGTATTTCTAAGTGTGACTACTAGTGGTCACCAACTCAAGATTAATGATACATCACCAAATAGCCCTATCTGACTCAAAAATGTCCAAAAGCTATAAGGAAAAAAATTGAATTAGGGAGTAAACTTAAGCAGGCAAAATAGTATCTAGAATGTTTAAGCAGAAAGATAAAAAGTATTTATGATTTTCTCCATAAAGTGACAATGTTCACCTCATTGATTGTCACAGATTAAACACATAGCTGCATATACAATATTTGGGATCCAGTCAAATTTTCTCCCCTGTCTAGGAATACAGGAGAAGAACATAGTGGTCTAATAATTCATGTTTAGGCATTTTACAGCAGGTTAAAAGTTGATATGCAACATTATAAACAGAGAGCTGTAATTCTTTTACTAACTTGGCTCTTGTAGCCTACAAGCCTACAAGCACTAATGGGAATAGAAAACATGGCATGAATGAACAATATAAAAAGATCAAAATTGATACTGTCCCCAGAAATCTGGTACAGCAGTTACAAGACACTAGTTCATTTGCATGTTTCAGGTAGAAAAGCCACATCACTCTTCTATGCTGAGACTGAAAACAAGCAAACCAAACCCTAAAAAACCAAAGTGCTGGCACTCTCAATTCCCCAAAAAGGTAGAGATCTCTTGGAGAAAGAAAATGGTTACCCGACAGGGAAAACCCAGTGATCTGTGATACAAATGCAAACTAACATCAAGAAGTGAAATAAGAAAGTGGCTGGAGAAATTCTACATAATTCAGGTGGAAAATGACAGAGTACCTCATAAACAAGCTTACATAACATTTGCTTTCAACATTCTCTCTAGGGAGACTTGGAGAACCTAGCGCTGGTATCTCAGAGAGAATGTACATTTCAGTCACACCAACTAGAGGATTCTAATTTAGGAAAAGGGCCTGCAGAATCAGGAACACAGCAGACAAGAAGTATACCATAATTACTTCATCCTGCATCAGGTCTGGCACTAAAGAATACCTGGTACTACACAAGGAAAGGTCAGAGGTTCAGCCAGTCTGGTAACTGCTTATTTCCCACTGTACACCCAGCCATAATGGTGTGTTGTACACAATAGAAGTCTTGCCATATCATAAGATGATGAATGCAGTGCTTTTTTGCTCTGAACATTAGCTAGAGCTGAAGTAGAACAATAAGGCAAAGAAACTTGTTTTCTCCTATTTGCCTAAGACAAGCACAATTGTCTCCTCTACTCTTAAATTATGTCCCCCAGACTTTTCACTTTGAAAGCAGAAAGCCTTGGGTCAGAATAGACTCTGCTGTCACAGAATGAAAAAGGAATTAGGAGTACCTAATGTATTCAGAGACCCAGAGATACTGTTCACTATAGATCATCCATAGGACAGAGTCATGCATTTAAGTCAGCTACCCAACACTAGCTAGAGCCTTCTGTTATGGGTCGGGTCTCAAACTGCTGAAAATTTTCTGCCTTAATTTGGCCGGGTAGATTATTGCTGAAAGCCTAAATTAAGCATTATTGCTAACTGAAAGAATGAGAAACAAATTAACTGAATCCTCAATGAAGAGATCTAAAAGCAGCACAGCAAAGCAGAGAGTCACTAGTGTTTTGAACAAAACCTCTGTTTATTAAACTGGTTATAATTTAAATTTTTTAAGTTTAAGGACATACGTGTTTCTATTTCTAGGGTTTTCCTTGTCTGTTCCAAGACAGATCATCCTGTGAAATTGGAGCCCAACATTAGCTGTACAGAAGGAAGGTCTTTAAGTGATAGTACATGATACCACATTTAACAGAATTCCTATGCCAATCTGCATAATGAGTGGGGGATGAAAAGCAATCGTTTTTCTTCATGTACAGCTCCGTGAGGACAGTTCCAAGCCTGCCACACAAAACTGCTTTAATAATGCAATCTAGTGCCTTTGATTTGAGGAACATGCAAAAGAATAAACAACCTATTAATCTAAATTTTCTCGTTTGCCTGAAAGTACAAAGCAGCAATGAACAAACCTCTTGGCTACAGTAAGTGTACTGAAATGCGAAACTGCTTCTTTTCTCATCCTACAGTTACTCAAGAAAAAGAAGGATAAAGAAGAGAGGAAGAAGGGAATAGGCAAGAGAAGCAGAAATGGTTTCATATAAACTGCTCAGTTGAAACACAGGGCACAAGAAATTCTGAAGGAGGGCTTTCAAGTATCGCCACACGAAGGCACTTTTATACAAGTGGATATGCTCAGAAGATGAGTGCTAGAGATAATACTACTTAGTGAGGAGAAAGAATCCTCAGGCTAACCAGCTCTGAATTGAGCTGGTACTGTCAAGACTAAGGAACCACTGGTAACAGCCTGAATAATGTTTTCAGTGGTTTTGTTTGTTTTGGGAAGCTTCAATACAAAATACAGGTGAACACCTTGATTAATGTTAGTCTCCTGACTGTCTGCAGTGGTGTGTTTTGCTCTGTTATTCTAATGTACTTGCAGTCAGCAGAGGTGCTTTCATTATCCATCCCCTAATTTTAACATCTGAAACAGAATTATTCTAGAAACACTGTCAGTCTGACTCAGTCTGAGTCTGCTGTGCTCAAGCACTACAAGTGTGGTTGGAGGATATGTTTAGGCATTTGGCTAAGCAGTTTTGGCAAACATTCTTGGTTCCCCTAGAGCCTTTTTCACAGTTTGAGAAGGGCAGAGATATATTAAAGTTGCTTGTCAAAGAAGTTTCATTACATCTATGGTCTGAGTAAAACATGCATAGTTTTGTTCAAACTCTTTTTTGTACGTATAGCAAATTACAACGTACATCAGAGAGTTAGAAAAAAGAATAAAGCAACTACATTGGCTGTAACACTAGCGGGCTTTTGGAAAAAATAGAAAAAAATATTTTGACAACTTTGGGATGAATGGAAGAACAATAAACTGAAAAAATGCCAGGGCCCATACTATAGAGGATTTCATATCTCTCAGTTAAGCATCCATAATATTTTTGATATGGGAAGTTCAGGAAAACATTAGAAATACCTGCAAATAGGATGTTTGCAGTAAAATGTTTTGTCAGCCAATAAATAAGTCATCTTTGTGCTTTGGATCCCGCTCTTTCACACGCAGTTAAAGCCAGAGAAGACAAATTCAACAAGCTGATAGCTTATGCTACAATTGTAAACAAGATATCTGAAGTTACATATAAATTGTTTCCTAAAGAAGAGAAGTTTGATGGTGTTAAGGGCAGGTCTGGCCTACTAGGCCCTTTATAACACCATTAGACAAAGCTGTAGTACAAACATGGATGTTATATGAGGCCTTCTACTGCAAAAGGAAGTCTTAGTCTCCTCACATTTCATTCCCATCCTCCCCATTATTCCAGTACAGCTGCCTATATAGCCTCATTATGAACAGCACAAGAACTAATGGAACTGAAATTTCTCTTTTACAGGCTATTTTTTGTTTGGATCAGCTCTGAGCTGTCTTCACTACACAACCAACTATACTTCTATGAAGAAAAGGGAAGAAAATCAGGAGTGGAGGGGAAGGCAAGGACTACTCCTTCTTTCACCAGTTCCAAGCTAACAGTCCTTATCTGGCCAGCAGGCTCAGTTGTCTTCCTTGGGCAGAAGTAGTTTCCTTGCCAGACACCTTGCAGCACAGCTGGCCACAGGACTCCCAGGCAAACTCTCTTCTCCAGTGTCTGAAAGCAATGCATCACCTTTCTCATAATGCAATCCACAAATTGTTCTTTCCTCCAAAGCACACTGGAGAGAATGACAGACAAAGTTTTATAAATGACAGTACCTACAATTAGAAAACGTGACTGAAATCCATAATATTCCTGTTAAAAAAAGAAGTCAATGCCAGTGCAAAAGCAGGAAATTAATCTCCTGGAGAGTAAGCTTAACTATCTCCTGCATCACACAATTCTAAATCATTAAGGAAATAGCTTATGGTTATTAAAGCTAGAGCATTAAAGGGATAAATCATTCTGAATTTATCTACTGAAGAATCTCTTACAAGAGTAAAATCTTGAACTAAAGTTAGTGAATAAGTGTCAGGTGCCTCCAATTATATCCTTCAGTAGCCACAGTGCTAAGAAATTTAAGGTCATCTTAATTAAGGACAAATGAATCTTTAAACAGTAACTTTAGCACTCAGCATTGGTGTATGAGCCTCTCAGAGACTGCATTTCATTAAACAACACTGGAACATCCCTTGCTCTGGGCAAAGAAGTCATTAGTGCAGCTAGTTCCACCCCCTCTTATGCGTTTATGTATTTGACTTGGAAAGGTGCATCTCCTTCAAAAGTGCCATGTTTGCCTTAAGGTATTCCAGACAAGTAAATTTTCTTTCCTAGTAATGGGAGTACATACCCTTTTGAAGTTTTTGAGTTTGTTAGTTAGGGTGGATTTTTTTTCAAGAGTTACTCATGACTATCAGGTGGTTGAAAGTGTGATAATTAATTTTGAAATTACCAGATTAGATTTCTCCACAGAGAGTGGGTTATTAATAGCTAAAGAGTTCAAAATTCTGAAAATCCACCCACAGTTGAACTGACATGCCAACATAAGGCTTATTTTGTATTTGCTGTCAGCTTCTATCATTTAGAAGACTTATTATTCAGCTTTATAAATGGCAAACATCATTACAGCAAACCACTCTAACTTGAGTAAACTGAAAAACCTGCTTTTGGATCTTCACAGTTTAAAAAAATCTATCCACTCAATAGAATAAAATAAGGATGAGAAGAGATAAAGCCATTCACAGAAAATAACCCTTTTAGGAAACTTGTGGCATTGCCTCAGCACTGAATTTTTCATCTTATTTTACAAATTCCTGTATCTGAAACTAAAATTTTTTTCCTGTTTTCAGATGTTTTGGAAGTCATGCAAAGAACAGAACAAGCTGTTACCTAATTTTATGTACAACTTATAAAATGAATGAAGAAGAACCACATGCTGTGGAATTTGTTCAGTAAATGGAATACATGGCAGTACATGGAGTAAGAAGGCTGTTAGTATTCATCAATTATTTCAGTAATTTAAGACCTTGTTTATCTCAAAAAAGCTCAAAGAAAAGGCATTTAAAAACATGACAGTAATACAACATTGTAAATGTCAAAAAATGCTAAAATCGAGAATGTGCAGAAAACTATCTCAAGTCTGTATAAATTATACCAATGCTTCCTCCATTATGCGAACACTATTTTGAAGCATTATGCTATTATAGATTTTCTTCTAGTTTCTTCATAGTATTTATCATTCTTCCATACTTCATAAAAATTTCATTGTCACAGTGCTGCCAACTACCTTTATTGACATATTTTTGCATTATAATTTCTTTGGATGAAATATCACACATTTCATCATTGAGGGGAAGAGGAGTGGCAGGCACTGATCTCTTCTCTGCACTGACCAGAGACAGGGTCCATGAGAATGGCCTGAAATTTTGTCAGGGGAGGTTTAGATCGGATATTAGGAAAAGGTTCTTCACCCAGAGGGTGGCTGGGCATTAGAACAGTTTCCCAGGGATGGGAACAGCATCAGCCTGACAGCGTTCTAGAGGTGTTTGGACATATGGTGTGACTTTTGGGGCTGATCCTATGTAGGGGCAGGATTTGGACTCAGCAATCCTTATGAGTCCCTTCCAACTCAGCATATTTTGTGATACATTTCTTTCCAAAAGATGCACAACCTACCCAAGACAAAGTTCAGATAGTGGGAGAGATTAAGCTCTCTGCCAAAGATTGACAATATTTTAACTACCTTTCTGATACATTTGCAGTGGAAGATTCAAGTAAAATTCATCCAATATTAGCACAAATATCTTGCACAGATTCCTAAGCAGTATAAAAACAAATAATACAATGTTAAAAAAAAAAAAAAAAAGGATTTGACAGCAGCAAATAATACTGAGAAGCCAGGAATTTGCAGAAAACTGGGAACAGAAGCAAAATTAGGCTGAAAAAAAATCAGGGGAAAAAGACAAAGATAACGATATGCATATCAGGAGAAAACTGTGGTAATGATAGTCCTCTTGACATTTTGCCACATGGGGGAAAAGTAAATAAGTGTTCAGAAAAATAATGTGCTGTATTTAATCTGATACATACCATCCTTCTTTTTCTGCAGAATCCAAAACATTTTCCATTTCAATGATAATTTGCAAGGATGTCAGTAGTGGAGTGGTACTTAACATATTAAAAAATTATAAGCAGATGTTCTTAATTTCTATGAGAATTTTTAAGAGGGTTGGGCTGACAAGCTCTCAGCACTACTGAGAAGTGATTTTCAAACCCTGGAACACCTGGGAAATCTTACAGGACTAGAAAAGAGCTGAAGTCACTTCAGCACTTAAAAATTGAAAGACTGGGGCTTACTCTGAGTGAAGTGCCTACCCAACAAGAGCAGTATATTGATGAGAGCAAGTATGGGGTCAAAATAACACCAGTTGAGATAACCTGGGCATCTGTACTGTGGCCACTTTGATAGCACTCCTAAATAAAATATTCAAACAGGAAATATTGCGTTTTTTCAGTAAATAAATGAGAGCTATGAAACATGAAGAGAAGTTTTTTTGTGAATTAAGCAATCTTTTCAAAGGGAAACACAAGTCTAGGTGTAAAAATGCATCAAAATTCTGAGATATTACACTTCATACAGACAATGCTGTGATTTGAATTACTCAAGACAACAACTAACTACATTAACTGTTACATCTCAAAATAAGAATGAGGAATCACTACTTAGGAAATGCACTTGGGGATCCCCAAGATTACCTCCTCAGTTCTACATTTTATAGCAACTTTTCAACTAACAGCCTAGAAGAGAAAAAGAATTGAGTATAACATTTGTGAGCCATATACAAACCGAGGAAACTAAAAATCTAACAGGAGGGAGTAGTAACATGGAAAAACCTCATGAGCATAGTCGGCTCACGTGTAGTTTAGAGCCTCATATGTGAAACGCTGTATCTAGAAGCAAAAAATGCAGAGAGCTCCACCCAGATAAACAACATCTACAAAGACAGGTGAAGAAGGTGGTCAGGAAAAATGCTCAGAAAAATGCACTTAGGAGAGTAATATGGTCCTGAGATGAGTAAACACAACAATGTCAAGAGAGGTTCAGTTATCAGCACTTGACCAATCTGAAATAAACATAACTTTGGAATGATGGTTGAATTGAAAAGGAGTCAGAGGTGCAGGAATGATCATGAAACATGCCTCACAGAGAGAGGCTCAAGGTGATAATTTACTTAGTAAAAAACAAGAATAAGGAACTGACTTTAAGAAATGATTGAAACACTTAAAACCCCATAATTTTCATAAAGTTGAAAAAAAAAATCAGGTGACAATAATCACACTGTTGAAGACTGCCACAAGTTGTGATTGTAGTAGTGTGCCCAGGAATCTGATTTTACTGGCTCCCAAAAAGATGTTTCAGTTCAAAATCAAGTAAGTCTTAGTAAACTCTGGCCTCTAACAAAACACGCAAGTTACCAATAAACAACCTTCCTCCCCTATCAGGGCAATTTCTTTCTCACCTGGCCCCTTCTACCTTCACAAGCAACTGTCCTCTCAGCATCAGCAGTGTGGAGTGTGCACATGGGACATCCTACTGCATGTCTGCAGAACAGCTACCCGTGGCGCAGCCTTCCTGAGAAGGTGTGGGTGAGCAGACAGTTTGCAGAAGCCCTCCCTCCCATGAAAACTCAGTACTTCATGGGGACCGGGCTGCAGGCCAGCCTAATTGCTCTGGCAGCACCGGCAGCTGACTGCTTCCTCCTGCTATTTTTCCCAGGGGCCCTTCGGCCCCTTCAGGCTCACATGACTTAATCAAACCTGAATGCCCTTCTGGAAGATATGCAAATTATTTTTCAGTCAGACAAAAGTGTTTTGGCTCAATACTGGTGTTACTAAGTGAAGTTTAATGATGTGCTATACAGGTCAAACTTCATGGCCTAATGGTACTTTCCGGCTATAAACGCAACAAGTCTATTACTCTCAAAAGGAGGTTTTATAGCAAAATATTAATCTATTCAGTACATTACCTAATTAGATTAGCATAAATATCAATATAAGCCACTAGGACCTGTATTTTAAGGTCAGGTTTGTCAGCACCAGGATTTTTGCATTTAGGAACTGTTGGCAGTTTGAGTTCGGCCATGGGTGCAAAGCACCACACTCTGCATGCCACCTCTCTGTGACCTTGCACTGGCACATTTCAATGTGCTGTGCTGGGAGAAAACTAACTCAAGCTGCAGAAGTACTGAATAGTTTGCTGCCAGTTTAGCATGCTGAGACAGATCAGCACAAGATGGAACAAGTGCTGGAGCTGCCTTAAGAAGGATGCAAGAAAGCAGTACCTCACTAGCCAACAATTAGATCAGGTTATGCTGACATGGTACTGCAGATTTAATTAAGGCATTAGTAAAGTCTCAGATGCACTCAATTCTGAGAAGACAACACCTTCAGTTTCCAATTTATCATAGGCATATGACCAGAACAGGTCTCTTTTTCCTGTCTAGCTCTTACCACAAGAAACTGAATCACTAAGATCTCCTAAATGCTGAGCCTTTTTCCAGTGCAAAGGAGAATAAACCAACTATGTTTCATACCCATGTGAAGCATGGTGGTTTGCTTTTAAAACCATTTTAAAATATGATTGTGAAGAAAGAAAAATTATATTGCTTCAAAGGTAATGAAAGTACAATTTCTAAAATAATAGGTTTCAACTTGCAGTATTCCTGGGCAACCCATTTGCACTGTGGGGTAGAACACAGAGTCCTCTATATTTCCTTTATTTATATTAAAGATACAGTGTGGGATCCTAACATGCATTACTAGCAGAAGCACTTAACTGAATACTGGACAACTCTACAGGACACACACATATACTTTCTTGGTTCTCTTTCACGTGGTAAGACCAACTGGAAAAAACCAAGGACACTAGAGGTATACTTGGACACTAGAGGTAATGCTAAGATAAGGATAGTGTCAGTTGTTCTTGTTACAATACGGCTTCTGGGGTAAAGTGCCAAGCATTTAACTGGGTGCAGGGATCAGTTCTTTCTAAACAACAATGCTATCTCTATCTTATCCAAAAAGCTGCATGTCCTTGTATACATTACTAGAATTAATACTACATAAAACTCAAAATAATTTGCTGTTTATTTACAATCACCCTTCTAACATGCTAATGAGTGACACCAGCTCTTCAAAGGGAGAATTTCCTTTTCTTGCCAATGCATCTTTAGCAGACTCTGCCCTCAAAACAGAAGCTTTCATGGAGGGATTAAAGCAAATGAGAGGGAATGCATGGGAGGATAGTATGATATGAGAAGAATGCTTGCAATTTTACATGGAGAAAACCCAGCTGCCAGTTATTCAGATGTTTGAACTCACACACAGATACTCTGCTGTTTCATCAACTAAAGGTAGACACTTGGATACTCAGTGGCCAGGGAACAGGTGCTCCTCTGTGCCCTAACCTGCTTATACACTTCTAATAAAAAAAATTGGCTGCATTTACAGTAATTTCACACTGATAAGCCGCACCTATTTCACTGAAGAATCAAGCCAATCCCGGAAGTGCATCTAATCACCAGCTGTGGCTTATTTAAGGACAAATTCCAGCGAAATGCCAACCTGGAAGTATGAGCCGGCTGGGGAGGGAGCTGCCGCGGAGCCGCTGCCGAGCAGGCGGGGAGCCGCGGCAGTCAGCGCAGGGGTGGAAGTGCCGGGGCCCGCGGCATGGGGAGGGTGCCTGGGGCTACGTTTAAAGGCTTCGCCGGTCTGTGACAACTGTTTGCAAATTGAGCACCTGACAGCAAATCCTGCGATAGTGTGATTCTGTTACTAACTTGTTACTTTGTTGCACATGGATCCTCGCTTTAAAAAAAAACAAGGTGCGGCCTACCACCTGGTGCAGCTTATTTATGGACAAATTCTGTGGTCTTCCCGGCTACCCGGATGTGCGGCTTATAACCAGGTGCGGCTTATGAGTGTGAAATTACCGTACAAATAATGCAATACATCATGCTTCATCCCACTCCCTAAAGACACCTTTATTACAACACCTTCATCTCCATGTTAGACAAAGCCTATACAGACAACGTAGTTACTGGGCAGGTTCTTCAAACTCACCTGTGACTCGGGTAAAACATTTTGGAATTGGGACTTTTCAACAAGAAACATTTAAAATATTTAGAACTTTGAAACTCCTTCAAAACCCGTGAAGTAATTTGCCTTTCCTTTGTTGTCTTGCAACCTCCTGTCATGGTGCTTGTAGCCCTTAACAACTCACTTGACACTACTTGGAAGCAAGGGGATTGCATGCAGCAGTTTTATCAGAATTTGTCTGGTCAGTGAATCTAAAGCCTGTAACAACGTGCATGCAGAAAGCAATTGAACTATTAAAATGTTTTAGTGATCCCTAGATATCTTCTGGCTCTCAGGCATGGAAGTTACATGCTAAAACTGTAGAAGATAACCAAAGGATATTTTGTAGAGCTCCCATTCAGACCAGGCTAACAACTGCAGAACACAGTATTCCTTCAGGTTCTCACCTGTACTTTAGCATAACTAGAAAAAAAATATATAGTTACACACACAGAAATAGGCAAACAAATTCTGCAACAACTTTCAAAGGTATTAACTCTAGTATAATTTGAAGGAGTTCACTTAAAGCCAAAACTGAATTCTGTGAAAAGTCACCCAATTGATTCCCAGCTCATCCCACTGAGATAATCCAATGTCAAGATTTCAGAGAAATCTAATTATGAAAGTGATCTGAGTTTTTAAACAAAGCTTTAAAAAATCAGTACAAGCGGTGAAGTTACAGAACAACACTGTACTGACTATATCTGGAGAATTCCTCAATTAGCAAAGGGCAAATAAATTATTGTGCAGAAAAATTAGCAGTCTACATGCTGCTCTGACCACATTCAAATCCCAAGAAGTTCTGCATTGCACTTCCAACTACAGCAGATGGGAGTCAGTCTCAGGGGCTTAATTGAAGGTATGTTCTGAGAGATGTTTTCATTAACAATTCTTTCTCAGTGCAGTCACTTTTGCTTATTTGGTTTTGCTTCTCCTTAAAATCATCAAAGACAAATAAAATGCTATTTTTTCTTTAAGGCTCGAGGATAATAATATCTGTCAAATCTGCATTTACCTTGAAACTATTTTATGTTCCAAGTAATCTGAACAAGGCTCCTGAAGAGCAGAAAAGTCACTTCTGGATACCTCAATAACTGAAAACTGCAGTATTTTGAGGAAAACTCCCTTGATATTTTCTTTAAATCATTTTTTCTACAAAGGTACAATCTATTTAATTTTTTATCAATTTTTTCTTTATTTCTTTATGTTTGCTTGTATTCCCTCAAAAAGATACTATAGTCTGAAAATAAGATTTTAGAAAAACTTCTGATTATAACTTGAACAATCACCTTCCTGGGTTGTAAGGAATACATTTGATGACACACTTAACTTCTTAAGGATTCAGGCTCCTCTACAGTCAATTGCCACCACACTCCAGTTTCAAACCGAACACTATTGTGTAACTCTAGGAGTTCTGTAAATTCCATTTGCTATGGTGCCTGTAAAAGATCCTAAAAGACAAATAAATTATTTTCTAAAGTGAGTTAACTTAATAGCAAGCAAAACATCCAGCATTTTGAGGCTGCTTTAAATATTAGATTAACTTAACCTTTACTTCAGCTTCTTCTAAAAATACCCTAGAGCCATTGTTTAGAACTGACATAAGAGAGGTCTCTGCCCTGCAGAGTAGTCATAAGTGAGTAAAAAGTAAAATTCTTCTCTCCTGTATTTCCATTACATAAAAAATGCTCACAAAAATAGAAGGTAATTAAGAGAGATTTGCTTGTATGACGACACTTTCCTAACCTGAATTTTTTACATTTTTTGTATGTTGAGTTTGTACCAATTAGAAAGGTACAAATATCCCCACAAATTAAGCACTGGATGTATTTGATCAACACCTAATTTTTATTAAACATTTACCAAATGCTCAAATACAAAGAGAGTAAGAAAAGGCAAAGGAGGAAATGCTAACAATTGGGCTAAGAAGAATGGTATACCTCATAAACTTCTGAAACTGTTCCAGGCCTGAAAGATCTCAAGATGATTCTGTACATTGTGTGTGACAATCCTGTGCAACCAAACCGCAACAAACAGAACTGCCACTTTCATATTTACTCTCTGCAGGTTTGATTAGTTTTCACTGAATAGCTATGAATGGCTATAACTCTTGAAATCCAGTTTCATCTATGATAAAGCCTTTTCTCCCTGCCTCCAGAACTGATTTTAATACCATCCAAAGAACTGTTAAAAGGCAGGAAAATTCCCATAGGAAAAAACTTTGAGTCTGAACTGGGGGCGGGTAGGAAGAAAGAAGAGAAGAAAGACTGATATTAAAGGCTTTTTTATGTTAAAGTTTTTAAATTTCAAGTGTTTATAATGTTTTGCTCACTCTTTTTTCTGTATTCAAAAATATTGAAATTATTTTAATGTAAAGAAGCTGCAAGTTTACATGCATGTGTTGAAAATTAACTGTTAATCACTAACAAAAAAGTGAGAGTCCATTAAGGCCTTGATTCCGTCAAATTTGATCTGTACAGATAGGTAAATACTCTTAGTTTTACTGCTCCAACCAACACTCATATTGCCAAAGACAACTTAATTCAATCCAACAGGTGTAACTCTAGGTTATAAATAGAAAAATGAAGGTGATTAGGATTCAGGAGTTGCCAGTTTGAATTTCCTTGCTTATCCTGTATTTGCTCCAGCAAACTAAGTACAACAAGGAGAGCAGAGAATAGAGGAAAATGCTGACACCTTCCACTTGGCACCAACAAAAATTGTTCAAACCCCTATTCAGTATCAGCTATCTGTTTAGGAATGGCCTTTATGTAAACTCAAAGCATGTCTATAATCAGGAATAATATTCTGAGTACACAAGAATTAATTTTATTTATTCTAAATCAGTATTAAGACCTTGTAAAACAAAGCTCCAGGCTCTGTGTATATAGAGATGTTCCAGATAGCTTCTTCTAACAGAGAAAAACAAAAGAAATAACAAACAAAGCTTTGAGTAGCTGTATTACATCTTTATGAACTGCCTCCCTCAGTAACCCTGTTTATTTGCTGCATCTATGCATTGGATTTGTTTGGCAAGGTTTTGGTAATGGTCAAAGATGCAGGGACGGTTTGTGTGAGAAGTTTTAAGAAACTTCACTCCCAGCTGTGTAGACCCAATGCCAGCCTGAACCAAGATCAACCCATCTCTGGCCAAGGCTGAGCCCATCAGTGACAGTGGTAGTAACTCTGGGATAGCATATTCAAGAACGGGTAAAAATCCCCAGACTGCAGAGCTGCAGCTGGAGAGAGAAGTGAGACTATGTGAGAGAAACAGCTCTCACACAAAGGTCAGTGCACAAGAAGGAGCAGGAGGTTCCGGACACTGGAGCAGAAATACCTCTGCAGCTCTGGTGGAGCAAGGAGATACAGAAGTCCAGAGTGAGGCTGAGCCTAGGAAGAAGGGAGGGCTGGCTGGAAAGTGTTTCTAAGATCTGGTTTTCTGTTTATCCTACTTTTGATATAATTGGTAATAAATTCAATTAATTTCCACAAGTTGTATCAGTTTTCCCTGTGGCAGTAACTGGTGAGTGATCTCTCCCCATCCTCATCTTGACCCGCAAGCCTTTAGTTGTATTTTTCTCTTGATTGTCCAGCTAAGGAGGGGAAGTGAGAAAGCAGCCTTGGTGGGTACCTGGCATCCAGTTAGGGTCAACCCACCATAATCTGCTAAAGCTAGCAGCGTTTACTTACCAAGAAACAGATAAAGAACATTTTATCAGACTTTTTTTCTTTAATATTAGTTCTGAAAGATATCTTAGCTGGGGTGCAAAGGAAACACAGTAATTTCACAACTATAAGGTGCACCAGATTATAAGGCGCACTTCCGGGTTGTCAGCAAATTTCCGAACTTTGTCTGTATATAAGGCGCACCGGATTATAAGGCGCACTTCCGAGCAAAATTTTAGCCAAAAGGGTGCGCCTTATATGTGTGAAATTACTGTACTTGAAGAGATTACAAACTCTATTTCAGCAACCATTGATTTGTGCCTTAACTCCTCTAGTCCAGTAAGATTTAATATAGTATTCACTTCCCTTTGCTTTGCTTAGGGGATACTTTATATACAAAAGCTGAGGAAGATTTATAAGGGAAAAAAAGCATAATGGAATAAAAACATTTCCTAAAATGTATTCATGAACTTTACAGAATAGTGAGTGCCAGAATAAATTAACACAGCATCATTAGAAAGACACATTTTGTTAAGGGTTTAACATACTGATCTGGAAAACAGAAAATGTTTGAAACACAGAGTGAAATGTAATTTTTATGTTGCCTCTCCTCAAGCTTCGAACTTAGAGCTTCAATGAAAAGGCTGCTCTACCTAAATTTCTAGTGTAAACAACAGGAGAAGGATAGTGACCAGAAGCCCATCTGAACAATTTAAAACTACCCTATGGATCAGCTGACTACCAAAGAAGTGCATTAGATTTTGAGTTTGGGCATCAAACTTGTACACTCACAGGACAAGACCTGGATGGACACAACCTGCAAGGGACAAGCTCCAGCACATATTCTTTAGTTTTGGCTTTACCTACACCATGCACACACTCAACTTTTCCATGGAGCAGCCTCTTCAGAACAAATGCCAAAATCCCACTTTCCTGGGTTTGAGATCTAGAGTTCAGCTTTTAAGCCTGTTTTTCCAGATAAATAGCAAGACATGACATAGCCAGATCAGGTTCTAATCTTCATTGTTTTACTTTTTAAATGAAAGAACTCAGAAGATGGCCCTAGACAGAACAGATGTGTTTAAGAAATCTTTCACTAGACATCATATGCAACTTGCTTAGTAGACTGGACCTAAGGGGAAAGAACAGCCTGCTATTTTATAAGGTGGTCCCTTGAAGAACAACATGCTTGAAACAAGACTCTACTAGTTAGTACTTTGAAGCTAAGCAAAAACAA
Organism: Sialia sialis; assembly: GCA_009812075.1. NCBI lineage: Eukaryota > Metazoa > Chordata > Aves > Passeriformes > Turdidae > Sialia > Sialia sialis. Next base: position 24,326,352 of record VRYO01001269.1, on the reverse strand, counting down.
CAAAAGACTGCAACCTTTGTATAAAAGGAAAATAGTCTGAATTTACAATGAGGGAAGATTAATAAAGAATATACTTCAGGATATAAAGTAGTTTCTATTTTCAGCTCCTTCAAAAGAGAAAATCTCTTGCCAGTTTTACTTCAGAAGCCAGTAACTTCAGTACACCAAGACAGACTTTCTAAGTGATACAGTTACCAGTTAAGCACCAGACTGCTTATGAGCCAAGGCACTTTCAGATGGTACGCATTGGTATTGCACACACATGAAATAACCTTCCCCTCCTGAAGAGCGAAGACTAATCAGGAAAATAATACTGAGCATGTGGTTCTACAACAGAGATGATGAACTTGATGACATATGTTAATTAAACTGATTTCTATCTTGCTCTAAAGACTTTGAGAAAACCATGTAGCAAAGGGGGCTGTAGCATCAAACTTGAAAAAACTACAAATACATCCTGCATCCTCCCACACAGCTCAAGTACAGTGATCTACTATTCTGAGTAAGATGAGCACTCTCAAAACATTTAAAAAAGAGAAAAAGAGGACAGATTCTTGCAAACAGTTTATGTAGACAATGTTGCTTCATACTAACACGTGTGTTTTCCTACTTCCTTCATGTATCTGTAAAAAATACAGCTTTAGAATATAAAATTGAAGTAATATATCAAAAGACCAAACATCTTGAACTCTGACCATGTGAACTTCAGCTAATTACTTCATTTCCCTGTCTCACTTTCTGGAACTGTGAAGTGAAAATAGTATTGTCAAGAACTTTGGGAATTTTCATTCCTTATTGTCTGTACAATACCTAGAGATCCTTAGAGAGGTACAGAAAAGTGTTATCAATAATCATCATTCTGAAATTAAGACATCACATTTGAGGTCCTGTCCATCACAGAAGAAAGCCATGAGACACTTCTCAGCACCTTAAGGACAATTACACTTGCTCAGTCATTTCAAGGGTTTCATAAGAGAAGCTTCCAATCAAAGTAGACAGAAAAAATTTTAATTCTTTCAGGAATAAGCTGCAATATTAATTGTTCACTATCCTAATCATGTTAACCAGCATTTGCTTTGCATTGTAACTTCTCTCAGCACACCTACCCCTCTGCCAGCAGAATAAAGAAATACCTAATAGCAGCATGGGGAACGGGAATGAGAAAGAGGAAACAAAGAAAAAGCTTTGTTTCTGACATCAGATAGTGATGCAGAGACAGTTTCACGCTAAAAGCACTGACAGCTTGACTTCGTTTCAGATAATGTTTAAGTTGTTCTGGGAATTATATATGGGAAATTTGACTGAAGAGTAGAGGAGCACTTTGAATATGCAATACCTTAACTCCCTCAGAAAGGGTAGGGAGAAAAGTTGTAACAGGTAAGCAGATACCATAGCTGGAAAGAAACAAATATTTGACAAACTGAGGATCAAAACAGAGATAAATAATAACAAAAATGGGCAGGTAAAGAGCTGACTAGAGAAGGGGATGAATATAGCTCACAATGAGTTTTCCTACAACATAAAGGAACTATATGGGAAGAGTTAAAATTCTATTCAGGACAATCCTGACATCTTTCCCTACTCTCTATGAAAATGAACACTAGTAACACTTTGGAAGTTACATTCTTGCATTTCCAAACATGAAAACAAAAATTCTTTACAAATGTTCAGTTTCCTTTAGGTTTATTGTATACTCTGTGTACTCTCCAACCCCTGCTCAATGCTATGGTTTCTGTTGAGAAATGCCAGGTTACTACATTACAAATACTACCCAAGTTCTACTGGAGAATCTGTACAAATTCATTAAATTAGCTGATGTAAATTTTGACTGTGCATCTGAACCTTAATGCAGAAAACCTCAGAGAAGACAAGATTTGACAAGTATCTATGCGAGCACTAGAATTAGCAAACCTTTTATCCTATGGATTTTTGTGTTTTGGCTAACTGACACTGCAGTCCAGGAAAGTGTGAACTTATGTGTAAGCTTTTCCTGTGCCTGAAGCATTTCTAAAGTCTTTTCCTTAATACCTGAAAAATCATTCTATAAAAGTTTCAGAAATTTATCTACCTGGCAATTAGAAGGACCACAGCCTGGATTTCAAGAGAGCACACTTTAATAATTTTAGAGATCTCCTTGGAAGAATTCTACAGCATATGGTTCTAAAGAGAAAAACGGGTCAAGAGGAGATGGGCATTTAAGTATCTCTTCATCCAAGATAAAGAAACGTCCATTTTTCCAACAGAAGTTATGAGACTCATGCTTGGTAGGAGCACAGAATGCAAATCACTCTCAGATCAGCTTGAAGGAAGGTAACACAGACAGTACACTACCACAACCATATCCTGTGACAAATTCAAAACAGATCAAGCTTAACTTATAAATATTACCAACTACATTTCATAACTCATTTTCAGATTACAGGTTTTTCATAGTTATAGCTTATCCCCAATTCACAGAGTAGTAGTAGCATATCAAAGTACTAATCATGCATGCAGATCACTTCTACTGATACTCATCTAGGATCCTTGAATGAGGCATAAAAAAGCCAACAATCCTTTTCATCATATACAACTTTATCCATGATCATATTGCTTTAAACCAGATTTAGAGATGTTTACTGAGGTGAGGCAACTTTAAAAGGATGCAAGAATTTCTGTACTTAATTCAACGTCACACTTTAGTCAAACATGGACACACTGAGTGGAACCAAGGCCTCAAAACAGAGTGCAAAGTAGGGACTTCCTGAAAGGTTTTAAGTTTCTAGGATCAAATTATCTTGCCTAATAAGAAAAAAGATTGCTGGAAGAGTTCAGTAATACAGAAACAGAAATTCAGTCAGTCCTTTTAAAAACACAGGGAAAAGTCAGTTCCCCCAAAGAAACAAATAGCACTTGCAAGCTTATTTTATCAAAATAACTGAATGTAAAGCTTTTGTGAGTATAACTAATAGACAAAGTGGAAGAACAGAGAGATGGAAATTTTAATTTTGCAAATTCCCAATGAACAAACAAAAAAAACCTTCTAGATATAGGTCAGGTCTGCTCAATCCAATGAGAGATACATATTGTAGAGTCAGGAGCACACTATATAGATCAGTTGGGTTAATTTAGGAAAGCTAGGAAGTGAATGAGTAGTGATGGAAGCTATAAATAACAAGACCATGAGAGAGAAAAGCTGAAGAAGAACTTGGGATGATAAAGACACAAAAATTATTTGTTCAGAGATTTTCTGTACAGCTGGACAAAAAGATAGTTATCTCCTCACCTAAAATGATAACTCTAAGTATCAAGGCTATGTCAAAGACTTAATTGCATGTGTGTAAATGAGAATCCTTACTCTTTTGTTCATGCTGAACACACATTGCTCCTTCACAATCTTCTTCTTCAGATTGCTTCTACACAGCTCACAGCAGTTCAACATAGAGATGCCAGAGTTTATTCCACAGAAATGAGTGCAGACACACCATAACTACACTCCCCTTATGTCAGCTGATCTGCTCAGACAGATCAACTAGGCTCAGGCTGCTGTCAGAACAATATAGCTTTGCAACTTCCAGGTCCCAAGCTAGTATCTTGAGATAGTGCTGAATTGTACCATATGGAAATACAAACCCCAAGCTTAGTTCTCTATGTAAACATTGCATTACACAGCATAGACACACACTTGAAGCCAACAGCATGGGCAGAAGTATGCTTTAGGGTTCACAGAGAAGGGATGAAGATAATGCATTCTTCAGTTTAGGCACTTACACCTCTCAAGGCAGACTAAGAGCCAATATTGGGCTGAAAGCAGGTGTGGGCTTCACAGAGACTCTTCTCTTAAAATCTCTTTGCAGGCAGTCAGAGTATAAGGAGTTGAGATAAAACAAGATTTTCATGTACTTTCTCTACCTCTCTCCCTTTCAGCATCTATGCTGGTGAAGAATAGCCCAGCAATATAATAAAACATATTAATTAATGAAACTAAGGCTTCATAGACATTCTACTGGATGATTGCCTATGTATATGAAGTGTGCAGATCATCTTTCAAGACATGTCACAAGTGAGAGAGGAGACAGACCAAGTTTATTTAATGTAAGAAACGTGGAGCATTCAGAATCCCAGGCCAGGTCAAACAATCTAGAACTAGTTTTGTTTCAGAGAACTTCTCCACAATTTGTAATACTAACTCTTCAATACTATACTGGAATCTAAAAAAGTCTTAATTAAAAAAAATCTCTTCCAGTTGGTTTGAATAGGAATGCTGTCATAGGGATGGGAAACTTGCCAGAAGACTGCAAAGCAAATAGTAATAATAATTACCAGTTGAATTTTGGATAATTGCTTAGCAGAATGCAACAGTAATCACTGCTTATTTAAATGTTTCGTTCAACTGGAACAAAAAGTAAAAAACATATTAATTTAATTTGCCAATGACACAACCAGTGAAAAAGTGTCAAAAGACACAAAATAGCCAGAAAGCATTAGAAAACAAACAGAAAAGTTTAATGGTCTTCAAAAAAAGAAAAATCTAGGAGATATACATCTGGAATATAAAACTGAAAAAAAACCATTTGAGTATTAAGAAGAGCTGGTATATGTTCAGAGGCAGTTGAAAAGGAAATATGATACTGGGGGTGAAAAATAAACCCCAAACCAGATTAGACAAGGAGGATTTTCAGAGTACTACATTTAATTTCACAAACTGCCTTGACAGAGTGGCATGAACTGAATCCAGGGAGAAACTAGCCGAAGATTCCATCACTGACCCACTTCTACAAATGATTACTGAAATGCATTTTAGATCTATGTAATGCAGATGTTTTAACTTACAATGGCCTGTAAATATATCTCACCATCTCTAAAATGTAATCCTCCACTTATTTCTCCCCAGCTTCAGAAATCCATTGTCCTGGTACACCAGAGTCCTGACTGCTTCCAGGGAGAGCTACATTGATAAATCATAAATAGCAACAGCTGTAACTGTAGCACGAAGGAATTATGACAGAGATCAATCATTTCAGCCAAGGCTATTTCACTGCAGAAAGAACTTCCAGAAAACACTGCATTAAAATTCACAGCTTACTTACCTTTAGGACATGCTGTAAGACCTCACTGATTCGTAAAAGGTTTTCTACAATAACATGATATAAAAATCGGATTTGGTTCTAATAACAAAAAGGGAAGGAAAAAAGATAAAAGATTCTGATATTTACTGTGATTGTCACCGCATTGTTCTAAATGTCTCACATAGCAGAGATTGGCTAAGCTACAAATGGATATAGTGTAAAAGCTTATAAGGAATGGTGAAAAAAAAGAGTGATTTAATATAAATAATAACATGTGGAAGCATTAGAATGACACTAGCAAAGGAAAGGATTTTGTAACTTCAGGAAAGTAATCTTGTCAGCAAGAATGCATTAAAATAGCATCTTTCAAAATTGAGCTGGGAGAACAGTGGTCCATTTAGCTCTTCTCATCTCCAAGTTACGTGATACATAGATAAGACATTTATGTAATTTTTGTAAGGAATCTAGATTTCCTGGCAAACTCAAATAGAGCTAGTCATACAGGCTTCCCACTCCTCTCATTTCATGACAGAGCTTGTGTGCTTGGTTGTGGTAAACCTCAATTTCCACAAGCTCCAGAGACAGCTAGGCTTCCAATTTCCTAATTCAAGTGTGCAGAAGCAAAGAGGTAGCCATCACACCATGTGATGAATGTGAAAGAAACATGGTCATTTTATAAGATTTTATTTCAATAGGAACAGTAACAGTATGTTTTGTCTGAAGGGGAGGCAAGTGTCTGCAAAAAAGGATTCTCAGGCAATATAGTCTAACATACTTTTGCAGCAGTTTCACATTTCAGTGCTATATCTAAGGTATCAAACAAAAGCTATTTTTGCTGGAAGCAGTTCTAAATTGGGAGGAGGGGAGGTGCAAAGAAAGAAAAAAGAGAAAAGCTGTTGAAAAGCACCAAAGAAAGCTGGGGCTCTAGAAAAGAAGTGCCAATGATTCTGACTGAGCTTTCTGTTCTCAGTACATCAGGCCTGGAACAAGTTTCTCAGCGCAAAATTTCTCTAATTGGCTGGAAAGCATTTAAGGAAAAATCTTTTTAATTAAAAACAGAGAACCAACAAGACATGAAAGCCATGGGGGTTGGGAGAGGCATATGTTGACCTTATGAGGCTTCACAGCAGAACTCTGCAGGGGCCGTTTAAACTGAGAAAGCACAGTTTTAATTAAAGAGTCCTGAGGAACAGACAATTCAAAAGAGCAGGTCAGATAGATTCCAAGAGGTCAATTTAAGCACAAGCAGAGGGAAAACAGAACTTCTGGCCATTCTGCCTTCCTCTGGGAGAAATCTGTTGCTAACTGATCATTATGCTTCAACAAACACTAGCTGTCCTCTAACCACCTCAGTGAGTGTTGCGTATCACTGGAACAAGTTAAAAGAAGGACACAAAGGGTTAGAGTGAATGCGGTAACAGACTAATGACCTCTCACTAGGGGGGTTCTGCAGGGCTCCATCTCAGGCCTAGTTCTCAGCATCTTCATAAATGACCTGGATGTGAGACTCAAAGGAATATTAAGTTTGTCAATGACACTAAATTGGGCAGCACTACTGAGTTTCTCAAGGGCAGAAAGGCCCTGAAGAGAGATCCCAATAAATAAGAGATCTGGTAATTCACCAACCATATGAAGTTTAACAAGGGCAGGTGCCTGATTCTGCACCTGAGATAGGGCAGCCCTGATGTGTGGACAGACTGGGGAGAAAAAGGCTGGAGAGCAGTGCCACAGGAAAGGGACACAGGGGTCCTGGTTGACAGAAAGTGGATTACTGTCAGCAGTGCCCTGGCAGCCAGGAGAGCCAAGCGTATCCTGGGGTGCATCAGGCCCAGCATCACAGTGGGCAAGGGAAGGGATTGTCCTGCTCTGCTCTGCACTGGGGCAGCCTCACCTTGAGTCCTGAGTCCAGTTTTGGAAGGCACGATTGTATTGTATTGTATTATAGATTGTCCAAAGGAGGCCAATGAAGATGGTGAAGGGCCTGGAGGGGTATGAGGAGCGGCTGAGGTCACTTGTTCTGTTCAGCCTGGAGAAGACACTGAGGGGAAACCTCATTGTGGTCTTCAGCATCCTCTCAAACAGAAGTAGAGAGCCAGGCACTGATCTCTTCTCTCTCATGACCAGGGACAAGTCCGAGGAAGACATGAGGAATATGTGCAGCTGAGTCAGGGAGGTTTAGGCTGGATACTAGGAAAAGGGTTCTTCATCCAGAGGGTGGTTGGGCACTGGAACAGGCTCCCCAGGGAAGTGGTCACAGCGCTAGCCTGACAGAGTTCAAGAAGCATCTGAAAAATGCTCTCAGGCACATGATGTGACTCTTCGGGCTGTCCTGTGCAGGGTCAGGAACTGGATTCAGTGATGACGATGAGTCCCTTCCAATTCAGCATATTCTATGATTCTATCATAAGAAATTCTGTGGAGTATTTTTTTAACCAAGAAACCTCAGCTTCTTGACACTGGATCACATTCATGTGTTTCCTTCTAGTCCTGGTATCACATTCCCAGTGCATGGAATCCCAGATATGCTTATGTATACATGAAAATAGAACTCTGAATCTTACTAAGCTTCTAATATCACTGGAAAATCCTGTAAAATAGATCTAGCATATCACCAAAAAGAAATCCTCTTAAGAAAAAATAAACAAACAAACAACCCCCCCAAACAACAAACTTTTCTTTACTTTTTGAAGTGTTACCATTACATTTATGGAAGCTAGTAATTTTCTCTTGCTATTCAGAGACAAAAGAAAAAATAAACTGAGTCCCCAAACAAAAGGACTTTAAAAAGTCAATGTAACCAGAACCTCTTAAGTAACAGAGCTAATATCATATAAAAAAAACATAAAATCTGCTATATTTGTACATGAAGAGCTATTTCCCAGTAATTCAAAAGGATAAGGAATTAAGTAGAAAAGTAACATTTACAGCAATTTCCCAAGAGAAACAGTAATGTTGGTGCATGCCAATTACAGGGTTCTGCACACACATTGTTACACTTAAGCACTGCTTGTGTTCAGACAGATTTCTCTATTATTGGCCATTTGAGAACTCATGGCTAGATGCATCTGCTTGGGTGAATGACATACACATTCCAAGTTAAGGCATGGTCAAGACTGACAGACAAAGCAGTAAATTTCCCTGCATCGAGGAGAAACAGCTAGTAGCCAGATTAAGCAATCTTAATTTATTTGTCAGATTTTTTTGTATGTCTACTTTTCTAAAATCCCAATTACACACTCAGAAGTGAAAAGATGGGAGTTTTGTTTGTTTGGGGTTTTGTGAGTTTGTATAAGTTTTGAAATTGCATCAGCTTACATTTTTAATATTCTCCCTTGCTTTCCTACAGACAGGGTATAAGCTTTGATGTAAGTTATTTATTAGGTGGACTTACATCCTCATAGGGTTAGCATTTATGTCATTTATCCGGGATACCCTTTACAGATGGAGAAAATTAGGAAAAATCCACCACTCACTCCTAAAACATGAAATTCAAATCTGGAATGAAACTTAAAGTAAATGAGAGACAGGAAAACAGCAGTAAACACCTCTATGACAAAGGAATAAAACCAAGAACATCCTAGAAGACATGGAAGTTAGTGAATGTAATACTTCTGACAAAGGAAGGCATAAGATGCCTTCATAGTTCTTCACAGACATAAATCAATGACAAAGAATGGAGCAATCCCTGCCCAGAAACAAACCCAGAGAGAAAAATGGGGCAGATCAGAATCTTGCTGTAGAAAACAAAGTGTTTATTTTCATCTTTTTCTGCACACAGAAATTCCGTTCACATACAGTGGCCATTTGGTGATTAACACTCCATACACCTGACACAGCATCAAATGCAGAAATGCTAATTCAGGTCTCAAAAGCAATATTCCTAGGTTAGCTAAGCTATATTGCTACTAATTTCAGAAACAGCAGGTTGTTTGTCCCATGCTCTGTTGCATAGTATATAACCATAAGCAGAATTTCTTACCAAGACTCCAAAACGTACCTACCTCCTTGTGGTGTTTTAACCCTGGCTGGACACCAGGTGCCTACCAAAGCTGCTCTATCACTCTCCCCCATCAACCGGACAATCAAGAGAAAATATAATTAAATACTCACTGGGCAAGAGTAGGACAGGGAGAGATCACTCACCAGTTACTATTACAGGCAAAACAGACTCGACTTGAATTTATTACCAATGAAATCACAATAGGATAGTAAGAAATAAAACCAAATCTTAAACTGTCCACTCAGCTCTCCCTTCTTTCTGGGCTCAACCTCATGCCTGACTTCTTCACCACCTTCCCATCCCAAGGGACACAGGGAGACCAGGAAGTTTGTCACACATTGCCTTTGCCATTTCTATCTGCTTGCTCTCTTCCCCAGCTCCGATATGGCATTCCACCCATGGGAGACACTCCTTCACAAAACTTCTGTAGCAGGGCTGCAGCTCAGCACAAACTGCTCAGAGTAGGTTCCTTCCATGGGGTACAGTCCTTCAGGAACGCACTGCACCAATCTGAGTGCCCCATGGAGTCACAAGTCCTGCCAGCAAAGTGCTGCAGCAGGGCCTCCTCCTCTCTCCATGGGTCCACAGGTCCTTTCCAGGAGACAGCTTCAGCGTAGGTTTCCCATGCAAACACAGCCAAGAAAAGAAATCTAGATGTAGTCTATGCCTCGGTGTGGTAATGACCATATTTCATCCACCACATTGCATAGGTTCAGCTTCTTGGTAAATGAGTTTCATCCTTAAGTGGCCATGCATGTTGAGAGTTCCCCTACACACACATATAGCAAAAAAAAAAAATCCATAGCAAAAAAAGCTGAAATGAAAAATATGAAGGTTCTAGTCCACAATTATGGCTAGAGAACCAGCAAAATTGGACTAAGTGGATGAAAATATTGACAGGAATTTATCTGAGGTGATGCATTTCTGCCTCTAGTTAGTGTAAAAAGAAAATATATGTAGATGTATAAATATACAATTAAACTTGTAATATTTACTAAAGAGTAAGACTAAAAAGTAAAGCTACTGGACTTCAAAGTTAGAAAAATATGCATTGAACTTCTTTTAGGCCATAACCAGAGCTTAGCAACATCCACTTGAGCTTTCGTTCCTGTGCTTATTACCCTTTCTCTTCAAAGTACCTTGGCGATTATGCTTTCTTCCATGGCCTTTCCCATACTCACATAAAACTACTAAAAGTTAAACAGAAAGGAGATATTATTATAAAGCTAAAACTTTTCCATTCTTTTCAACAAATCCAGGTGCCCTTCATCTGGCTGAGGTCAGTGGTGGATAAGGGAAGCCTGATGAAAACTTACACTGAAAGTACTGCAATGGATATGTTGCATCAGAGAGCTGCTTCTCCATTTTTCAATATGGTTTACCACTAACAGCTGCAGTTCTGGTGGATGACTTCTTTACTATTGTCTCTAACACCACCATAGAAATATGTTCTTGGAGTCCACATCTTATTTTTCCTGACTATGACCTGATCTCGAATCAGATACATCCTCACCGCATACTGTTAAATTAGTATTATACAATCTACCTGAAATCTTTAGAATATTAGCCCTGAACTAAAGTAAATTATTTATAACATAATAAAGTACCTCTCACTGGGAAGAAGGTGTCATGGATAGCATAGTCAGTTACTTCAGTAGCTTTCTACAGATTCTGTCATGTTTAGATATGATTGCTTAATTGCCAAAGATCTAGATGGCATACGTCAAAAAGGTCTTTATTCATGGTCTGTCAAAGTCTGTTCATCAAAAGCTGAAGTGTTGCAAAGCTTAGCCAGAAGGCAAGGTTTTATCTATATTTAAGAGATGGCTCTAGTCTTTCCTGCAAGAAGAAGTAAGGCTGAATACCCTGAAAACAATGAGGCTTATAATAAAACAAAACCCCACCAACATTTATATTTGTACAGCAATTTTCAGTGTATTTGCTTAAAATACTAAATTAAAAAGTAAAAACTAAACATAATTTTAGTTGCATGTAGTTACAGGAGTTTATTTTGAACTCTGGCCAGTTCTGTAATACCTAATATACCAAGTGCAATATAAGAATAGCTAGACATGATAGCACAGCGCTGAGTATTTATTTGGCACTGGAGATTTTTCTTTGTGGGTAGGGTTGGGGAAGAGGTCACACAGTTGTCAGTGGTCCCTCTTCCAGAGCCATCAGGATTCTGCAGCATCATCTAGGGGCTGTGGCAGGACTATTCAGGCACAGCTCAGGTGGCAACGTTAACTGCCCCACATAGCTATGAACCCAACCTCCTGCGCAAGCATCCAGGAGCCAACTGGCTGAGAATCTCAGCACTCTCTTTCCTCATGCTCCATACCCCACAATGTAAACTTTTTTGGGTCCCAGCCACCAACCTCCAGCACTTTTTTTACCTATCAGTCTCAATGCACAGGCCCACAATGTCCTCCCTCCATCTATTGTTACTTGACACGCTGTTCTGTAACAGAAGTAGCACTGGCAACAAGGTGCTTCTACACTGCTATATTCTGGGAGCCATTTTTAACCATTCCACAGGGAAATGTGATGTTGTCTCCCCATTAATAAAGTTGGAATATTAGAACACAATGTGAAGGGTCAGTATTTGTACTACAGTAGGAGCCTGGCTAATGGTTTTCATGTGAAGATAACAGGACAGCAGCAGATGCTGGAATACTTGCCTCCATTTCTCCCCACAGTTCGGAAACACCTCCAGAAGGTCCGAAGAAAAGACGCCCTGTTATGAGGGGTGGCTTGAACAAAGCTGAACTCACGGAACAAAATGTGTGTTCCTTGCTGCACACTGTTGAAACTGTGGACATAAAGTCAAAACAAGAATGTTAGAAAGCTGAACCAATGTGAAAGTTCTGGGAACAACTAGAACAGCAAGAAGAAAACCACTGGCCATTACATTTTGTGAAACCAAATCTCCAAAGTTTATATCCATCTGTTCTCTAGAGAGAAGACTATTTGCAAAAACCACACACTGAAATTTAATTATAGGAATTAGAGGTTTGTGAAAGTACAATTCATTCTAAAGAAACCCAGCAAGGAGTGTCCAAGACCCACTCATTTGAAAACAATCCATTGGAAAATGGCTCACCAGGAATTACTGTTGTTTATTTGACCAGAAGATGCCCTTTCTTTTAGTACCATTTGAACTTCACTGCTATTTTCATTACAGTTTTCTTTAAAGCCACAAAAAAATCCTCTTTAAGAGAAGCCTCAAGATATCATTTCAAGGTTACTGAAAATTGACAATTGGACGTATAACATTTACTCCAATTGTGATGAAAAGTGGATTGACACATCACTAAACAAAATTTGCACTAACACATTTTGAAAAGAGTAGCTGGTCATTATGGCGGATCTTAATTTGATGCTCATGTTTTTGTATTTTAGTATAAATTTCTAAAATATGAGTTGTAAGCACTTTAGGCTAACTTATTACAGCAAACATTTGTCTTACAAAGGTTTCTCTGAAGTGCAAGAAGTTCTCCTTTGGGCATGGTAAAGCTCAACATACAAGAACAAAAGAAATGCAAATACAAACATTACATACCAAAAGGTATAATGACAGGATTGCCTCAAAGATAGATTTTGTGCATTTCACTCGGCATCATGCAAGTGGGACAAAGCTTTGAAAGACTCCAGAGAGATCATTAAAACATTCACTTGGGACAGCAGCTTAACCCTCCCTCACAGGAGAGAATTAATGAAAAGATACAAGTTTACTTTCATCACAGCAGATCCTCTCCATAGGTAGCATCTCCACAACAGACAAAATCCAGTGGTCAGTGTGAACCCTCTCAGTTTGCAATTTTAAATCACCTCTTTAAATATAAAGACTTTAAATCAATTTATCCTTCAGACTACAGAAAAGGGTCGCATGTTTGAAAGAGAATAATACCAGACAGAGCTGAGCAAAATTTAAAAAATCCTGTAACAACTGGGTGTAGGTCTGTGTAGGTGTGTCTGTGTGGAGAGAAGCTGTTCAATTTTTACAAAAGGAATCACATTTTCTCATTTCTAATATCCTGGTTCTCAAACACATGAGAGCAAATAGAATCTGTTTTCATGTGTTGAAAGGTAGTACAGAACACAGATTCTAGTCCCCCTACCCAGAAGGAAATGTAACTCATAATAAGTATAATCACCTTATGATTAAAAACCCTCGTGACACTTGAATCCTGGAATCAGGAATATTGTTTCTGTAAATATCATGGACAAATACAATACTTCATATTTATGAAACCTTATTCATGCAAAGTAAAGCACAACCACTGTCTCAAGAGATTAAAGTAAATAAATAAATCATGTGCTGGACCAAAATATGCCAAAATTACATTACTATCATTGCAAGTAAAGAGTATTCATTACAAAGTGCTGTCGCTCACTGCCTTAGAGTGAACAAGTTCAGAGTAAGGTGAAATAACTTGCAAAAAGTCCCACAAGATGCCTGTGACAAAGGTGGAAATGGAATTTCAGATCTCATCTCAAACCACAGCCTGTGTGACTTCTTTCATTTCTGATCTGTATTGTTTCCCTGATGATTTGACAGACTGATGGAGAGAAGAAGGATATAGATGAAAAAGAAGAAACTTGGTGCAATAGAAGAAGGCAGCTTTCAGAAAGATATCACACATAAGGGAGACATTTTGGAAGAGAAAGAAAATAAAGGAACAATGATACAATTAAATGCACCAAATTATGCTTCTCAGAACATCCACAGAACATGCAAATTTTGGAAACAGATACTGGCACAATTGTAACAGAAAGGTCCAGACGTGAAGCTAACATACTATTAATTCACAGCAGACAGGGTTATATATTACTCTTTATTTCTAATACGCAAAAACTCTAGGAGGATTTTTTTAACTATACAATGGAAGGATTTTTCCAAAAAAGCTCAAGATTGCAAGCTTGAGAGGCAGAATTTCATCCCAGTTAAGATGCTACATTTCAGACTTCATATTTACTTATAAATTCCTTTTTATAAGTGGTAAAAGTTCAGCTCAAAGGAGCCAGCCCATGATGGAGCTATCCAGCAAGTAGCCCAATAACAAATCTATTCTTAGACAGGGTCAAGATCACAAGGGACACTACATATTTTGAATAAACTATATGTGTTGGAATTCCTATATCATGGCTAGATGGGCAGTACCAAAATAACCTGGCCACCTTTTTTTAACAGATGCTCAGAGATGAAGTTACCATTAATGTGGCGATCTTACAGGTAAAAATTTCTGGAAGAAAGAAAAATTATGACAACACAAAGTTGTTACAGGTATTCCAACACTAGGTACGGCATATGGCCAACACCTTACCTTGATTTTTATATATATGAAAACAGATGTTTTGACCAATTCCTTTTGAATACCAAAATGAAAGAAGCTGCACTCAAAGGAATGGCTTAAGCAAGTTATTAACAAAAAAGGAAAAAAACATTAAGCTCAATTGTTCTCAGCAAGTTGAAAATGCTAAGATTCTTCCCTTAGGATTGCTCAGTCTTCCCTCTATCTGTCCTCCTCTCACTGAACAGTTCACACTGTTAGCAAAGTTAAGTGGCTAGAGCTTTTCAGCACATTTGAAGTAGAAAGACTTAGAAAAACACAGGGTACCTCAACAAGTTATTACTTTGTCCTCAGTCATTTAGAAATGGGTTTGGGAACCCAGAAGCAGGAAAAATAATTTTTCACTAATCTGGTTAACTTCTCTTGTTCCTTTTTTAGGCATTTAAAGTGCATCCATCTCTAAGAGATTCTTTCCAGAAGAAAGTTTTCAACAACTGTGCTAGTCTCCAAGCCTCCTATTGCAAACCTAATGATTGCTTCAGTCCTCTACATTACCAGTAAATAGAGTAGGCAAATTAGAAGAGTAACAATAGTTCCTAATGACGTGATTTTGTCTTGCTGAAACCAAGACTACAAATTGAATTGAATGTTCATTAGCTAATACCAGTTTACTGTGAGCATTCATATTTCACACAAGAATTGTTAGGCAACTGGATACTTTGTTAAAAAAACAGCTCTTTCCATTCACTTGTGAGAAAATCCTGAAGAAAGAGAGAGAAGAATAAAGCAAGGTTCTCACTTGATGGGGATACCTAAAGAAATTCTTAGAGTAGGGGCTTCAGGATGCTTTCTCACTCCTTTCCTTTCTGTGCCCCAGCACAGCCAAACCTCAGAACAGCCTCCTCCAACACCACTGCTGAGAGGGCTGCATCTTGCAGCACACCAGGCTATGCTTGTGGGATGGCACATACACGTGAGGGGGGAAAAAACAGGTTTGGGAGGAGACTGTGATAAAACAGCCCCAGCTCTCAAAAATGGCTTTGCTGGGAATTCTAGCACTCAGGTGCTGCTTCTCTGAACAGAGCAGCTTTCATAAGGCTTTGTCTTTTGTGTATTTACATTTCGGCAACCTGCCAGAGTTCAGAAACTTTCAAGCACTCTTTTCAAACCTTTGGACTTCTAAATAGATTGTAAAAGTCCCAGGATGCTATGGTAACATCTCAATTGAAACCCATTACAGCAGTTAGCCTCTGCCTGCTGAACTCAGGCAAAGCCAAATACGCACAATGCAGAGTCCCAAGTCCTAGAGAAGGATGGAAGAGCTTGCCAGGACCCTGCTATAACTGTAGCAGGTGCCACCTTTGGTTACCATGCAAAGAGCTGAACAAGCTTACAGGACCCCTTGTCTACCAAATGGAAAACAAGGAACAATGATAATTTTTCCTTAATTGACAGCATTACTGCTTGTGTTTTCTATCAAGAGCATGATGAAGAAAAAATTTTGAAGGCTTCTTGAGCATGAACCATTTACACACACATACACACACACACCCTTTTCCTGCCAGCTACACAAGTGTCTAAGTCATTAAAACAGAGTTGAGTGTCTCAAGCAAAAATCAGGTAGTATCATACGCAAAGCTGCTGTCATAGGCTGTGTTTAGACTGACCAAAATGTCTGTAGAGAAAAAGAGTACAGAGGATTTCATGTCAATATTATGGGCATCCCAGGATTTGTTTTTCCTTGACACATGCTCTGGACTAGTTCTAATCTAGTCCCATTGACTGAATGCTCATTTGCAGAAGGAACACATCTTCCAGTTTAGCTCCATCTGAAAGGAACACAGAGCTCCAAGACTGCATCATTGTGTGAACCAAAGCACAGTAAGCAGGGATAACCAGGAGTATTAGGATTAGAGACTGTGCTACAATAGGTAACAAAGAACTAGCTCTAGCAATAGAAAATACTGCAATACAAAAGGCTTTAAAAACCACGGTATTTCTGTGGTTAAATAACTCATCCACAACAAAGTATCCCCAAATGACCCTCTGCACCTAGCCCAAGGCTATGCTCTGATACAGCAAAGAGAGGTTTACCTTGCTATAAGGAACCCTGAGAGGGAACACTTAAAACTGGAGGCATAATTGGGTAAAAAAAAAAAAAAAATCACTATTACTGTTGTACTGATTAAATAACTGCTGTATGAAAGTAGTTTAGAAAGATCATTTTATTCTTCATCTCTTGGTTTAAGTGTTCTACAATATTTGCAATATTCATACGAATCACTGGACTGTTTTCTTAGCTATCCCCCTTGAAAGGTAGTGTAGGACCATGAGCATTCCTCAATTCAAAGCCACTGCGTCAAGTGCTTCTTTAAATTCCACAGATCTTAGAACTTGGGACACTGAGGTCAGCCTCAAGGAAACCACCATCTTTCTCTAATGAAATTAGCAGGATGTTTTAGACATTTCCTCAGAAATGTGTTAAGACAAAACAGATGCTAAAAGTTATTCCTGATGACTGGCTTTAAGGAAAAATAGTTGTTTTTTTTTAACAACCAGGCAGATAGGAAATCATTAACACTATAAAATTTTGGCAAGACTGGGTGCTATAACACTGCAAACACAGAGACTGGATTTTTTGAGATCCTTTCTATCTCGCCCACTCAAGTTTACTTCAGCTGAAGGGTGTGGAAAGGGGGAAAGGAGTGACACAAATTTTAACTATGTGTTTTTAGACTTCTTAGTATAGGCTAGGAATCTCCATTTTCATGGCAGACTTAATAGAGGTGGTACAGAGATTATCCCATGCACTGGGATGAAGGAAATTAACCACAGCACCTGTGACACAGCTCAGAGTAGGCAGTGAACAAGCTTTCTTATGTTGCTTTGTAGCAAATCAAACCCTCTGAGACCAGTTTACAGATTCTGAAAAAGGAAAGGATTAAAGGAGTTTCTGTGCTTGCTTGTTATTACCCAGAAAGCCTTTATCTTTAGAGTCCCTCTCCCTTAATTTTTCATATGCTAGGTCAGTAATTCAACACCTCAAGGCTTGCACATTACAAGCTAAAATGACCATATTGTATTGAATTATTAGCCCAGGATTTAAAAAAAAAAGAAAAAAAAATTTAAAAGGCAAATGGGGAGGGGTGGGGACACGGGAATCTTTAAAAACAGAGGCCTTTTGATCAGAGCAGCATCCTGCAGTTTGCTGTAACTCAAGCTGACCATTCTTACATAGCAGGAATTAAGAACTCCCCCTGCCAGGCAGGGCCCTATTAAAACACAATAGCTGTTTGAAAAGGGTAAGCAAGCTGATATGGATATAATAGGCCACATATTGGGACCCCTTTCTACTGTGAAATAAAGCTTCTTCTTAGAATTATGAGCTGGGTAGCCTAGTATTCAGGAAGATGGGAAAGGGCACTCAATGAAAGACCGTAAATAGCCCTGCAGAAGCCCTCCAAGGTGCTTTAGGGAAAAGTAAAGAAGCCTTCACAGATAAGCATCAATCACCCATGACCAGCTCTTTCAGACTGATCAGGTGCAATTTCAGACTACACGGTGTTTCATAGAGTCTGGAGAGGTCTTGCTGGGATAAACAGGGATTTAGTTTTTACAGTGGAAACTATGTAAGTTGCACTCCAAAGGAGTGAATACCATTATAACTAGCTTTAATGGAGACCACTGCTAGTTGCTACCCAGCTTCCCTCAAAAAAACCTTCCTTTTTCTGCCCAAACCTTAACTAAATACGTAAATAATAAACCAATCCAGAATTATAACTACACAAGGAAAACAGGTAACTCACCAGCTAATCTACTTAGTATTTGTTCAAACTGGTCTAACTTGACATTTTGGGGCAGGAAGAAAATTCCTTCCAAACTGCTCTATAACCCTCTATATTCTGAGGGTATAGGAGATGCAAGTGCCTGTTACCTGCATTATCATGCAGCCGTGATCTCCGTTCTTTGGCTTCCTTTATTAACCAACTAGTATTTCTGCCCTCCCTGTCACGCTGCAGAATTAATTCAATAGCTTCAAGGTGCCACAGAAACCATACTGTGAACCTGTGGCAAGGGTGATGGCACAGAGATGAAAAACACTATTAAAAACACAAGCCACACAAGGTAACATTCTGATTTCCTCTTGTCTAACAGTTCAGAAAGTAGCTATGGAATTGACATCGACTACAGATGAACACCGATATCAAAGCATAAATGTCCTCCAAAGGAGGAGTACGGATTTGAAAAGTATAGAGGAACTGCATCCATCTCAAACTCTTAAGATCAAAGTAAAATGCCACGTAAAGACAAATTGACTTCTCAGAAAGTTGAGGCCAAAGTACAAGTAAGAGCCTGCTTGCTCCATTCTGCATGAATTCTTCTGTTGTAAGACAGGTCCATGTTTTATAAATTAGACTTTTAGCTATTTTTAAAAGTAGCAGCCCAATCATGTTATGACTGTGATGATGCACAAAATGCTGAAATACAACTGAATACCTGTTCCAAAGAGATTCAATAATGGTGCCATGCAAACAGATTCCTTACTTGCTCATTTCAGTCTTCGTTTGACTGGAGAATTCAGAAGAAAAAATTTACAACTGGTACTCTCTCACCTATTCAGTTGCCTTGGCAAGAACTATAGCACATCAAAGACTGAGCAGCTTCCAATATTTTCATCATGGCAACAAATGAACCTTGCCAAAATTCCTTAATGTGGATGAAGTTACAGCATTTGACATTAATGCTAACTCTGAATGTGGAGATTGCTTAGCTAAACCACTTTGTGCTCACTACAACTGCTTGGCTACAGTGTTGACCAGGGACAGTATGTTTAATTCACTTGAAGATATACAATAACATTAAATTTGCAGGACATGTGGTTATTGCAAGTCACTAAAGCTAATGTATTCTGGGATCTGTATGGCTTCAACAAAGCACTGCACAGAAATTCTCAGGTTCTTTGAAGACATGCAGATTTCTAGAAACTAGACTTTTTGCCTTTTTTGTTATTGTTTAGTTTTGTTTTCGAAGAATAGGAAGATAAACCACATTTTAAAAATGCATTTTCAGGCTTGCAAGACTTCTAGTGTTTGATATTAATGGAGATGGAGACATAACAGGGGATTTTATCCCGTAAAGGATAAGGAATCCTATTATGAGATCTTATCCGATCCCATTGCTGCAAACATTTGCTGATTTTTACAGTTTGGCAAATCTACTTTGGGAAAAATTTTCCATTTGTTGGACTTGTCCACAACAGAACATATATATTCCTAGCAAAGCAATTAGAAATGTTCCTCAAGTTTTGAGGTTGACACCTCAACATTTTGTAGCTGAAGAATAAACACAAAAGTCCTTCCAACAACACAAAACTGGGAAAAAAACCCAAACCAATAACAACCACAAAACAACAACAAAAACAACAAACAAAACCCCAACTTCAATTTTGATTCATCTTTCCTTAAAAATATTTCTGGGGAAAAATAAAGTGTTCCTCAAACTTACACCACTTGATTCCAATTTAATAGAAAGTCCTACAGGTTTAGACAGATGGAAGCCAAGAACTCTAAAAATGATCTCCTACACACATAAAGTAGGCTAGACTCATGCCAAAGCGCTTTATTAAAACAAGAACTGAACCATGTGAGTTAGTAATACAGAGAGAGGTACAACTATTCATGAAGTTACCATGTATCCAACAGTGGTACTCCTACTACTTGAGACATCAAAAGCTTTATTGAAGAAAATAGTATGTTAAAAAGAAAATGTTACTAACAGAAAATTATGCCTTTTATTCTTAAAAATAATTGATAATTCCCACATATAATATGTGAAAAAACACCGTGTACCAAACTTTCTACGCTGCTGTTTTTCCAAAGCTGCTGTTCTCATGTACATTTCTACCTGATTCCAGTTCCCAATTTCACATTACTAAAACAGTGCTCTTCACAACACAAAGATATTGCAGAAAATCCAATCTTCCTGGAATGTGACCAAGCATGAAGTGAGATTACTGCTTTATATACACATTGCAGAGAGTATGCAAAAGACTGTAAGTAGTTCCACTATATCTGTGGTGGATATGTCACTATTTATCTTTCTCATCTTTTCCTTTATATATCAACAGTGACCCAGCAAGCACAACTGAGCAATTTTCCAGAATGATGGAGAAAGCTGCTTGTCAAACAGTTACATCACCACTGAATATCTAATTTTCATCATGGCAAACTCTACTACACACTTTCCTCAGTGGAAGATGTACAATATAGGATTTCCAGAGATCCCCAATTCTGACTTGAGGGCCCTTTCACTTCTGCAAAGACACAAACAAAACCACAGCAGAGATGCTTGGTAAGAAATGCAAGAACAGGGCAGGAACTGGCCAATATCACAGGCATTATTTTAAAAAAAAGCAGACTGATGGCGAAAGTAAAATTAAACAGAAGACTCTGTGACATCCCAGAGAGAGTGTGATGCACATTACCACCTTGTGTCCAGTCTCTTATCCACCAGTATCCCCAACGCCTTCTTGGCAGGGCTGCTCTCAATCTGTTCATCCCCCAGCCTGTAAATTCATTCTTTTGAAATCACAAAAGTCTGATTTTAACTCCCAACTGGGATCATGTACTTCTCCAAATTTGTCTTAGTAATATCAGCAACTGTAATGAAAAGCAATAAAAAAATTTGAAGCATAAACAAGAGTTTTACTAGAGTTAAAAACTAAAGCTAGAGAGAGCATAGTAGATTCAACTTTAGTATAAAGAAAAAGCATACAGTTAACTCAGATATATATTGTCTTGATGCTTGTACCAATTGCCACATTCCTGGACTCTGGCTTTTAAGAAATTTTTTTCCAGTTTTATTAGCTATCGACACCACCTATATGCAGTTGGCTCTAACCTAAAGGGAGCTCAATTTCATGGCAGATGTGTTGCATTTTAACCTTCAAGGCTGTAAGAACAAATAAAATATATCCAATTACATAAGGTCTCCATAAAGTACTCAGCCAACTCCTGCTGCAGCTATGCTGAAAAAGACCACAAGTAAATATGTAACTTCCATGATATAAAGGAATAGGAAAGAAGTGGGCAAAGACTGCACTGCTACTCCAGTGAATCTGTGCTAGGAGCATCATCATCTGATCACACTGCACATGGAAATTGTGATTAACTCTCTTCAAAGAGCAAGAACACAGCGTAGGTCAAGTCAATGTAGAAGTGCAGTTATCATGGATAACTACCCTGTGCTGACAAGATGCTGATAGCAAGTGTTAACCTTCATATGTTTGCTCTAGCAAATCCTGTGGATTCTCCTGTCACCAATACAGTATGAGAAGTTCCTTACGTGGAGTATATTACCACACAGAGTATCACTGGTAAATGCTTCCTCTTAAGTTCAATTTTGTTACTGCTTTGCTACAATTCTTCCAAGATAATCTTGTTTACCAAAAAGAATTTTTACCTTTTTATCTCCCCTGTATTTCTTTGCAAGGGACACATTTGAGTATATACTCATCTGTAAGACTCTCAAGAATAAGGTAAGAAAATACTACATTTTCTAATATATTGGCAACCTGTACAAACTACAGTGGGAATTGTGTTATTGAAATTAATATATGCATTTTTTCCAGCTGTTTACTCAACAGCAGTTAGCCCAATCAGCGTATTTGTCAGGTTAGAACTTGTTGCAATGTTTGTTACAGAGAAACAACTCTGGGAAAATCAGGTGTTCATAGATCCTGGCTGTTATATCAAAATCCCAATGCTATTTCTGCCATAAAGCAATTCTATAATAAAAACATTGGGTGACAGATCTATAGGTCACAGACAAAATTCACATATTTTACATATTAAATAGAGTTATCCACAACCCCCAGATCTTCCATAGCTCTCATACAAAACATATGCCCCACGCAGAGTGGGCAGGAGGTATTGAAATCCCATTTCTAAGATGGGCTGGAGAGATTACAAGAAAGAGAGTTTGCCCTTCTGACAATGCTTCTCTGTAGAGGTGAGACTGGAAGGCAATAAAGGGACTAAGACAAAGGCTTTGTGTCCGTTAGCAACACTCTTCGTGGAGAAATATGCAATTACTGTAGGTTCCCCAGAAAGATTTATCAAAAAATTCAGTCCTGCAAATCCATGTACTCTATGGAGAGACACTTTCAAAATGTTTCCTTCACAGCAACTTACTCACATTAGCTGCAAAACCTCCTCAGAGCCTCTGGCAAAAATGCTGTGTCTGAGCTCATATATTCACTGTCTCTCCACTGATAGCTGAAGAGCAAAGGAGAGGCAGACAGCAGTCTTACGCAGTGCCCTAGGGATCAAGGAATCCCAAGTAAAAGCCTGTCAGGAACCATCAAGCACATTATCCCAGCTGAGATTTTCAGCCCAAAGGGCTGCTGCACAGCTAGGTCATTGACAGCAGCAGCTCGATACTGATCACATGGCTCAGTGCAGTCTTGCATCAAGTGGGATAATTTTATCTTTTGTCTCCAGAGCAGAAAACATGTAGGAATCAGGAAAGCATATGAAGAGTACATGGAATGTTGTGAGGTTTTTGCAATTGCTCGGAAGATTATATCAGAGAGAATATCAACATTTTAGGTAATATCCTAAAAGTATTAATACCTCACAAATACTACTGGTTTGACCAAAACACGAAGAGCTAACACTAAAAAACGAAACAACTAATGCCCCTCCCCCAAACAGTTGTACTGAGAAATTCTAATGAATGGATTCATCTCTAAGAAAGGGAATCTGGAAGAACTTGTCAAAGCCCTAAGGACCTTCTCACTACTGTTTTTGCTGTTTGTACTGTAATCGTACAAAGCACAGAGTCGACATTCTACAATGCTAGGTGCTGTAAAGTACATGCAGTACAATATCATTTCTGTCTTGAAGAGCTTACACTATCCTTGCAAACAAGACAAAACAAGTTATTCTGAAAAGGGGAAAGATGCAGAGCAGATGACAGCAAGATGATGATGGTGATAAGGCCTACATACACAGATGCAAAGAAAAAAGAAAATTGATGGCTCTAAGCTAGCTCTAAGAATCTCTCCTTTTCATAATCGGATAATTCAGCTTATTTCCAGTTGCCAATTAAGGTTGCCTTCACTGAGTGGCTTAGTTCTCATGGGCATCCCATCTGTCTTGTTCCTGGCCCTTCCCCCCTACCCTCCTCCCTCAAAGGTATTGAGACTTTTTCAAAGAGGAGGACATTGCTTACTCTACAGATTTATTTCCGTAATGTTGTACTGCAATAAGGGACTGAACAAGCCAAAAGCTTGTCTGATACCAAAGCCTGTGTCTACTGCCAGAGAAACCCAAGGGAGCGGTATCATATTTGTCCCTAAGGAAAGAGTTGAACAAATTGTTCCAGCCAATCCAGACAGCAAGAGAAAATGAAGTACATTCATTGCTAGAAGTTGATACTTCTCATCATGATAACATCTTCCTTCTCAATGTCCCAAACTATACAGCACCAGTAGTCTTGTTACTAGGAAGAAAGCAAATGTTCCTTCCTGTAAAACAGGGCTCTACACAGTGCAGAGCTGGTATTTTGAATTGCCAGGCACACAACAGATCTAAAAGCAGTATCTGACCCTCAACCCTGTCACACACATCACTGATGCCTTCTCAGATAAATACTATTAAACTCTCACACAAGATCCAGCAGGGGTGTTCAAGTTAAAGCCAGCAGAAACATCCTTAACAGAAAAAGGGGATCTCAGACATCAGTTTGCAGAGTCCAATGGAAGCAGTGCTACATCTGCAAGCTAAAAGCAAGATGCTTTTCTCAGTCATGCTCCAGCTGGCAGGTGGTCAGGACACATTTCACCAGAAACAAAAGAAAAGGAGAAGAGTTTTGCAACAAGAATATAGAATCGAAAAAAAAAAGAAGTCCATTCCCATGTCTCCAGTTCACTTGTGCTTGATTTATCAAGCAAACAATTAAAGTTACAGAAAAAACAGTTTTCTAACCAAGGTAAGTTATAACTGGTTACTATTTCTAAGCTTTTCAAAGAGTCTTGAACAGAGCAGCACATCTACCTGAATGCTGGAAGAGAAAGTTTCAGGCAAAGTGTTAGCCTGAAAGAAAAGTAAAATGTACTAATAAGAAGTCTCTTCATCAAATTTTTTTTACTGGTTCTTTAAGATGAAATTAAAAAAACTACACACAGACTCCTTTTAAGAGCCCAGCAAATATAAAGTGGGATGCTATGCACATTCTCTCTGCGTGATCAAATGCATTAGCATGGGGGCCCTGTTTTTCTTCAGTACAGGAAAGATCAAGAAAACAAGATGATAAATAATGTATAGGGAGAACATGTTCCTTTAAGATATGTTGGCACAGACATTAGGCTGGAAGAAGCAAAGCAGCATTAGTGTGTAATTACACAGAGGGCTTTCAAGACTCTGCATTTCATGGAGATTCAAGAGCAGAGTTGAGCTTTCTCAGGCTTGTAATGAACAAATACCAGTAGCATATCAGCATATCTACAAAATCAAGATTAATCCTAAGAGAGGCACAATTTCACTTGTTAAACTAAAAGATGTGGATTAATTGGCAGAGGGGTGATTGATCCCTATTCTTGTAAGGGTCAGGAGTGAGCCAGATGAGGGAAGCCTCAAGGTACTCCCAAGATTGAAAGCAGATGTCCACATGATTGGGACAAATGAACACTGGAACAAAGTGGGAAAAAAAAACTATCCTTGAAGACTAAAACTCTTCTGGAAGGAAAACTGTAGAGATTAAGGTCAACCCTCTGTAATCAGCAATCACAGTTCTAGATGGTGGATAGCAGTGAAATACATACCCAATTCCATTTCTTAGAAACAGCTGAAATATTCATTGCCAGCAAAACACTTACTGCTTGATCCACACAGAGCTAAATGACTGCATAATTTTAAATTCTGAAATTTCATTCAGCTATGCTAAGTCAGAACAAAATTTTCTTAATTATAAAAAAAATAATAAAAAATAGCTGTAGTAACTGGCTCAAAGACTTGAATTGACTTACGGTAAAATGGGGCATTGCAATGCATGATGGAAATGCCATCAGGTTGCTGTTCAGCAGTGAATATCCAGCAGAGAGGTATATGGAACATTACTATATTGAAAAATATGCCCTCTGAGAGGAGTTTGGAAAATATCTAACACCTGTCCTTGACAGACTAATTTCAATTTCTGAAAAGTTACACAAGTCATTATTTCACCCCATAAACACCTTTTAAAAAAGTTACTTGTTTGGGCCTGCCTGCTAGCTTTCTAAACCCTGGGGCTGGTCTCTAGTTTTAAGTCAGCATAAAATAGGGAAAGGACAATTTTAAAAACTGAACATCCTAATACTGAGTCCCATCATCTCAAATCACTGCAGCATACTTCATGCACATTCCAGTCCTTTCCTGCAGAAAAATATGGATTAAGGGAAACACTGGGAGACTGCCCACAAACCTTCTGGAATCTCACAAGTTATCTTCTGAGTGTGAGGATGCTGAGACTAAAGATCAAGTTTATTTGCTTGGGAGAAAAGTGTAGCCTTCAAAGCACAGCCAGAACAAACGTTGATAGTTGAGTGGATGAACAGAAATCTTTCAGGCAGTGAGGGCTCACCGCTAAGCCCTGGGAACCAGGACATGAAATTTTCATAATATGAAACTTCACGTTTTACACTCCTATTGGCTATCATTTCTTTTCCCCTTTAAATGAAGAATCCCACATTTCAAATCTTCACAGCTCTCAAAATTACTAAGCCTGTTTGCACTTTGTTATGGGGGACACAGTTTGATCTGCTAAACTCCAGATACTTTATAAAAGAAATAAAGGAAAAAAGAGAACAACTAGTTCTATATTACAGAATGAACGAACATGTAGCCTTTTCCTGTCTTTCATGAAATCAGAAACTCCACAAAACACTCACTATGAACAAAAAAACACTGTAAAACCCATATCTCTGAAAATAAATGGGAAAAACAAGATCACCAGCAACTAAGTCAATCTGAAGGTTTTGCTCTATGGTGATGGTTTTGCTCGTTATAATGGTCTTGAATCACTACTTACTCTTCTAAAAGTAGAAGAGGAACAGGAGGTAAAAAGAAATTGGTTATCATGTCAAGATGAAGAAATACTACAGAGAAGGATTTTGAACAGTTTCACTGTGTGAATGACCTCTTGCTCACCATTTAATTTTTGAAGTATATATGATCAGAAGTTTAGAAAAGGCACAGAAGTGTCAGTTTGAAATTAGATGCAAACTAAATCTAATCTTCAGAGATGCCGGGATTATAATTTCAGCTGGGCATTTCAAAGCCACCTTGCCTTCAACTCTGGTAAAGAAATCCTGTCACTGGGTGGAGGTCATTGTAATCCTGCTCTTATTTTTCTAAAGCTCTTGTTTACTGACAATTTGCTCAGCTGACTAATGTCAGTATTACTTTCTGTGGAGAGAAAGCACACAGCTTTCTCAAGAATTTTTTTACAAATTAGTAAGTGAGATAGTTCTCATGTCCAGTATTCAAGGATTTATGCAAACTTTAGGGGAAGAAGAGGCATCCTATTAAAGCATTCAACAGGACAACAATCACACAAGGAGACAAACAGTTCAAATTCATACTCAGATAAAGGAAGAATGCTGCTGAAAGCAGAAGTAGTCTGTGAAACAAGTTTGCTTCAGTATTTCTCAAGCAGTTTGATACTAAGAGTCCTGACCAAGACAAGCAGAATTTGGTTTTCCATGTTTTTAAAATCACTGTTCCCCAGAGTGACTGCTTCACACAAATGTTTGTAATAGAAGAGGTACTGAACTGTACAAAACCCTTGTACATTTCCAAAACACGCTCAGACACCCCTTGGCTAACCCAGTAAAATCCAGCATTCACAACATAACCAGCACGTGTCCAGCTCCATTCTCCATGTACTCTGTCTGTTTCCAAAAGCCCCCCTTCAGGCTGCCCTATTGGCAGCATCCTGATGTACTTACTATTCAGTGAAGAACCTAGCAATGCCATACTGACTAATATCTTCTCTGTTCTCCAGCAGCTGGCTCACTGCATCCTCCATGTATGTGAGGACATGTCGTTGAGCTGCAAATAAAAGAGAATAAGAGACAAAAGTTAGAATATAAGTGGCCTGCAAAGCCCAGGGCCAGACAAGTCCAGCTGTGTGCCTTACATAAGACATAAAGCATTTGTTTTCTCAGTTAGAGTGGAGGTTCCTTTCTCCCAGAAATAGATAGCAAAATTCATCACCTAAATCCTGCTTTCCTTCCTGACTACACAGAGTTTCTCATTAACAGTGTGGACTAGTTTTTAGAATCCCCAGATACTTTGGTATTGAAGGAAGATAAGGAATTGTGAGGCAGTTCCAATGGAAAATGCTTACTTCCAGAGGAGTTTGTGATCTCTTGTTCTGAGCCATCTTTCCCAAACAGATTGTCAATGCTGTTTCAATGAGGCTATTGCAGAGCTTTAGGTGTTCCTTGCCCTTCCCTCAAGACCAAAGCCAAGTAGCTTTAAGGCTATTCTGTAAAGGTTTCTTCCTGAAGGTGCAAATAAAAGGACATCTGTTTCCAAACAAGCATCAGTGAATGTGGCAGGTGGGGAACAGGTCTGAATGCCAAGAGAGATTTATATTGCTCAACAGCCAGTCTCAAATAACTCCCTAGGCTAAACACAGGAGAATTTCACAAATGGTGGATCTGCCAGAGAATGACACTCACTTATAAGACTCCTGAGTAAAGACAGTTTAGTGCAACACAAACTGTTTTGCTGCTTCTACAGGGGGCAGACTGAACTAAGCAAGCATTTGCCAGGGAGGAAGCAGCACAGATTTACCACTGAGCCCCTTTGATGTTTTTGGCTAGAAACCAAGTTGGAGCAACAAAGAGCCGAGTCTGAGGTGATGTGCCAGCTAGCAGCCAGTAGACTTTCCAAATCTACAAGTTCAACAATCAGAAGACAAGTTACAACGAACCCAGGAAAATAATTCCTAACCTGGAAAGCACACAAACCCTGTTTTCAAACCACACACCTCCATCCTAAACACGTAACCTACTCCACCTTTGCAAGTAGTGTCGTGTCCTAAAAAGAGCAGGAGAAAACCCTTAGGGAATATAGGAAAGGCAAGGGCTGTTCTTGCTCCTTGCCAGTCTGCTCCAGACTTGGCAGAATCACCTCCTCACCAGCAACTGGCCAACCTCAGACCCACATCAATATTCTCCAAACCATTTTAATTTGTGTTTAATATCCTGGGAAGCATTAAGCCTGTGCCACTTGATACACAGCATGGAAGGCTCTTTCATCTTAGTGTGGGGCAGGTGGACCTCAGGAGAGGCCCGGAAATGATTATTCCCATTGGATAAAGTGATTAAAAGTATGCATGAATATTGATTGCTATCAGGGGATTTCTCTGCCTAGAACACTTTTCAGGACAATGGTAAAATTGGTTAAGCACACCCTGGAAAATACCTTGCAGCTGATAGCAAAATGGTGAGCCAAAGGTTTAAAGATATTATCTGGCACTAAAAGATATAGGGCGTAGCTTTATTTAATTATTTTAATGCAAAGGAATAAATTTAATTTATGTGAGTGATTAAAGAAAAAGAGCTCTGCGCACCTGTGTCCCCTGAGGGAAGAATCAGTCCCTGCAGCTCAGTCATAGGCTCAAGATAGCAACAACTGGGTAACTTTATTTCAGCCCATGCTTCCTCCCTCCTCCTGAAGCACTCCATCTCACACTCAGCAATTGTCTCCCCAGGCCCCTCTTGAGGTGTCAGCAGCACCAGATTATGCCAGGAAATGGTAATAGCAGACAAACTTCCACTCATCTCAGCCTGCAAGAAACTTCTTCTCCCTAGCAAAACCATTCTCAACACTTTGTGGGGAAGTATACACTCCTGTCATAAAACAGCCCCTATCAATCAACCATATTTATGTTATTTTGCCTCTTTAGATTCATAAACCTCCCATAAAAGTCTTTGGGAATAGACAGGCATGGTGCCACAGTACTACACAGCACAATATGGCTGACCTCTATAATAAATACTTTTGAATCTGCTCCTGGAGAAAAAACTAACTTTCAATGTAGAATTTTAGCTATTTTGAAATGTACACAAAATTATATAAGTCACTATTGAATACAATTGCTTGTAAAAGAGTATTTCTCCTAAGCTTTTTGTTGCATAGCCTAAGGATCCTGGCAAAGAGCCTCTGTACCTATTTCCCAGAAGAGTGGGTAGAGGTGCGGGGAAGGGAACAAAACTGTGAGCACAGAAATTAAAAGAAAATAGCACTTGAAATCTCCTTGAGAAGTCTCCCTCTTTGCCTCCTTGGCTGCTGTGCTCTTTTCCAGGTAGCACAGTTCACACTGCCAAACAAAATTCCAGCTCTGGCTTCCTGTTCACTGACTGCCCAGTTCCATGGAACGATGCAAGTAATATATTTTATAACTCAACTAATGTTACACTATACAGGAAAGTCACAGAACAAAATGTAATTTGCAGACAGGTTTTAGCAGGCCAGAGAGGCAAAATAAAGTGCCAGGAGTCTGGTTATAGCAAAAGACTAGTTCCTTAATTTATACAAATGGTACTTTCCATAACAAACACTGGAACTCTACCGGAACATTAACTGTTTATGCAAGCATAGTCAAAAACCTGTGGAGTTTTAGGCAAAATGAATGAGATGATTCATACATTTTAATAGTTTTTGAAAATTCAGGGATAATGATGTACTGGTTCCTCACACTTTTGAGGCTCACTTTGCAATAACAAGGCAGCAAGTCCAAATCAGAATGTAAAGCCCAAATATTCATGCCACTGTGCTATTACAGCTTTCTGTCTCTACTAATTTTCTTCCTAACAGAACTGCAGCATACTGCAGTTTCCATACAGGACGTGTTACGTCAGGACATCATCCCCAGCATTTGTTTATTCTGTGCTTATTGTAACAGAAATTCCCTACTATACAGAGATTTCTGACGTAACCCATATTCTGTAAATATAACAAAAATTCTCAACTCTGAAATCACAGGCAACTACTCCAAATAGGAAGCCACCGTGCCTATCACACTCATTTGGTAGGTGCCACACTCTTTGTTGTCAGATTTAAAAACTAACACTTTGCTTTCACAAAGGAATCTGACCGAGTAAGTTCACAGAGGACTTTTCAGGCAGCCCATAACCTGATGCAAAGTAAATTCATTTGCCCAGAATATCTTCGTTCTTATCACTAAACCACTAGGAGTGATGTTATACTTGGAGCCTCAGTCCAATCAGTAGCAGCATGTACAGCTCCTCCAAAACTGCACCCTGCAGCACTTAAGAGAACAGCCTTTGATACCCATGTGCTCACACCCCACCATCACTCACATGCCCAATGTTTAAAATGAATTTTGGAATGAATGCAGTTTTGGGTCAGAACCAAATTCAAGACCAAGCACTGGCTGTTCAATTCAAGCACGGCCAGACCAAGTCATAGAAATCTTCAGTTTACAAGTACAAGGCATAATGAGGATTACACCCACAGTCAATCCACAATCTCTGTGGATTTCTCTACAACAGATTAGACAATCACAACTAATTCCGCTTAGCCGTAATCACACCAAATAATTCTGCATATGTATTTTACTATTTTAAAATTGTAAAAATACTCTTTTTATAAGACACCAAATGACTTGTTTCAATCTTCCGATGAGAACAAACAATCCACTACTTTTTAGGTTTAATTACACTTGTTGTAAGAACAAGCATTGATACTTGAAAAGTCTTGAAAGAAAATGTAATGCAAATTATAACACTGCACAAAACCGAATATAGGCACTTATAGTCTCAGAGCCAGACATTCAGGAGGAAGGAAAGAAACATATGTCACCTTTAAGTCATGATACTTGTATATGTAATGGTTTTATTATCCAAGTGATTATATTATTGCTTAACTCTTCAGGAGATGTGACTTCTTATGACTTCTGAAACAAGAGCTGTCTATCAAAGTAATTTGTTCTGTATGCACACAACAAGGATTTTTTTTTTTTTTTTTTTTTTTTTTATGTTGGGGTCATTCCTGGCTTAACTAAATACGCTGAAAAATCAGGAGTGGGAATTCCTGGATAATAAGACCAGCTTTTCTTACTTATTTGCCTCCTCCTCAGCTGAAGTGCTGAAAATACACACTACTTGATGCAATTAACATTATGATTCATTTCAGTTATCAGAAGCTCAAGAGCATAACAAGAATTAATGTATCTGGAGTACTACTGGCATTTTTTAATCTCTGAGAACATACACTCTGAGAGCATAAACTAACACCCTTTCAGTATTTGTTCTAAACTAGAGCTTAACTAAGGACATTACCTTATTACATACATTGGAAAGATGCATCTATAGTAACATAAAATCAATTTCATGCAAACATTACCTAAACAATCATGATGCAAGAGAGAAATAGTAAGAATATAAACTGCAACAACAAAATCATATCAACTCTGTAAATTTTTCCAGCATTAATGATTTTTCAGTATGCTCATTATGATCTTTTCAGATATCAGTAAGGACTTAATCTCTCCAGATGTTGCTAAGAAATGGCATGGGAAAGAGAAGTAAATGAACAAAACAATTAACCTAAATTCTACATCTCTATACTGTCATAGCTCCTTCCAGTTTTGCATAGCTCCACAGGGTACAGTAATTTCACACTCATAAGCCACACCTGATCATAACCCGCACTTCCGGGTAGGCCACGGAATTTATCCATAAATAAGCCGCACCAGGTGATTAGCAGCATATTTATTTTTTTTTTCCCCACGCGGCAGAGAGGGCACTCCCCGACCTGTCCGCTCGCTCCACCGACATGGATCCTGACACACGGGGGCCGGCGGTGCCCGCGCGCTCTCGCTACCCCACTCCTGCCAGCCGGGGGCCGGCTGTGGCCGCCCGTTCCCGCTTCCCCGCGTGGCTGCTGAGGGGTGGGGAACGCAGCCCCCCCTGCGGCTCGCACTTCCGGATTGGCAATTCTCTGGTATTTGTCCATAAATAAGCCGCACCTGGTGACTAGCCGCACTTCTGGCATCGGTTCAATTCTTCAGTGAAATAGGTGCGGCTTATCAGTGTGAAATTACTGTAATTTCCTATTAACCCTCAAAAGCAAAATGTTTTTTGAAGCACAGAACATATAAGTACAAGTAGACCTTGTCATACCAGAGATAACACACAATATGAGACATGCTGTTACTCAGGAGCACATGCCAGGGGATCACACAGCGTAACTATACCGTATTTCATATGTTCAAAGTCTCGAAACTACTTTCAACAAAAAATTTAAGAAACATTTCTACTTACAATTTAATCTTGATCATAGCTGAGAATTTGTTTCAAACAATGAGCAGATTACTGCACATAGACTGACTTAATTGTGCAAGTCTTTCCAACAAACTGCTTCTGGCAAGGTGACCAAAGCAAATTCTTGAGCTATCTTTTCTTTTTTTGTTTGGTTGAGGTTTTTGGAGGTTTTTGTTTAAATCTGTAATTATAACTGTGGAAGAAATTGTCATTCCAGTTTATTATAGTAGCCTAATGGTTCCCTACCTATTCATGCTCAGGACCGTACTCTCCTGTTCTGGAACTCTACTTTCAGGATCAGATATCACCTGTACCTTTCAAGTTAAGGTGGAAATCCTGTGGGGCAACAGCAGTATGGTAGTGAAACCTTCATCTTTTGGACTAAGTACTAGACTGAGTCTAAGAAGATTCAAATTTAACTAACATTTCACTAAGCAAGCTCTTACACATTATATACAATCTACATTGCAGTTCTCCTATCTCCTACAACAGAGCAAGAAATAAATTTTTTAAAAAGATATTCTCTTTTCTTTTTCTAGACCATGAGCTCTTTCAGCCACAGTACTTCATAGAAGTTCACCAAATGTCTATACTAAGAGGAGAACCAGTGTCAGCTGAGATGTCTGGATAAAAATGTAGCCTATATATTGATTATGCTATTAAAGGAAATGATTGTACTTGCACTAGCCAGATCAATATTTCTTAAGACTGTTCAGAAGAAGAGTAAGCCTCAGGCTTCAGCAAAGTCTCTACACAACTGAAGTTCTCTGTTGGGAGCTACTCAGCTGTGCAGAAGAATGTATACTCTTTCTAATCATCAAACCCAAGAACTTTTATGAGAGAGATGAGGAAACACAACCGTGTTTCTGGCACCTGATAGGCCATGCTTTATTGATAAGCAACTTCCCCAGCAGAGTTCTTACATGCCTTATATTGGCAAAGAAGGCCAAGAAACAGCATCCTGGAGCTGGGTAGTAGAAGGCAGGAGAATATATAGAAAATAGAAGTTTGGAAATTTGCAGTACTCTACTGCTTTTTCTCCGTGAGAGGAAAGGGCAGCAGGGAAGTAATACAATATGAAGCTTCAGAGACAGCTGCATGAGCAGAACAATACACTAAGCGCTCTGCTGCCTGCTATAAATAACTGAGCAATCACCAGCTATTAAACCATAATGAGGAAGGCATGAAAAAGTGTCTCAAATATGCCTCTTTTTGCCTTCTGTAGTTCCAGTCTCATCCATCAAATGAGAAACACATTATCATCACTACACCCAAACAATAAATGTTGTTTATTCAGTGAAAATACTGTTTATAATGTCCTACTTGTAACAACATCATCTTCACTGTAGCCTTTCTGCAGACCTCATCTTCATTCCCATTCACTAAGTAATGGTCATCTCTTCTATTTACTGTCTCATCGTGGCATGAGACATGTTGCCCTGATTTCTATATTCCGGGAACTGTAGCATAACAAAGCTTTGCAATTATTTTTCATCTTAAGTGAATACTTAATACTTTCCCTGATCATTTCTGTTTTAACTCCCAACTGCTTTTATTTCCCTCTTAGCATTCCAATTGGTTGTAGAAAAAACTATCTCAAATACAGGGTGGGGGCGGGAGGTATGGAATAACACAGCAAGTAGCACATTATGTTATTCTGGCTGCTCAATTTATGTGTTGGCCTGGTTTTGATAATGAGACAGGGAAGAGAAGGGTTTGGGTGAGTTACCCATTACAGCTCACAAATGGCAGGGTCATCTGGTCCGTGAGAGAATATCTTAAGTGGCAAGCTAGGACAACACAACTTCAGAATGAAATTATAGAAAGTGAAATTTATCAGAGTTCTTTACAACCTCACTTCAGACAACTGTATTAACAAGACTTTGAGGTGCACAATAGAACATCCAAATAATGGTGATTTCAGAATGCCAATGTAGAAAACATAAAAGCAACTTAGAAAAACATGTGGGGAGGTTTGCTTATTTGAGGTGGGAGGAGAGGGAGTTGGGGGTTGTTTTGTTTTGGTTTTTAAGCATTTTCCTTAATTAATTTTCCTTAAATTCCTTAATTTTCCTTAAATTTCTTGATTTTCCTTAAATTCCTAAGGATCTGTGAGCAGTTTGGCAAGTTGCAAAGTCTCACGAAGGCAGAAACACTGGTTTTGATAACATTTATAGCTAATAAGAATACACTTTTCCCCCTCTAATAGACAACAGAAACTGCAATCTAAACTCAAAGTATATTAAGTAATGAACAGAACGCTCTTATATAAGATATTCCTCAACCTAACATGGTCACACGTCTTTTTTTGCTGACCCCGATGTCAGAATAATTTATAAAGATGTACAAAATTAAAAGGGAATTCCAAATCAGCATGTAGCAGAGAGATAAAAGGAGGCTCACTTAAATTGCTAGCAAAGCTGCTTGCACCTAACAATCTTGTACATCTAAGAAATCTCATGTCTTACCTTCAGATGTCCAACAGAAAACTGGTTTATTTTCACACATTAAGTATTTTCAGTCTGCTTCCAAGATCGTTTGGAGTCATTCAATCCTTACTGCCAAGTCTCACACAATTTCATTAAAAACAATTACAAGAACCTAAAACTACTATTGGCTCATTAAGAAAAAGAAATTTTGCAGCTTTCAACCTCGAGCCACTCTGGAAAAGTTTTGAACGTAGGTTGAAAATGCTGAGGTAGTGTGACGGACTACCACAAACCCAAAGGGTGTGTCTAGTATGTCCACATGGCACTGTGATGATGTTCTCAAACATCCAAAACTCCACAAATGAAATCAGCAATAAGAACTTCAGCAAGGTGAGTCCCATGAGAGTCACCCTGAATAGAGCAGTAAACAAACCTACTTCTGTCTTGTGTTTCCTTGACACAGAACAGCACTGCAGTTATGCAGGTATGCACAAAGACCCTAATAGCAGCCTAGCAGCAACAGCACAATGAGATTCTACTCTAAGACGACTCAGATCACTCCTTTGCTTAAATAAACAAAACTCTTTTAGTCTAGTGCCCCTGCAAGACAAGTTTTCCATTTACAGCAGTTTCTATACTCTTGTTCCATTGTGACTTACAGAAATAGCAAAATAAGGATGGAACAAGTAGCATAAAGCAGTCTATTTCATTTCTGACCTTCCCTTGTACAAAAAACCCACAGAAAATTATGTATACCTTTATAAGAGTTACTGCTGAACAGTCTCTTGGGCCTAGGAAGTAATGGCTGAAAAGTTTTACTTCACAAACACTCTCTTGAACACAATCCAAATGCTTACTACTTGTAATTCATCTCCTCTTCAGCAATTAAATGAAGTCATATTGACTTTATTCCATCGTAATTATTTTTATTTGACACGTTAACTCAAATCACTTTGCTCCTTAGTTTCCTGGAACATCAAGCCATTACAGCCAGCTTAAAAAGGATGTAGTCTTCAAAGAAGTAGCTGCTTCACAGGTTGGAAGATTCATAGATTTCATTTTATGTAGGAAACATCGATGCTACTTTATTTCAGAATTTCAGAACAAAAGCTAACATTCGAACCATCTTGCAACATAAGAGCTGCACTCCTTCCCATTGTTGGGAAACGAGCATAAAAGAAGGATGCCCACATAGATCTGTGAGCAAAACTGATTAGTAATGGGTGAAGTCTGCCACAGAAAGGCTGGACACCTCTTGCTACTGCTCGCAGCGAGAAGAGGGCAGCTCGGCTCCCGCCGGCTGCTCGCAGAGATCACACCTCTGGGCACCGGAGGGATGCTCCCCGTGTCCCTGAGGGTCTGCAGCCCTCCCACCGCAGCGCCCGAGAACCCCGCTCTGTCATGGCCCCGTGCTGCCCACTCCCCAGCCAAGGCGGACACGGAGCCCCTCAGCCCGGCCCAGCCTGGGGCCGCTCGCCGCAGCCCCTGGGAAGGACGGGCCGGCCCCTCCTCATGCCGGGCCGCAGCACACCAGCGGGAGAGAACCCTCAGGAAGCCTCCCCGCCCCGCCGCGCCGCTCCTCACCCAGGTACTCGGGCCCGGGCAGCGAGAGCCGCTCGGGGCTCAGCATCCTCCTCCTGCCGCTCCTTCCCGGCTTCCGCCCGTTTCCAAGGCGCCCGACGCTCCCGGCGCTGCTCTGCCGCTCGCCCCGGCTGGGAACACGCCCCTCGCCGCCGCAGTTCCGCGCCCACAGCCGCCCCGCCGCCCGCGCCTCAGGGGCTGAGGGGGAAGGGGCTGTGCCCGGAGCCCGCTGAGCGCCATGAGGAGCGGGCTGCGGGGAGGCCGCGGTGCGCGATGCTGCTCCAGGCCCCAGGGACACCTCAGGGACAGAGGGGAGAGCGAGCCAGCAGGCTCTCCTGGAGAGCCCACATAGCAAGAGGAGAGGCACTTGTAAGGTCTTTCTGATTACATCCAAGTTGTCTAATTTAAGGTGTCTACTGCTGGGGATTATTTAGGCCTACAGCTGTGGTGGAAAGACCTTGATTTGAAGGTGAATTGTAATAAGTTAAAATCAAGAATATGCTGAGTTGGAAGGGACCAATCAAAATCATCGAGTCTGGCTCCTGGCCCTGTGCAGGACACCCAAAAAATCACACCTTGAGCCTGAGAGCATTGTTCAGATGCTTCTTGAGCTCCACCAGGCTTCATGTTCTGACCACTTCCCTGGGTTAATTAATTTAATGTATAGCAGCTTCCTTCCAGAGAGCAAGGACTGAAAGTATGAATGACCAAGGAGATCCTTCATGGTTGTGTCCCTCTGTCCATACTGTTCCAGAGCTGGAGTTTTTGCATCCCTTGTGTTCAGGAGAGGTAGGTATGGGGAGCCTCAGGAAATGTCCCTTCTGTAGATTAAATAGAGATGAGCAGAAAAGTTCTGAGTCACAGGGCTCTGTGATAATTGACAAAAGATTCGTGTTAATCATAAAAGTATAAACCAGAATACTGAGTGAAGCATAGACACTTAATAGAGAAAAAAATGTGATTAAATCCTTCTATTTTAAATCCCTGTTAGGAATATTACATTTCTAAATAATTTGCATTTACTACCAGTTTGTAAAATCAGACTTTCCAGTAATCCAATAGATTTTGCAAAATCAGACTTCCTGCCTTTATCAATGACGGCCTATCTACAAAGACCAGAACTTCAGACCAAATTTCTGCTGGTTTTATCTACCAAGACCATGTGGTTATCTATGAGGCTGACTCCCAAAGACTTCTCACAGATGTTTATTTCAGCCACCACTGCTTGCCTGGCAAAATTACAACAGCAAAGAAACAAAAATTATTAATTACAGTGAGAAACCATGCTGTAAGAAAAAGCTGCAAACCAAGGTTTGACAGAGCATGGAGTAGGCAGTGACCTCTCACGTTTCCCCAGCGCTGCTTTGCTCTGTCTATATAAATAAAGCAATCTAAATTTTGCTGAATGTTGAGACTTTTCTTTCTCATTTATAACAGCTCTTTCTGTTCTTGTCTGGGAACTTGTCTGTACCCTTGTACCAGGGATGTAGGAGAGGCAGAGCTCTTCATGTGGCTAGAAGCAAGCCTGCTGGGCTCCTCTTTCCCAGAAGCTGATGTGGCTAAAATTCACAAATTACTTCACAGTTTCTTTCATCACCATTAGAAAAAATACCAGCCCAGGATGTAATCCTGGGAGTAAAAAAAAAAAGAAAAAAAAAAAGGACTGCAGGTGTCCGTGTTTTTAACAACAAATGCAAAAGAACAGAAATTAAATGAACCATTTGTGCATGCATATGATCTGCCTTAATTCACTAGAGGAAAATGCTGGGGCACTGGCAACTCAACTTTAATCTATATTTAAAGGACGACCACATTTTAAAAGGGCAAACAAGATGTTATAACTTATCTGTTAATATCCCACATAAGATTGTCTGGACCACTCCTCTGTCTTTTGTTCTGTCTTTAAAAGCATATGGCTTAGATATAAATATTTCAAAGATGAGCAGAGAGAATAGTTTAGGGAGCAAACAGTGAGACAATCCAGAATGAAGAAAGATTGAAAAAATGCAAGATTGCCTTAAAGAGGATAAGCATAACATATGAAATTATGTTATCTAAAATTATTTGTGCTACAATGAAACTCATTCAAAACTACAGTTTGTTCAGTCTTGCACTTTTGTACATTTTGTTATAGCTATAAATTTAATATGGGATATTTTTTAGTAACAGATACAATTAGATCACAGAATATATTGATACAAGATATTTTGGAGCGCAAAAATTCATCAGAACTTGGAAAGGAAGTGGATTCAAGCAGAATGAGAAAACACAGGATTATGTCTCTGGTGTTTAAAAACCTCTTCCATAATGCTGGTCATCTGAGCTTGTAGGAGCCTTCCACACGTTGTGCACTGTCTCCTTTTTGTTGTTTAAACCATTTCTGCAAGCCAGAGTTCAGCCTTGATCAGAATCTGGAGCACTGATTTACAAGACGCCTTTAATGTCCAGTTTCAAATATTAAATATTCTGACATCTCTTTGGTTTTTCCTTTGGGGTTGTTGGTTGGTTGGTTGGTTGGTTGGTTCATTGTTGTTTGGGGTTTTTTTTCCTATTTTTTTCTTTTTTCACTTGTTACTTTTTGGTCTCTGTGTGTCTTAGACGTTGCTATTTCCTTCAGAACCGCTAAGGGAAATATTTTGGACACTGGTCCCATTTGTAGTTTTAATAACAATAAATTTAAGTAGTAATGGTGCCTGACTGCTAACAAATTAAAGAAAATTATATAAAACCAAGAAGTAATTTCTGGAGCCATTTATAGACTCCCCTATTTACTATTATTTCTCCCTTCGCTTGCCAGAGCCCAGAATAGGTGATATAACAGATCAGCAGCGCTTGCCTGTTTCCTCATTCTCATGACCTGAAAAGGGAGAAATGCTGCCAGCCTGACCATAGGAGTTAAGTTTGTTTTACCAACTTGATTTTAGAACCCTAGACTAGTGCATTTTAATAAATTGAGAAGGGTTTTCTGGGCCACTGGAAACCATCTGAAGGTTTAATAGCTGCCCCCAGAGGGGCACATCTAACAAGGGCTTAATGTTCTCTTGGACGCAGCTGGAAGAATGATGATAAAAAATATATTTTTCCCTGTCACAGCCCCTTGGTAGATTATCAGAGGTACAGATCTCACTTCAGGACAAGCCTGTGGAGTACACTTTCACCATCTACCCTTGGAATCGTGGTGCTTACATCTCTTAGCTAAAATTACTGCATTTTGTTTACCAGGGATATTTGGATATCTAAATCATTCTTTCAAGGAGGATCATCAGTTGGATTACATTGGTACATTTTGTGCACAATAAGTTATGTGATCTTGGTTTGATTTAGCTTAATTCACTTTGAAGTGTGGTTTAAGTAGAATTTCCTAAATCATACGTTTAATAAACTGAACGAACTTAGTTATATAAGAGTCCATGTGACCACAAGTTTGAAAATAGTTAGGGATGTAATTTAAATTCTGTCATGAAATAAAATGTCTTTATTAGGTTAAGATGCATGGAATGAAAACCTCTTTCCTGTTTTTTTCCAAGTTTTTTAAGTGTTTCTCAGCAGCTTAGCTAAAATCAGATTTCTGTTTTTCTCCAGGAACATATACTTTGCCCCCACTATTTTAATTGCTTAGCTTACTCTCTGCTGATTTTATGTTCATCCTCCTGAATTATACTATCAATGCTGAACTGAATTATTTTCCTTTTAATTAGACAAAATTCTCCTGAGAAGCAGCTCCTCTTTCAGAGAGAGTATTATATAGAATAATAAACAGGACTAGATATCAAGAAAACAATTCCAAAGGAAATGCTTTGTTTAAAACAGACTGAGTCACTTTGCCTGGCTTCTATTAATTTTCTTGGAATGAAATGTTTCATTTGCTTAGAATTTTAACAATTATTGCTAAGGTAGTTACAATACAGCCTGTACTAGAGGAAACAAACTTTTTTTCTTCAAATGACTGATGGAAATGTGCAAAGAACTAAGCTGTGAGCTGTCTTCAGTATTGTTCCATCTGAATGTGAAATCAATGTAAGACAGTTTCCCAGAAACACTAAGAAAATGTCTCTAGCATTTCTTGTTTATTCTTTGAGCATCCAAAGCTTTATCCTATTTTAAAACACAGTTAGCTAAGAGCCTGTCTTGTGCAGAACTCAGCCTTTTTTACTTTGGTAGTGCTTTGTGTTCTTCGAGTCTTCCCACATGTTTTCCAGATGAGCTTTTCCTTGCACATAATATTTAATAAAATTGCAGGTATGATAACAAAAAGACACATGAAAACCAAATTATAATGTGAGAAGAAAAATACTGACTTAAACAACTGTCAGTCTTTATTGATAATCTATTATTTTGGGCACAGTAGCAGAGATAAGTTTTGAGGAGAGATCTGAAGAAATGGAAAATAAGAGTTTCACATGCTATTATTTAAGTAAATTACTGGAAATCTTGTAAGTGAAATTATAATTCTATTTTGTAAGTACAGTAATT
>VRYO01001269.1:24241547-24284187 GCA_009812075.1 Sialia sialis | reverse complement strand
CCAAACTCTCTAAACACATGCACCAAAAAAAAATATTATCTTAAATAAAAAGGTCAGCCAAAACCACAATGGAATTATGTGATGAAATCCATATTTTTATATTGTTAGTTCCTTGGGAGTCATTTACAGAAAAAGATCCAGTACTTCTAGTGCTTCACCTAATTTGAGCCTTCTCAAACTGAATGAACTGTTTATCTGGTTTCACCTACAGCACAGCAGTTTTGCTTAAGTAAATGAATTATTTTTCCCAAATAATGCAGTATTAATACTGGTTTACCTCTTCAGATAAAACTTAGACAAGCAGATAGGACTTACACTGTTCTTTAAGATCTTTAGAGAAATTAAGATTCACCAAGTTTCTCTCTCTTAACATCTACTATGAGATGAATTCTGGAAACAACTGTTTCAGCTAGTGATAGATAACATGATAACAGCAGCAGCTCTCTTAAATAGCCAGCATTTGTACTATTATAGAGCTTGACTGTGACACCAGTAATTGTACCTCCAAGTCTTAAATCAGGAATACACTTAACTAGTAAGATGTCATAAGCATACAAGAAACTGTGCTGTGAATATGATGCCATCATATTTTCTATTTTATTTACTAGTTTATCTGCATTTAATCTGGATTGCTAAAATTTTATA
Source organism: Sialia sialis (assembly GCA_009812075.1). Lineage (NCBI taxonomy): Eukaryota > Metazoa > Chordata > Aves > Passeriformes > Turdidae > Sialia > Sialia sialis. The sequence continues at coordinate 24,283,542 of VRYO01001269.1, read as the reverse complement.
TTCCCTCTTGAAATGGTGGACAGAAAGAAACTAAAGAGAGATCTGATCTGATTTTGAGATCTGTCTGTAGTGTTGATGATTTAGGTCTAAATAAGCTCCAAGATCCTCATATTTTAAATACAAGTTGGTGGGGGGAAAAAAAACCCTTGAAATATTCTTCTACTCCTCAGCCATAGGAGTACTTTTGAATTGGGCATGATGTGCTTATGAGAAAAGGGAATAGTGGTATGACAGATTCTGTGGCTCACGGAAGCCACACGTTCGTTTTCAAATCAATGGTAGCTGTAAGTTGTATAATAGATTCTTGGCATGTAATAAATGCACTGTCCAAATTCTGATTTTGAGTTTAGTGTTTAGTAAGGAAAGCTGGCTTTTTTGTAAGAGCAAACTGTTGAAAGAATCTCCTCCAGTTTTTGTTCCCATTATCTCATCAGGAAGGAAAGGACAACATCTTTAAAAGTACTTAAGTACCAAGTGAGTGACCCTTCTCTGCTGGAATGTCGCCCCACTAATGATGCAGAGAAGAAAAACAGCCATTTCTGGCAGAATTTGCAGGATCTCTCATGCCAAACAAAAAAAAGTCTAAAATGCCTAGTAAAAATAAATATCACTATGAAATTCTGGCATGGGAAGCATTTCTGACAGCCAAGGCTTAGCTCATCCTGGGGGGTAACACAAAAAGGCCAGCAATTTTCATTCTTTGTTCCTTCATATCGAATGTTCCTTGCAAACATAAGCTACCAGACCCTGTTATCCATTAGACAAGATGTCTGTGTGAGAAAATTATAATAAGTAAATGGTTCTGTGCGTGTGCAAGAGAGCAGGCAGATCTAACTGGGAGTGAGCTGTTATGTCTGGGGAATGAAGTGAAGCCATAACTCTGATTGCTGCAGTGGCCAGCTCTTATGGGAAAGGTGTGTAACTTTCTGTGTGCAAAACAGAGATTAATCACATGCAAAGTACCCTGAAAATATTTTGTTTTATAACATCTGCGTGGAAAAGCAAATGATGAATCAAGGGAAGAAAACAACAAAACAAAAGAGGAGATTACAGATTCAATAAAATAGTGGAAATATTGCAAAAGAATTCTTAATTCTGTCTGTTAGCAACACAACAGGGCATTTGGAAGACAGCACTGCAGAACCCTGTCACTGTACAGGAGTTGCAGTCAAAATATTTTTCCAGCAAAAGCATTTTTGGTGATTCACTCCATAATATAAGAGGACATCGTGTTGAATGGGTTTTTTTTTTCCTTTTTGCTACATAAAGCATAAGGTGTTTTCGAGAGTAACACCTTTATGGAGTTCAGAGGAGAAGACAGAGATTGGACGATGATTTAATGGTTGAAGTACTTAGGAAAAGAAGGAAGTAACTTAGAGAGAATATAAACCAAGTGAGACTGAAACAGCAAATGAAGATTAGGACAATTAATTCTAAACAGACTAGAGGAAGAATGGAACAGTTTTCAGAATATAGTAGAAAATTCAGACTTAGTTAAGTTTTATCTGAGGAATGTTGTAAAATTTTTCTTTTGATTTGTTAACTTTATCATTCTAGTTTCTATACCACAAAAAAATAGATTGATCATTCTGCATTTGAATCTGATAATAACATCAGATATTAGGAAAATATCCTTAAGATTCTAACTTTAGTTGTTAACTTTTACACTGTGTTAGTGAAGGAAGAGGTGTTCCTTGAACGTGTAAAGTTCAGATGCAGATAGAAGTTTCTCTCAAATTCTGTGGCTAGAGCCCATTTCTAATATTTACTAAACATACTCAGTCTGCTCTAAGTTATGTGAAACAGAAACAAGAGAAACCTGTAGTCACTCTGACATGGTCTTCCCTGTGCATTAAAAGTGTTGGGTTTTGCTCACTCAAATCTCTTGATAGTTTCCAACAACTCTGCTGACCTAGAATGCAGCACAAACGGAAATACACAAACTCAATTACCTTAAACTCTTAGAATGCTAATATCCTATTAATGTGTTAAGTTTCTAAAATCCTAAACTTGCAATAATATGGATACAAGTATATGTGACTGGGAGGGAGGTTGGATGTGTGTGCATGTGTGCGAATGACTCATATGAAGGGGGTGTGCAAGTCTGGATCATGCTCCCACCTGTGCCTTTATTCAGGTCTCACCCAGTGCTTATAAAGAGCAATTAATTTGTTCCCTCACATTTATCAAGAACTAGTATGACAGAGGGAGAGGTGCTAAGAGGTATCTCTGATTCAGCCACCTGATAGGAAAGCAGATGGTTGACATCTTATCAGAAACACTCAAGGGTTATATCTTGATTGTGTTGGCAGTACTTGCCAGACCCCTCATGCCAGTAAAGTATTAGAAGTGAATCATCTTCAAAAAAGAAAACTATCTTTATCATTCTGACTACATTTTTGCATCTCCATAGTGGCTTCTGCAAACAAGAAAGGTGTGTGAGCTGAGAGAAAGATGTTTGTCTTTCACATCTATTCCCATGACTACTTGTTTCTTTACAGGCCTGATTTATGTATTCTAGGATTTTTAAGAAAGGAAAAGTCAGCCCATCTAAGATATTCCACATACTGAGATATAAGGTCACCTTTCTTTCTGATCACGTGATTGATTTTTACCCCAAACTTCTTATCTGAGTACAGAGACTATTGATGGCAAACTACATTAATAGCTGGAAATCAAAGAAAGACATAGGTCTTCAGTTCCTTAGAAAATCCTTCTGTGTGGAGTCAAAAATTAATTTAGGAGACACAACTTGCTACTTATCCATTTGAGTGCATTTGGGGAATGAAGGTGGCTAGGTTTCTGTCTTCAAACTGAATTCTTCTTTTGCTGGCTTTTAAGAGAGCATTTCCCTTTTAAGCTTTTCCTCTTTTCCTTTTTTTCTGTGCCAGAGTCAAGGTATTAAGCTGTGTAATTCCTAAGGGTAGGCCATAGGCCACCTTTGCAATGCAGACATTGTGCAAAGCTTGGATAATTGCCATTTCACTGCAGGGAGGAGTCTCATCAGGAATAGAAGAGGGTGTTTATTTGCATTATTTTTACATAGAGGATGTTAGGGAACCAGAAAAAGAAGGAGCAGAACCAGCTTTCAAAAACACAGGAAGAGCTGCCATCTCAAAGAAAACATGAAGAAAGGTTTGGTCTGTTGTTTGGTTTTGGGGGTTTTTTTCCCTATTTTGAGAGTCAATTTACTTATGGGGTTTTTTCCTTTTCTTCTTTTTTTTTTCTTTTTTCTTTTTTTCCCCTAGAGTGGAAGATGAAAGGGCCTTGGAGGTAGTTTCTGTCCCACCTTCTAGACACACACACAAGAAAAAGGGTGGGGTTTGATGAATCTGTACTTTGGACATTACATTACAAAGGACCTTTTGCAGGTTTCTTCATATCTCAGCTTTTGAATGTAGTCATTTAATGTTATCTTTAGTTTTGCTGGTCTGCACTGCAAAGTACAATTAATAGTGGTCCATGAGATGATCATAAAGTTTCCCAAAACAAATGTGCAATTGGAATGCTTAGAAAACAGCAGTTAAATGAAAGGTGAAGAAAATTAAGTAACACATAAACTCTAACCTTCTAACCGGAATTTTATATTTTTGTAAATTAAAATAATTGTGGTAACACTGCAGAATGTGGCATATGGCTTTATTAAGTATAAGTGGGCAGTAACTTGAGAAACACTGTAGGGGACAATGGTGACAGTAGTTGAATGTTGATGACACCTACGAGCATCTCTGGGTACACAGCAGTAGTGCCTGTACTTAGAAAACTTTAGGGAAGGCAACAAAGGAAAATGTGATAAAATAAAATATGTACTGATGTTAAAATTTCATTTAATGTATTTAACAGAGACCATAATTTACAAACTACGTAACCAGATGCAAAAGCTGTCAATCCCTCAGCTCTCTGGAAAATTAAACTATTTTTTTACATCACTGAAGTTGGACACCAACTGTCTTATGTATGGGTAAAATCTTTTAACTTACCTGGTAATCTAAGCTACCACCTCTTTAGTTCACTGGTGTTATGGAAGAGGGAGCTGATATGGGTAATGTACCAGTGAAATAACTAAAAATATTAAAAGGGCTACTGGAAAATCTCATGTTCTAGTAACTATGATTTTATCTTGAACTTAGAGCCCTGTTGGGAATATTTTGGTGTTTTCCTGACTTTTCTGTTTATTTAGTAGAGTTCACTAGTGGAGCTCACAGAATTTGATCCATCAGAGTGCAGAGTTTGTAATTATCTTTTCAGTTAGAATTTCCTGAACTATATAAATTGTAGAACCTAAATTCAGTAGGAGTTCCAAAAGATCACGTACTGCAGTCTGTACTGCATCAAGATGAAACATATCAAGGCTAGTACCACCATGCTTATCCAATTGTGTTCTTATAAAAATCAAGAGGAAGAGATTCCACAGTCCCCCTAGACAGTCTGCTCCATTGCTGAAAAATCCTCAGTTGGAATGCTGATCAGAAAAATCTTTTAAGCACTTCTTGTTGCAAATGAAGTTGACTCTTTCATGTCATTCTAATGGAGCCATAGAGGATGGCTGATCAACATCTCTGTAATTAGCTTTTATAAGTGTCAGAAAGTTCCATCTGGCTTGAAGCTTTTACTTCTTGACTAGGCATACCTAATTCTTTCAGCTTTTTCTCAGAGGGTTTGATTTATACATTTCTTGTTCTGATTATTTTCTTGTTTCTCTACAGTTGTTTTTATGTTTCTGTGGTGTTCAGGCAGGACCAGACACAGTATCCAACTGGGGCTTCAGTATTAGGCAAATTTAAGAAATTAAATTGTTTCATATATAGCACACCTGTTAAGGTGTTCCAGAATTCAACACATTACTGGCAGTGCTGCTGCACTGTTTATACTGTTTGTTATCTTAAGATGCTGCATTTTTGTCTAGTCCAAAATTCAGTGCAGTTTATTCATTTTTCGTTGTTTCCCAAGAATAATGTTTCTAACTACTCTATTTTTCCTTGTTGTTTTTTTGACAACCTGACCAATTTGTCAATAGGATTTGGGATATCTGATCTCATCCTTCTCAGTGTTTTCAGCCCTTTGCCTTTGTTTTGAGGTTATCAGTTATTGTAGCACAGATTTTACAAGCATAAATATTGCATTGTTTAAGTTGTCATTGAACATAGTAGACAAAACAGAACTCAGGACATATCTTGAAACAGATCTGAAGTGCCTTTGCCTTTTGATGAATAATGACTAATGACCACTGTGGTTTCCAACTATCAGATGGTTGCACACCTTTCCATATCTGTATTTAAAATGTTGTTCTATGAAAGTGTCTTATGAGATGATGCCAAAAGCCATGCAAGGTGTATCATGTCTGTTGCCTTCTGTTCACAAAGTGAGCTTTACATTACATGTACTTAAAAAAGGGAACTTGGTTTAACAAAAATGCATTTTGCCCATTTTTCATGTGTGTTTTTCATTCTAGTAGATTAATTCACTCTATCTCAATGATTGCTCCAAACCTTTCTGAACATAACAATTAATCTACTCAATGTGTCATTCTCTTCTAGGAAACTTGAAGTGTGGAAAAGCATTTTCACAAGGAAAAGCTCATTTGATTCCTTTAAAAATACTTTGATAGATAAGACTATTCCCTGCCCGCCCCCCCACCTTTCTTTTTTCAAACCTCTTATTAAGATCTTTGTGGTTTCAAAATAGATAAAGTGTCTTTTCCCTAACAATCCAACCTCATTCTGGTTCCTTTGTTTTCTTCCCAATGAGACCATGTTCTTGGTTGTCTTTTTCCTGACACAGGTTTGTTATTTAAAATCACCCTGAAAATGATGCCAACTATTAGTATTATTTCCTAGCACTTATTTTCTGTCATTGGATTGGTTTACTTCTCTAATATTTCTTTATCGAGGGGGTGTATCTGAATTATGTCCCAAAATGGTTATTAAGATAATAATCTTCTTCCTGTTCAATTTATAAATTTTATATAAGTCTTATAAGTTTTCAATTTTATAAGTTTTATAAGTTTTTTTGCTTGTGCATGTTGTCATATAAATTAATTGTTAATTATATTTTAATTACTTCTTTCTCATCTGTCTCACAATATTTTTCTTATATATCGTTTATCAGTGATCCATAAATTATTGCAGGTTACTTTGTGATGTTCCTCCCTCATAGGTGTGGGTAGAAGCAAGTACCATGTTGTACATGGGTTGAAGTGTATTCTGATATTTACATAAAGTTATGTGGTCTGAAAGAGGCAAGACCAAAGCATATGGTTAAATTTTACCTACATTATTTAGCAACTGCTATATTCTGCTTTTACCATAATTATCCATTTTACACTGCATAAATCTACTTTACAATTATTCCTCAAAGATCTCACGTGTAATCAGGGCTATATTAAATCAAAATATTTATTAACAGGTAGGTAATTGAGAAGTTTATAATAAAATTTTTCATCTGTTCAACTGCAACATATTTAGGAGATTTTTTGTGAAAAATAATACTATCTGCTTCTCTAACATTTCACCAGGGGATTTCAAAATTACTAATAAGACAGAGATATAGTTTAAGGAAGTTGAGCTTTGAGAGGAAAGTGATTTACCAAAATACAGTGCAGGATGCAGGGGACTGGTAAACACACTTCAACAGAGTGGGTAAAAACATTTACAGTAATTTCACAATTATACGCCGCACATCTGGGTAGCGGGGCAGTCCACGGGATTTGTCCATATATAAGCCGCACCCGAATATAAGCTGCACTTTTTCTTTTTTTTTTTTTTAAAGCGAGGATCCATGTGCGACAAACTAACGAGTTAGTAACAGAATTGCGCCAGCACAGGCTTTGGTGTCAGGTGCTCAAGTTGCAAACAGTTTTCATAGACCAGTGAAGTCTTTAAAGGCAGCCCCAGGCGCCCTCCCCGGCTGGCTCTCACTTCCAGGTTGGCATTTCACTGGGATTTGTCCATAGATAAGCCGCACCTGATGATTAGCCGCACTACTGGGGTAGGCTGGATTCTTCAATGAAAAAGGTGCGGCTTATATTCGTGAAATTACTGTATTCTCTGAGGAGAGAAGAACTGAAGCGCTAACAAGTGAATTTCTTTCCATTTAGGACAATATTTTTCAATAAGCTTTTGTTTCAAACATAGGAAAATACTCTTCTCAATAGCTGACTGTTGCATGACCTAAGTATATAATTATCAGGAAGTTCTGGGCCCTGTATCTGTGCTTTATCACACTTAGTACTTCAGCACCTAAACTTCTAAAATCTTCTCTGAACCTGAAGTCAGAAGGACTCCTCTGAGTTATACTGCCTGAAGATCTAGACTTAGAGAATATAAACTTAAATGAATTTTGGTTATGTTGCTCTGTATTTTAGGGAGATACAGCCAGAGTTTTGCATTCTAGTCAGCCAGGTTATTGTTTTCTCTCTCTTAACTTTAACCCACTATTCAGAATTCCTCCCCTTCAACCATCTTAAACTCTGATATCTCAGAGTTTATTATATTTTACAGTAATTGCATATACTTTCTGTGCCTCAGTCTGTCACTGATTCCAAGTCAATATCAGAATTGAGAAGTTTTTTAATCTCTTCACCTCAACCAGTTCCTCTTGATTGCCTGTATTCGTTGTTACTCTTCTACAACTTTGCACTAATGTGGATCTATTCCTATCTTGAAGCAGTGGTTCAGTGTATAGAAAAAAACCCCCTGCTTTTAAAAATTTTTGGTGGCCATGTACAGTAGATTTAAACATGGCTTGCTGCTTACTGTTTCTTGTGGTGTTCCTGCTCTTGGGAGTTCTTCTCAGTGAAGCTGTGTTGGATTATTTTTTTCACTAAGCACAATTTGTCAAGACTCAGTCCCTGTTTTAATTTTACGTTGACATTTTTAATAATACCCGTTGTCTTCACCATTTTACACTTAATTAATAAGAGTGGCATAATTCTCTCAATCGCATGCTGTGCCATTTTCTTACTCTTGTGATTGTTTAAAGGATGAGATTAATTGCAGCTTCCTCTGGATTCATCTATGGGAAAGATTTAAATAAGACTATTTCTACTACTGGTCGTTTGGTGTCAGTTTGAAAAAATTTTCATCTTCCCCTGTAGTCCAGGGTTTGGACTATCTGAGTCAGCTTTCTGTTAAAGTTAATACTTTGAAATCAACTGAGATTAATTATTTAACAACAGTTCCTTACATTGTCAACCCTATGTATTAAAATGTCAAATGATGCCGAAAGGATCATAAAACTGGCTCTAAGGGTGATCTCCAGTGAAAACCCGTCTGCTTTTTAATGCAGCACAGAACAGAAGGCACATAAGCCAGTTATCCAAGTGTTAATTTCTACTCCGGCAGGAACCGACCCTAAATCTTTTTTTAGGGTACCTGAGATCCATATGTAGTTAGCTATCTTCGGACACCGCGAGTATAAGGAAAACACCAGACAGCAGAGTATTGTCACGAACGGAGGGAAAAATCAGACGTTTCTCAATAGTTAGCAACATGCGTGCTGGACAGGGGGCTCGGGAATGTTTCCCTTTCGAAGGGAGCTGGACAAATGGGACGGGGAGAAGGGCTCTGCGGTCTGTCCTGGGAACAGCTAGTTGGCATAAGTCGGGAAGTGGCGGCAACGCGCTAGGACCGGAGGATACCGGGCAGCCCTGCGCCGGGCAGCCTAGAGCCCGGAGCAGCGTTCCTTGGCGATGCTGCGGGAGCTGGGGCAAGGAGAGCGGACATCGACGGCCCGGAGCACCGGAGCCGCTTTAGGAAGGGCTTCCCCGCCCGCGGCGAGGGAGCCGTACCCGGGGCAAGAGCTGAGGGAGTCCGGGGGCTCTGGGCGAGCCCAGGGGTCTCGCGGCGGTGGCGGACCACGGCCCCAAGGGGTGGGGAAGGGAAGTGCGTGTCCCGCCTCGGAGCCGCGGCCGCGGGAGCGCCTATGCGGTGCCGAAAGTTTGCGAAGTGCCTCGGCGCTGGGGGGAGCGGGGCGGGGGCTGCCCCGGCGGGGCTCCTCCTTCGGGGCCGGGCCTAGGCGGGCGGATCGGGGAGGGAGCCCCCAGCCCCGGAGTTGCCGCGGCTGCGGACGGAGCGGGTGGCGGTCGTGCCGGGGTGCTCCGCGCAGGAGGAGCCCGCGACGTCGCTGCGGGCGGCCCGGGCGCGGGGCCGGGGCGCTGCCACCATGAGGCGGCGTGGCGGAGGCTGTCTCCTGCCCGCGCCTCCGCAGCTCCTGCTGGTGCTGCTGGGAGCGCTGCTCCGCTCCAGAGGTAAGCGGCTGCCGCGGCACGCTCTGTCCCGCGGCAGCGCGGGGGGCCCAGCTGCCGTCCCGGGCTCGGTGGCGGCGATCCCTGCCCGGCCGGAGAGCCCTGCCCGGCCGCGCCGCTCACCTGCCCGCGCCTGCCGGCCGGAGAGCCCTGCCCTGCGCCGCCCCGCCGCCGCCGCGCTTTGTCCGCGCCCCGTCCCGCGCCCGGACGCGGGGCTCTCGCATTCGCCGTGTCCCGGCGCGGCGGGCTGGAGCCGGCGGAGTGCCCCGGCAGGCCGGGGCGCGGGTCGCGGAGAGGCGCTGCCCTGGCCAGCGGACTCTCACCAGCGGAGAGCCCGCAGCGCCCACGCGGCCGCTGCCCCCCGCGGAAGTTTGGCGGCGGCGGGCGCGGGCTTTGTTCCCGCAGTGCGAGCGGCGGGCCGGGCCGAGGCGGGCGCGCAGGTTGCCTCGCAGGCTGCCGTGCCCGGCGTGTCGGGACAGCCGCCGCTCCGGAGCAGGAATGCAGCCGCGTACCCGCCGCGACGGGCCCCTTAAAGGTACAGCCCGGCTCCGCGGTGGCGCCCCGGGCTACCTGTCTCGTCTCGGCGGGGACTAGGAGTCCTCCCGCTGTGCCCTGGTACAGCGGGGCCAGAGCGGGAGTACCAAAAATAGTGACGAGGGGAGGGTCGCGCTGCGCCCTTAGCCCGGGAGGTAGTCCCATGAAGGCTCGCCACGAAAACTTTAGCTTTTTAGGGATGGTTGCTCTATCAACTGGCATCTGCTGTTTCTTCGTCTTGTGCGGTGGTTCTTGATTTTACAAGTGCGCCGGGTGGAGAAAAAAAGCATCTAAACGGTTCGCAAAATTGTTTGAAAAAAGTTAGAAGGCTTTGGGGGAGGGGTATGGAGAGGAGATACGTACCTCATTTCTTTGCCTTTACTGCTTCGGCAGCTGCTGTATAATTTCACCCATCCGTTTTCTCCTGTGCTACTCTGAAATTACAGGAAGCATTTGCAGTAGTGCTGCTGACCTCCATCATTCTACAAGTATTGCCCCTGGGGCACAATCATAGGGAGTTTGGGTTTCAAGTAATATTATTTCTCTTCTAACAAGAAAGCTAATTGCAGGCAGCTTTGAAGAATGTGCGAAGCCAGTTTGGATAGACTGACTAGAGAGAGCTGTTGTTCTTTCTGTCAGAAAGCCTGCTTTTTAGGAGCCAGAAGTACTCTTGAGTTCCCAAATGCCACACAGATACTTAGCTGCCCTCTAGGAGTGAGAAGGATCTAAAAGATAGATCTTAGTGTAGGTATAGATCTGGATGTGTTTTATTTTGGCTGTTACCCAGGTGCTCCTAGTTAATGTGTCTGGGCTGTTAACAGCCATGTGGGGGATGTCTGATTGTAAAATGCTAGTTTGCTAGTAGGTGGTTGTTCCTTGATGTCTCTAGGATGCTTTTTTTATGGCAGCTTGTTTCTCTTTTAAGTAGTTTTCCCATCAGTGCACTTTTGCGTATCCTCTTGTGAAATGACTGTAAGTTTATGATTGGATGTGCCAGCTGCTTCCAGAAGTGAATATCCTCTTTCCTCCATCAAAATATAAGGAAATAAGGACACAGTTACTGAGCAGGTTTTTTTTTTCCAAGTTGAAGCAAGAAAAAAGTTAAGATATACCAGGATGGAGGTGGCAGAGAAAATGCCAAAATTTGTGATGGGGCAGTGTTCCTCCACTTAGCTAGGAAATTTTCGAAGTTGTCCCTTAGAAGTACCTGCAGGGGTGGTATGCATCTTAGCTGTCACAAAGCATCCATGGAAGTTGCAATGTCAAACAGGTAAATTGTTAGAAACACTTGGTCATTTACTACTCGGCCTCATTACAGGAGAGCGTAAAGCAAACAAGTCTGCAAGACTGACCTTTGTCTCTTTTGTAGTGGATAGTGGCAGATCAAACTGGAGAAGTCTGTGTCAAAAAAACACCAAACCAACAAAAGAGGTCTGCAAGTATCTTGAGCTCTTGGAAAAGTGCATTGCAGGTAAAACCAGGTATAGAGAGGGAATTTAATGCTAATTTAATGCCACCGCTGGTGGCTGAAGAAGGACTTGGTTTTAAGATGGTCTGTATTAGTATAAATACAGAATGTCACAGAACCTGTCTGGCTGATGTGTTTGCTGTTCTAGCTCCTGGAGCTTTGCCAGAGAAATACATAGCTAATATCAGAGCTTCACTTCTGACACATCTTGACTACATTTTATAGTTGAAAATACTAATGTGTTACTTCTGTAGAAGCATGTTATGCAGTAAGAATCACAATTTCCACTGCCTGTGCTTGGCATTGCTGTTGGTTCTACAGCTATCAGCCAGGTGCAAAGCACCCGTTTTCTTATTGTCAGCTTGGAGCTGATAATGTTCTCCTTCCAGGGTGTGCTGGGACTGCTGGGGGTTTGCTCATTATCAGTTTGGATGATATTCACAGATGTCTTGATCACCCTGAATTATATTGACTTCCTTTTTTCCAAAGTGAATGGTAATGGCACTGAGTAGCATTCTGTATATTTCTAAAGTGAAGAGCAGCATGCTGCAGGTGGTGATAAATGGTGTTTTTTTGGGTTTGCTTTTGACCATTCTGTCTATGAAAACACAGCAGAAAAGCACATAGCATAAACCTTCCAGTATGAAGTTAGCATTATTGTTTTATGTAGTGTATATAAGCAGTTTTCTTTTGTATTCTCTTTCAGTTGTGTCCTATAGCACTGTTTTCTGTAATAGAGAAACTCTTGTATCTTGGGAGCGTGGGTGTATGCAGCAAGAGAATTAATAGGTGCGTAGTTACATAAAATGCTTGCATTTCCAGAGTATCTTACGAACCTTGAAGAGGGATGTTCTGTTCCCGTGGGACACAAAATGTGATTTCAGAAAACTGGTAGCTATTTTTCTATGTTGTATTCCTTGACATTACAGAAGTGATTAGATACAAACATTATCAAGTTGTTTGTAGTTCAAACCAGAGAGCAGTACTTTCTGTATGTTAACTAGAAAAAGAAATTGAAGTGATTTGTATTTTGTTTTTACTTGTAAATGCTCTCCAGTCTAGTGAAACTAACATTAAAAAAACAGTTAAAACATTAATTCTCTGAGAATGATCTGTAGTCTGATAGTGCTCTTGAATCTTCATGCAGTCTTGTGAAATAGGCAAATATTATCCTTGTTTTGTAAATGTGGGAAGTGAAGTAGAAATTGTCTTGCCCAAGGCCAACTCCATTTGCCCTAGAATGCAACTTACCGTCAAACACAATAGAATGTATGCTTCATAACACTTATAAAAGCTGATAAAGAGATATTATCTTATAAACCAGTCAAGGTTTTAAAAATAGGTTTATTTAGTAGGTGCATGTTCTGCAGCTTCATTTAATTCCTTTGCTGCTTGTGACTGACTATTTCTCTTTTTCATAATACTTACATTTCTCTTGCTGATGGTCAGAAGATCATAAAACCACAGAAATTTTACCTACTCTCTGTTGGAAAGGGTGAATTGATAAATAAAGTGAAAGGTGGATACTTAGTTACTCTCATCTACTGTCATTTCTAGGTTAGCTATTTGTGATGTTTTCTTGTATGGGTTTACATAGTCAGATAGTATATATGTAGACTTAAACTGACCATCTTTTAAGATGTCTGGCTTTACCTAATAAAACATCCAGAGCTGGAGCTCTGCATACAACAAACCCACTCCCTTAAATGGCATACTGTATTTAGCAGCTGTGTTTCACACAGATCATGGCAGAACACACTAAATGTAGTTGTCAGCCACAAATCTCGTGTTCTTGATGGTTAGGCTCTTAACTTTTGTGTCTGTGGTGCCAATGGTTCTTTGCTATTGCAGTTAGGTTAGGTATTATTCTTTCATGGGATTTTTTTGTCTTTGCTAAGTGAAAACTGGATACTGTATTGCTTCTTGAATCTCTTCTTTCTTCTGTCTGTAGGTTTCCGTTTCCCTGTACTGAAGATAGTAAGCATATGGATCCAGGGGCTTGTTATTCTGTAGACTTGTGGTTTATTCATGCTGTGTATCTGATTGCTCTGGGCCTGTTACCTGGGAGTATTTGACTGCCCTCCTGTTGTGAGAGTATTAATTTTCAGGTTTTTCACCTTTCCAGGTATTTTTTTTTTCTCCCTTATGCAGAACTGTCTGTTAGATGCTGAAGCATTCCAGCCGGTGCATTTAGTCTGAGGGACTCTTGAGCTGCAGTCATCCTTTCTGTGAGCAGCAGATCTCCAAGGCTGTTGTGAGCCTAGATGAAAGAAGACTCACTATGTAAGGACAGGAAAATGAGTTTTCATAAAGACTTCACTAGCATCAGATGGAGCTGATGTTTGTTGACTTTGTAGTGCTAAATTGTGAATGACTGAAATTCCTCATACCAGGGAATTATATAATTTAATATGGCAGATAAAGAAAAAATGGGAATTGAAGTGTCATGAGCCCAATTCTGATGGTATGAGATATATTAAGCATTCTGGTATAAGCATGTTAGCACACCTGTGGGTTGAAAAGTAGTAACAGAAGCTTTGTCTGTCATGAGGTTCTTAGGTGATTAGGTTCTTGTGGTAATAGCCTCCAGTCAGCCATTAAGATTAACACACAATAATGTAGATGCATATTCAATGTTTGTACTGCCAGTTGCAGGTTTGTCAAAAAGTGTATGACCAAAGACAGGGCACATCTTGTTTCTCAAGCTATTGTATGTTGATAGCAACTTTCTGGTGTTGCAATACTCAAAGAATTAAAAAGCACTAGATTTTTCCCCCGGATGGGTTAGAGTTAGAATAGAATTTGCCTTCCTGTACTACAGCGATGAGGTTGTGTAAAGAACTATTGTCCAGCAAAGCTTCCAATAGATAATGTATATTTGCCTGAAAGCAGTCCCCATGTTCTGTAGTGTCAAGGTGCAATTTTACTCTTGTAGTTAAATGTACCAGCATATGACCAGCACAATCTGCCAATGAGATGTTATCATGAGTCCAGGCAGGGGAGACCCCTCTCCTGGCTATCAGCATGGTGACTTCCTCCGTATGCCCTAGCAGGGCATAGTCTTCTATGTCTCTTTGTTACTGCCTGACAGCCCCTCCCAGCTGCTGGAGCTTTCTGTTTCTATTGCATAGCAGCAGTTCTTTAATCAGAAATCTTGTTAGTATTCAAGGATAATTGATCCGACTCTCTGGTAGGGGGTGGGGACCCAGCCTTCCATCCTTCTCCTACTTGCCACCCCCAGTTTGACCCCTGTTGTCTCTTTGTTTTCTCCTGTTAAGTTTGTGCCAGTGATATGTGTGTGTGCTGTTTTTCCAAGCAGCCTGAAGTTGGCTGTAACCAAGAGCAGCAGTTAAATAGAGCCCGATTTCCCCGCTTCCTGGCGTTCAGTTGTTCAGCTCCATTTTCTGGTCTTCTGTGTTTTTGATTTGCAGAGAAGGAACTTACTTGGTGCCCCCGGGCATCTCTTAAACCCATTAGAACAAACTCCATTATTTCACTGTACTTAGAAATCCTCCTCCTTTAGTCCCAGCATCCATCAAAATAATGTATCCTCTGTAAGGCCCTCTGGAAAATGTTTAATAGGATCTTTTCAAACTCAAGGAGAGTTCCAGTTGGAAAGGGGGAGGGGAGAAGGCTAGTGGAAGATCTGACTGTGACTTGCAGTAAGCCTGAACTTGGCCTGTGTCAGCTCTCCCTTCACCTCCATGCTGAGGGAAAGCTGAACAGAGCGGATCCAACACTGGGATCAAAGCTGGAAACAAAAGGCTTTGGGAGAAAAATTTCCCGTCTGGCCAAGAGGCAGCCACACAAAAGTGGTGCATAATTTATCACTCGAGGTTTATTTCTGCTCTGCTCTTTCTGGAGAGAGGAGGAGAAAAGAAGTGACTCTCCTGCTGTTTCGAAGTGGATAAGTGATGGCTTGGGAGATTTGAGGCAGGAAGGAGTTAGAGATACCATGGAAAAACCATTTCAGTGCATTCTGTACCCAGCTCCTCTCTTCTCAGACATGGTCAGACATTATTTCTGTTGAGGAGAACCCTATTCTTGCATTTTGACGTTTCAAAGAGTGAGGACTTTTAACTTCTCTGGTAATTTCCAAATCACAGTGGAGTCGTGTTGCCCTTGGCAAAATCAAGTTCTTTGACTTTTTGAAGTGTTTTTCTTAACTTAAGGATTGGTCTAGGTGCTGTGGCTCTGTGTAACATGAAGAGTCTACATTTGCCCCAAAGGCTTTATAGTCTTAATTGGACATCTAAAATCTGATAAGGATCAGGGGTGTGATAATTCTACTGGGATAGATAAGGTCAATATTAAAATGATATTGCTTTCTAATTAAATTTCCTTTTGCTTTGGTTTAATGGGAAAAGCTTCCAAAGTTTTTCATTCCAATCACTTCTTAGAACGAGGTTAGAGAGAGGTTTTGGATAGGAGTTGGTGTCAAAGACTACTGAAAAGCTGGTAAGTGTGTAAATAAGGATGAGGAAGCAGATGCAAGAGCAGTGTAAACCATGAGAAGAAGGTAAAGGGATATAGGAATATAGATATTAACAGAAGCAAAGATAGGCATTTTGGAAAGGAGAGCCAAGGACTTGAGCTGGCAAAGGAACAGAAGAGTCATGTAAGGAAATCCAAGTGGAGTAATTATGTGGGATCTGATGGCAGAAAGAGTTGTTAATTAGGTAGGATAAAAGATGGAAATTTTGAAAGTGAAGCATTGAGCATAATTTAACTGCTGAGACAGGGAAAGACTTATTTTACTAATGCTTTAGAGGAGGATGTGACAAGTCATTAGGAATGTGTGACAGTAGAGTCCCTGACCTAATGGAGTGATTTTATTAAATACTAGGAGCCTGGCAATGGGGTCAGAGGTGAAAAGGGAGACTATAAGCAGAACACTGAGATGCTGAACCCATGAGATAGCTCCATCACCACCTCTGTCTGCAGTGGTAGAATGTGAAATCTGTCAGTTTTGGGATTTTTGAGTGGGATGCCCAGAAAGGTATTTTGGAGGACAGTATTGTCTGGAAAAGTGTGTGAAATGGGAGGGTAAAACTGAAGTGAGAAGCTAGAATTTTGGAGATAATTGCTTGGACAAAAGCATAAAGAGAGAATAGGAGATTACTGTGCGTTTGGTAAGAAGTCTGGATATAGAAACAAGTGTAAGTCTGGTGGCAGAAAATTGCTCCTTTACTGGAAAACCAGCCTGCTTCTCTTCCCCTTCCCCATTAAGAACTGCTGTGTGAAAGAGTGAGTCATTTTGAGCAGTTAAAACATAGACACCTAATATTCTCAGCCTTTTCTGAAAGGCTTGTAAGAAGCATTCTGGGACCATGCAAGGTTGGAGGGAAATACACACTCTGCTCCTTTAGCCTGAATCTCCAGCTCCGTCAGTTCATTTGACTTGGTGACAGCTGGTAGTGCTGGGAGAGGTTCTTGCTTAAGGTGCAGCCATTCAGTGTATCAGAACTGTCTCGTGGGATCGAGGGTTAGAATAAAATAAAGACACACCTTTCTTTTTTCTCTTTTTTTCCTCTCCTTTTTTTTTTTTTTCCATTTGTGCTTCCACCCCATTTTAGTTCTGAATTTCCATAACTGCTGAATAGTTGAATCCTTTCTTTGCAACTCTGAGGGCAGGGGAAAAAAAAAGGAGAGAAGTCTTGGAGTTGTAATTTCCTGCTTCTGTTCCAAGCTTCTGAGGATGAACCAAGAGGTTGGATAATTCTCTGAATTAAAACTGCCTTTGTTAAGAGGATGCCAGCTTTACTGCTGTCCTTTCTTTGTTATTCAGACTTTGCCACTTCTTCAGGCTTTACAAATTTAAGAAATTAGGTTTTTGAGGCCTTAGAGACTGTATTCTTCTCACTGTGATTTTTGAAGCCTGCTACTCCTGGAAAGCCTAAGTTGAGTTTCTTGTGGCTGGAGGATATGCTGCTAATTTGTGCTGCCTTTATAAAAGGACCTTGATCACCATAGTACCTATTAGCATGGGGGAAAAACACAATGAGTCTGTCTGTGAGGGAAAACTAGGGAGTTTGTGGTATGGGAAAGGGGAGATAGATTGGAGGCTGCCATTCTGGAGACTTTAATAGGCAAGAAACGGGAGAGAATATTCATTGGTGAATAGGAATGCTAGAGGATTACCTGCATTTTTGTAATGGATCTCCAATAGAAGTATTCAGTGTCTAAATCTTAGAAAGCAAGATGCAGAAGTAAAAGAGAGACTGGGTCAGTAGTCCTTCAAGAGCAATAGTCATTGCCTTGCAAACAGACCTAAGTTAAATATAAGGAAAGAGTAGGTTGAGCTCAGAGCTGTATGCATGCAGAGATGAAGTGGTGAAGGGAATCTTCTTGAGGATTGTCTTGGAAACTGGGAAGGACTGATTTGTGTGGTTGATGTGGTTATGGCCCTTTGCTATCTTAGGGAGGGCTGCCTCTGCATCTGACTTCTTCCCTGATCCAGTGAACAGCAGCTGCAAGAGGGTGTTGACTCATTGCAGAGCATTGAAGAGCTGATTGCTGAGCAGTTGTCTCCACCACAAGGGTGGTAACCTCATGTGTTCCAGTTTGAACTGTCACCACTCATGAATCACTAGTGTCTGTAAGCCTTTTTTCACTGCATTTTGACTATAGAAGAATGCAGACCTGCATTCAGCATTCCCTTAAACAACAGAAGACCTTTAGCCCTTTTGCATGTTAGTTGTTGGTTTTAGGGGGGTTGTTTTTGTTGTTGTTTTCTTTTTTTCCCAGGCACAAGGTTCTTTTATCTGGGAAGCAAGGGAATCCCCTCCTCTGCGTGTGCCTCAGCTCCTCTAGAAAGGCAGTTTTGTCGTCTTTGCATCTTTACAGTTACGCTGAGTAATTCCTATGCTACTGCTACTCAAGCAAGAATAACCTTGGTGTTCCCTGACTTCTGCAACCTTCAGATACAAACTTTGGCTTGAAGTAGCTTGCTTACTAGTCGGAGAAGCCTGTTATTTCTCTGAGGTTTCTCTTGTTTGTGATCTGCCTTCTGTGAACTGGAATATAAGGAGCTGAAATCTTCTTTCTGTTGCTCTTAGTGCAAATTCCAGACTAGAACAAAATAAGCAAATTGCTTAGGTTTAAGTTTTCCAGTCAGTTGTCCCTAGAAAATGTTGAACGTTTTTTTTGTGCTTCTTTTCTTGCCTTGTTATGGCTGCTTCTTCACTCCTAAGTCTTTAGAAGTCTGGGAGCAAACTTTTAAGATTGAAAGGAGTGTCTAAAAAAGAAAAAAGGACAATTCAGGTGATACTCTGTAGTAACTTTTTCTTGGTTGATTGTGCTGGAAAAGCAAACTTGATGATGTTAATATATATGCGGGAAGAATAAGAAAAACTCAGGTGATTATTTTTTGAAAAAGGACCTGTGAGCAATTTCTGTGATAAGATGCTTTAGAACAGTCTGCCATGAAAGAGGGGGTAGCAGGCACTTGCCTCCTTTAAATGCTTGGCAGAACTCCACTTAGCTGAATTGGGTACACAAGGTGAAAACTAACACAGTTACAAAATAGAAGTAATGGGAGATACAGGGCAAATTAGATCTGTGTATAGTTCATCTATTGTAGGATAAAAATAAACATTTCTCAGACAGAAGCCTTCAAGCAGGGAAGGGAGTGAGGCAGAGATGACACCTTTGGTATGTACATCTTGACTTACCTGCTCAGGCAAAGCAGCCTCTGAGCTCAGGCTTCGATTAAGTGACTGGGACAGCTGCCAAAACACTTACATTTGCTGGCTAATATACAGCAATGCATTGGTCCTGCAGGTTAATCTGGGAAAGGTATGGAGTGTTATCTGGGTTTGTCTTGGGTTTTTTTCTTGAACAACATCATAACAACATGCTTTGTATTCTGTGTTGAGATCTTAAACTGATCGTGGTGGCAATGCTAAAACTGTTTCTTGAAGTATTGTGAGGACAGAGAGCTGTTGGAGTTACACCCCAGAAGACCAGGTAGCCTAAGGAGCCAGCTTTTCTAACTGTGCAGTCTGCATACCAAAGTCTCTAAGGTATGTGCTTTATGGCTCCATGCCCTTTAGAGACAAGCAGAAGGGGAGTGGCTCACAGGAGCGAAATGACAGTAACTCCATAAGGAGAATATTATCTGATGTGGGATGGGTCTGAGCTAGGGTGGGTAGACAGCACAGACCCTCTACAGCCCCACAGAAATGAGCCTCAGGTACCTTTGCATGCTTAAGGCTCTGTGTGGCTGTGCTGCTGTGTAAGTGGCCCTAGCAAGTAGGACGTGTTCGAGCTGTTCAAACCATTTGAACTAAATACAGTGCTGAGATTTTTCTCCTATACTAATCAAGAGTAAATTAAATATTTCACTCCCACAAGGACAAACTCCAGAGTCAACTTCTTTATTTTCAGATGTTCAAAGAAATGGAATTACTAAATCTGTGAGATCTGTGTGATGATTACTACAGAGTAGGACTGGGAGGATTTCCATTGCTAATCCTAGCAGCACCAAAACCAATTCCTTTTATGCAATCTCATCCAAAGCAAAAATTGTCTCCACCTAAAAGCACTAAAGAACCATAGGCTGAAACACATGACGATGCTATCCATGCCTATGAAAACATTGTTTCTGGGTTTTTACACTCCTTTGAGGCTTGGTAAGCAAATAATTTAATACAAAATTTGTGAGAAACTATCAATCTAAATCAGAATGCAAGTTTCTATAGCAGAAAAACGAAGTCTGAACAAGTTATTGTGCAAAGTTATTCTGCTGGCACCTAGTGTCAAGTGAAATGTGCAGAATCGAGTCAGACTTCTACCAAATACTGAGCTGGCATGTGCGATTTGGATTGCAAGTTGAATACGGGGAAAATACCATAAACAATGAATGTTGGAGTGAGAAGTAAAAGGGGAGGCTTGGAAGAAAATATCATAATCTTATAAGTAAAAGATAAAATGTATTACAGCAAGGAACACCTATCTTGCTAGAAATAAAGTGTTATTCTTGGGAGCATTTTCATTTCTATCCTTGGACTCCATGTCATGTATCCCTTTCTCTTAAAACCTCTGTAGAGATAGGCCCTTCATATGTTGAATCCACTTCTGGAAGAAACTCATGTGTGCTGCTTTTTACATGTGGGTAACACTTGCAGAGATTGTTTTGCCAATACAAGTGTCCTTGCATTGATTGTGGTGGGATATGGTGCAAGTTCTGATGTAACATGAGGCTCTTTGCAAGTGCAGATTTTGATGAGAACTCATCTCTAAAATCTCTAGTAATTTTGTTTTCTTGTTGCTGTTGTAAATTGGCTCCTTTCTTACTGTGGTCCATTGTTGTATGGATGATGCTTGGAAATGAAATGTCTTCCATCTGGTGAAGAAATTTGATTTATCCTTAGAGGCCTGAACGGCTGTCTTTGCTGGCAGAAAATAAACAGTGTTCCAACTGTCCCCAATTATCACCCACTTGCCTTTCTGCAGATCCATGTCTTTTGCAAGACATGACTTCTGGATCATGAATTGAATTTTGCCAATTCTCTGTTCTATCAATTTAGTTCTCCTATTTAAACTTAGTAAATTAAACACACTACTTAAAACAATTAAACAGTGGGCTGGGCCCTGGAGGTCTGGTTTGTCTGGACACAGTTGGTGGCTTGTTTCAGATGGTGCTAGGAATGCAACTCCAAATGGCTTACAATGTCATGTTACTGATTTGGAGTAGGGTTTAGTATAAGCTTGCTTTATGGGAAATATTGTCATCAAAATACAGGTTTATGGTAATATAAAGTCCGTGTTTTGGAATAGCAGAATTGCAGGAGTTTCTACTCCTGCTCCCTTTTCTTTTGGTAAACTTGATATCTCTCTGAGAGAATTTTTTTGGTGGGGATGCTATGATGTTGTCACTGCTGAGGATTGTTCTCTGCCTGCTGTTTATGTGGCTTGGCTTCCAGCTGCCAGGCTTCCTTGGCCCAGGGGTGTGGTTTCTTGTTGCGCCCAGTCTGGTGTAACTGTGGGCTGCTCCAGAGAGCGGTCTCACTCCATTGTCCCTTTGATAGGCCTGTGTAGATGTCTGCTGGATGAATCAGTCCAGCTTGTTGGTTTGTCACAGAACTGGCCTGCAGAATGGTGAAACCACAGGTTGTGTGGTATTGGCAAACTGAAATGAATTGCTCTTCAGTGAGCTCATCAGTAAAGACCTGATGAAAGGACAGAGGGAGGAAGACTGACCATAATTTTGGCACTGACTTGCTGCTCCTTTGCTTTGTCTTGATAAGAATTTGGAAAGGCTTTCCCTAGAAACAAGGAAAGGTGTGAATTCAAGCCCAGGGTGTAATTTTTGTGGCTCACATAAACACAGACCTTCTTTATTATTACTTGTATGACAGTCTTAGTGCTGTATTAGCATCCAAGTGTGGTGAAAGATCAACCCATAGATGTTCAGTACATTAATTGGTTATGCCCTTTGTGGTGGAAGCTTCTATTCATTAGGGATGGAAGAAAAGATCTGCTCTCCTGTTTTACTTGGGCTACCACAGACTAATGTGAGTTGTTGCCAGAGAAATGGTCAATCTGAATATGAAAAGCTTTATTGCCTTGCTAGTGCCTTGATCCTTCCTTAATCTTGCCTTTTAAATGACTGATGTCTAGCAGAGAGTTGGTTTTTGACCCTTGTTCGCAGACTCTGGATCAGAGTTTTGCTTGCTCTCCCCACCACTCTCCACTAATGTAGTGTGATGATGTGGTTTGACAAGCTTGGCCTGGACAAAAGATGGCACAGTCCACTCTCCTCCTGAGCTGACATGGAAATGGCAGTGCTGATGGGAAGTGTCTGGTTAGTCACAGGAAGACAGAGCTCATTGTGGGAAAATATAAACTGTCTAAATGGCCATTCCTGTTATCCCTGAGTGAATCTGTGGCAGGCTGAAGGGAAAGATGTACGTAGGATGAATCTTACACATGAATTGTCAATTGGATCATGTAAAGATTCACTCTAATGGAAATCAGAGCTTCACAGTGTTACATGCAGCATGTGCATATAATAAAGACAATCCCTGCTCTGAAGAATTAGAAATTTCTACATGTAGTAAATTAGTAGACGTATGAAATAATGAGGAAAACCCCCTCCATAATGAAATACTGATTAATGTAGTAGATAGAGGCTCCATTTCAGCTTTGCGATGCTTCTTCCTGCCTTTCTGTTAAAGCTGCTTTTTTCTAATTGCTCTTTTCCCCCCTCTGATACACTGCACGCAAGATTATCACAATTAAACATGTTTGTTGTGTCTGAGGTCTGTTACTGGGAGAGTGAAAATTATTCTCAGATGTAATGTCCTTCTAAGAGGATTTAGTTGCTCTTTTTGCCTTGGATAGTGCATGTTCCTTTTATCTGCCAGCATATTCAGTAATCACTAGTTGGCACTAGTCTAAGAGGAGCATCATATCTAAACCCAGCTCGCAAAGATCTGTGTCCGTGAATCTTCCCACCCTTTCCCCATCCTGACTGTAACGTCTCTTGGGATGGATCACAAAATGGTATTTAACCATGTAATCACAAAGGTCAAGAAATTTGAGAACAGAAGCTGAACTTGGACTTGATTAGAAATCCAAATTTTAACCCTGGATTCCTGATTTGGCATTGTTTAGCTGTGGCCAGCTTCACCTAATTATTAAGTGTTCCTTTTTGCTGCTTTGTAGCAGCAAGCTAGATTGCTGGGTAGAATTCTGTAAATACACAATTGGCTCGGGTGGCTGTATTTACCCAATAGCTCAAGTGTTTTTCCCTGCACCCCCTGGAGATCAGCTGTACAGAACTTAGATTGGCAGTGTGAACTTTGCAAGCTGTTACCTAAAGATTCCCCATAGTCCTTGGGCCAGGTGTGCTAACGGCTAGGTCTAGGATTTTTTTACTTTTCTCTCAGGAGAGTTGATAACTTTATTTTGTAGCTTGCAGACATTTTTCTTTTGAGGGTGAAGAAGTTAACCATGGTGACTGGTTGTTTAATAGCTGTTTTTTTCTGCACACTAAAGTCAGTGGGTTTTTCCCAGATTAGAATGTTATTACATTTTTAAATATTTACTTACACAAGTGTAGAATTATCTAATTCACTCTGTTTATTCATTTTCATAAGAATTTTCATTACAGTAGCGTGCCTATCCTACTTCCAAATGTACAAACACTTGGTAAGCAGACTGTAAGAAGAAAATCACTCATGACCCAGTGTAGTAAATACATTTGTAAAAACCTTAAACAGGAAATAACCCCATCTACTTCTGTCAGTTTGTCTCTGAGGCCATGGTTCTGCAAGCAGTGAAGCGACAGCAGGAATCAAACTGGACTGGGTGAGGAGGAGTTGGAAGATCCTTCAAGTTTGCATCTTTTTCTAGCTCATTGCCCACTGCCCTGCTTTTGCTCATCCATTTTTTAATCAGACTGCACAAAGCTATGCCAGTTTATGGGGGTTGTAAGACTGCAGTGAGAGAAGGAGGGCTAAGAGCTCTTTAGGGTAGCACAACTGATTAATATAAGCTCACCGTCCTGAAGCTTCTTTGTCATTTTGAGCAAACATCATTGTGTTTCTGGAGAACTTGAGAGTTGTATTATCACTTAGACATAGTTAAATGAAGACTGCTTTCTGTCACTTGCTTATTATGCACAGAAGGAGGTTTGTTCCAGGGGAATACCTGGAAGGAAATCAAGAAACTAGATTACAACATGAAGGGCAGAAAATTTTATCTTCCCAATGGAAAACAGACATATTTGTCTGAGGCCTTGATACCTAAATCATCAATTATGTATTCAGTTTGCCAAGTGTTTGTGGAGTTTTAAGGAGAGGTATGGGAATGATTTCTCAAATGCTGTTGCTATTTGTAATTGCACATTGTTTAATAATGTACAGTAAAAAAATGAAGGGAGGGTACTGGAACTCTAAGCAAGCTTCTCAGAATCTGGACTTAGTGGATCACATTGAGCCTCAGAATTAAGGACCAGGAAATGGGAAAGCTAACTGAGCTCAGCCTCTGAAGCTGAGACGGATGCTGTCATGGCTAATGCTGTATAGCTTAGTTGGGTACTATGACTTAAGCTGACCTGATCTTGGCTCATCCAGGCTTGTTGTCTGAAGGTCCAAATGTAACAGATGTTCTTGCTTAGAGAATGATCCATTGGAATAAATGTTCTTACCATGTCTGGGAATGGTAGCATAAGATACCAGAAAAATTCAACAAATTTAGTCAAGATACAAACTGTACACCAAGGCTTTTTTCCCCTTTTAGAAATACTTCTTTTTTTTCTTCCTGACTGAAAAGAAGGTAATTTTACTGCACTTAGGAGTGGAGAGGGAGGAAAAAAAGTCTGTATTCAACTGAAAAAACTCCCAGGAACTTCTCAAGGTAGACTATAATTACTGGAGATAAAATTTTGCTGCAAGTAGACAAGTAGCCCTGTGTTCTGTCACTTCAATACTGTTACACAGTCATTCTAGGTAGCATTTATAGCACTGATGGGCTTGGGTTGCTCTTTGATCAGAGGAAGTACTCTATATTTGGCTGAATAATATTATGTCTTGCAATGCCCACAAATTGGCTCAAAAGCCTGATTCAACTTAATTTGTCTATTATACTCTACTCCCCAAAGTATGATGGAATAACAGAAGGAAAATTGCTCTTGAGTCACTGTGGTAAATGTATCTGTAAGACAGGAGACATCACACTGTCTATTCATGGGTTTTGGCCCTGAGATCATGGTTCTAGCAAAAGGAAGTATGCTTGCATGGGGAACACAGAAGAGTTTAAAAGCTTTTCAAGTATGAAAAATTCTTCTTCCAGGGCTGAATGATGTGTCTGCTTAAATGGTTTCTGAGCTTTATGAGGAATCTTTTATTTAGATAGGCACTTCAAGTCCTGGAACTTGGTCCAGGAAGTAGTATCAGAAGCACTTAATAATACTGTTAATACAGACTATTCTCATGAGAAAAATCCGCAGGCATCTTTATCCTGCTTTTGTATGGAAACAGTGGTTATTTCAATATGTCTGCATATCTTCTCACCCAAAAAAACTGGTCCCAGAGAATAGAAGTTTCATGAAAACAGGCAGCACATTAAAGGAAAGGGACAACAGAAGCAACTTGGCTGTGGGTGAAGATGCCTCATGAGTTTGCATTTTGCTAGACATGAAAGAATCCCCTCCTTCCATTTGGCAACAGATGCATCGAAATTGACTGTTAAGAGATGAATCCATCTGAAACTGTCTTTGTGAATCCTGTTTTTCATGTAACTGTTGAAATCATTCAGATGTGCAAGTTGGGGTCTTACTGGACATAAGCCTGTTTCCAGGTCCCCAAGCAGTGGCAGTGGTCTAAGTGGTTCATCAAGCCCAGGAGATATTTAGCTCTCTCTTATTATCAGGCAGAGGTCTTTAATGGGCTTTAATTGGGTTGCACTTTAGGACTGCTCAAAAGCTTTGTTTGGTTTAGGATGTGGCTGCTTGGTTACTAATATTTCTGGAAAGAAGCATGTTAAACCTGTGTTTTGAGCTAACTGGTTTCTGGCTGTTTCCCAAATATGAAGTTTTGGGTGGGGTTTTTTTTGTGGCTTTTTTTTTTTTTTTTGATGTTTAAACTGAAGTTTTTGGACTGGATTTTCTTTTAAGGTTCTGATATTGTGCTCATCCCTAATTTAAAGGTCCATGGAGGCTGTGCTCTCTTGTATACCAAGAAATTTTAAGTAGAATATCTGAAGTAATTACTATTCCCAGTGATCCGCCTGTGCCTCTGAGTGGCTGAATATGAGGTGAAATAATGCTGAATATCACAGTTTACAGCCTGGCAACTTCCATTTATTTTAGCATGCTGGGTTGTAAGCTGGAGCTTTAGGAGCTGTGCATAAGTGTCCTGAGGTAATGTGTTGCCAGATAAGATCCTCTGGATTGCTGCATCTAGTCTGATTGAACTGGAAGGAAGCTGCAGGCGTGACTCCCTTTTCCCTCTGGAGATGTGCCTCTTGCTCTACAGGCCGTGTTACAAGGCATGTGTGCCTCAGCCTGGCCGAGGCAGAAGATAGCTGTGGGCTTTTGCTCTGGGCAGGGAAAGGAAGGAAAGGTGTCCTGTTTACTCCTGGACGTGCTCAGCGTCTTGAAACATGAGAGACATTTTACAATGCAAGTTGAACCAGTTCTGATGGTTTTTCCTAAGTAGTTACATCAGAAAGGCCAAGGATCATTACTTCTTTTGCAGATTTTTTTTTGTCTTTTTTTTTTTTTTTTTTCTTTCAGCCTTCCTCCCCCTCCACCTTTTGTCTTGCTTTCAGTTCACCCATCTGCATCTGGTCTTGCCCAGGCAGCTGCTGCTCTATTTGTATGTTCCCTGAGGGAGCTCTGGTGCTCCTTTAAGATCTCCTGTTGCTTTGGGAATTCACCTTTTAGACATGGTGCTTCATTAGCCTCTCTCATTTATTTAGTACTGTGAGAAAAGATTTCCCCTCCCAAAAAGCAGAAGAACGAGTTTCCAGCAGCAGCATGTGCTTGAGAGAAAAGTGTCTCTATGTAAATAGAACAGGTTTAAAAGCTATTGGCAAGGGAGCAGCTGGAGAGGTTTTGAAGGAATATTGTTTGACCAAGTTGGCACTGTGAGGCCCTTAGGAGGTGAAGACTGAAGAAATCCCCCCTGCTCTTTCTCCCTGGGGAAGGTTTGTCCACTGATGAGTGACCGCACTGCCCCTGTGCACTGTTGCTTCTTGTCCCCTGCCTCGGTCTCAGCACGGTTGCTCCTTTTTGTTGCAGCTCATTAGAGGAAAAGTAGCTATTTGGGATTTTTTCAACCATTGGGTTCTGCATTTCCTCATTTGCCGCCCCTCTCCCCTGCCGGGCGTTGTGGGAGTCGTCCCCTCTGCAGGCGATGGTGGGAACGACTCGGGCCTCACTTATCATCAGTGACAAATCAATGGCAGCCTTCAGAAAGCTGGCCCCCGGGATCCCCACTCGGCCCAGCTCTGGAGCAGTGGGAGGCTTCCCTGGTGGATAAAAGACTCCTCGCAGCCCTGACTTGTTGCCTTAAATCTAACTGAGGAAACCTTTTCAGTCTCTTCATCAGTGGCCCCCTCTGCTCTCGATTTGTCTTGGGGAAGGTGGCGGCTGGTGGAAGGGGGGCACATGGGGAGGTGGGGGGAAATGAGAGTGGGGAGAGCATTGGGGTTTGTAACACTTTTTATATTTCCCTTTCACAATAGCCTAGCTAGTGCATGCAGAGCTGGGCTCACAAAGCTTCCCTGAAGCGCCTGGAGTCCCGCAGGGCTCCTCACAGTGAAAGTTTGCTGTGTGTATTCCTACCAACAATACAGCTGGGCCCAGCAACAGGCTCCAGCTTTGGGCAAATATTTCTACAGCTTTTCCTTAATCGCTTTTGAGGGGAGGAGGAGGGTAAGATGGGCTTGAGAGGTAGGAGGGTGAAAGAATTTTCTATGTGCAAAGGAGACAAAAATAGATATGGGTGGACGGATTTATCTCTGGCTTCTTTGGTCCAGACTTCTAAAAGGAACCTTTGTCAGCATCCATGCTAAAGCTAGAGAGGGTTTGGGGAGCACCAGCGTTGGATCTGAAGGAGAAGGGAGATGAAGGCAGACAACATGTAGTGCTTTCAGCTCCACCAGTCTAATTTTTTTGTTTTTCTTTAAGAAGGAAGCATAGCTGGCAAACCCTTTCTATGTAGTTTAATCCAAACTGTTGATGTAGACTGAAAGTACAGCCTTTTTTTGTGCTAAGTTATGTCTAGCTTATTTCTGCTTAACTGTTCTGTAGGGTTTATGCTTGATTTCCTATTCTCTCTGTTACCTGGGAATTATTTCTCAATTTGTAGTTTATTTGATTTGGGTCACAGCTCCAGGCTGGAAGAAACCACAGAAGTGATGTCCCTTTAAAGCACATTATTTCACCTTCACTGTCGGATAGGCTTTGGCCTTGGATGTTGCTTGAACCCACTGCTATAGCCCTGGGATAGACAGGTAGGCTCATATCAATGTGCTGGTTTTGTCTCCTGTTTCTAAAGCTGCAGTGGGGATACCTAAACAACATGAAACTGCTTGATTGAGTCAAGAAGATATCATGTGAGCCCACTTCTCTGTTGCATTATGAGGAAAAATTTGCCAGGTGACCTCCTTTAAACATTGCTTTCCACCTCTGTATGTCTGGCAGCAAGCTTGGCATTCCTACGGTTTGAAGTTAAATTCTTACATTGGTTAAGCTGTGTTGCATGTTTATTAAAGGTTCAAATGTCATCTTACACATGACATTTGTGTTACACTAGGAATGATACCAGAAGCATAATCCTTGTTCCAAGTGTATTACGTCAAATTGAATTTGGGCAGGAGGTGCTTACCATTGTCAATATTCTCCCAGAACAGGGAATACTTTTGCTCTAAGGTTATGGTTCCACGGATGCTTTACACTGAGTATAACTAAGGGCTGCACATGTGGAGACTGATCTTTCTGGACTCTCTGTCCAAGGTCATCTGCAGGATGAGTGACACTGCTGTGCAATGGTAAAGTTGAGAGTAAAGTTCTTAGCATGGATATAACCAGTGCTTTTGGACAAGGGATACTCTTGCCTTTCATTTGGAGATGAGCACAGAATACGAATCCTAATCGGCCAAATACAAATCTGAGTAAAAAGAATGTAGAATAACATCTGTCCTTATGGAGATGTTCAGCACCCTTACCTTCACTAGCATCTGGTGACCGCCCCTTTGTGTTCCATTACTGATGATACAGTATTTGTAGAAGCATTCTATCTATAGAACCTCACAACTACTAGTGAGGCAAGGTTTGTAGGAAAAGAGAACAACTTCAGTTCGATCAACTAATGTGGCTGGAAAAACAAACAAGATTTTGGGAGCAGTTTGTCCTAAGAACTAAAATAGAAGCCCAAGTCTTTAAATTAGGCAGAAGTTGAGAACGTTTGCTTTGAGTTCAACTTGACTGTGTTAGTGAATTGGACATTACAAAAAAAGTTCCAATACTTCTGGAGCAGAAGGGGGGATGATATGTAGGAAAAGAGTTGGTGCATTAGGGGCCAAGCCTGCTCCAATCCTTGCCTGATTTTCTCTTGCAGTTGATTAAAGTGTCACCAATA
Source organism: Sialia sialis (assembly GCA_009812075.1). Lineage (NCBI taxonomy): Eukaryota > Metazoa > Chordata > Aves > Passeriformes > Turdidae > Sialia > Sialia sialis. The sequence continues at coordinate 24,254,201 of VRYO01001269.1, read as the reverse complement.
ACTTTCTAGGCTGAAACTTGAGGGAGAGAGAGAGAGAGAAGAGTTTCTGCTTAAAACGGTCTGTGTAATTTAAGTTAAAAATGATTGGTGAGTTTGGAGAATAAGGATGGAGAGTGCTTCCCCCCTCCATGTTTAAAACCTTGCCATAGTACAGAAAAGTTTGAAAATATTAGAGAGCCTCTCATAATCTAGAAATTAAAGAAAAAAAAGAAGAAAGGAAAAAAAACTCAATCCAAAACCAGAAGAAGCTTAAGGATTCTTTGGGTTCTGAAATTCACATATGAATAATGGAGTTGTAAATACTCTGCAAATATTAAAATATTTCTAACATTTAAAAAACTTTCAATCAGTGTTTGTATATGCTGAGTAGAAATTAAAAACCCTGCCAGTAAAAGCCTCTTTGCTCACTGTGGTGGACATTGACTATCTAGTCACAGGCTTGAGTTACCCAGGAGCTCTGCTCCGGTTATTGCCTCCAGCAAAGGGCTCCAGAAGAACTCTGCTCCAGAGAATGCCTTCTGAGAGGCTGCCCTATGGGATGAGGGCTTCTTTGCAGGCCTACAAGCTATGAGGAGGAGGAGGAGAAGACAGCTGCAGAAGGCTATTTTTGTGTGCCACAAAACACTGTTGAAGACTGTGTTGCAATGCAAGAAATAGCATGGATAGCTGAGTCTTCATCCACAAGGGATACATGCAAAAACAGGGCAGCTGTGTGATGTCAAATACCAAATAATACAACCTGTCTGCCTGCTCAAATTATTCCAGGTAATTTTAAAGGGTTAAGTTTTTGGTAGCTAAGTGATCCAGGTGGAAAAGAGCTATTTTGCCATCAGCTTGCACCTGACTTAAACTAGTATTATTTGTACTCAGTGGGAATAGAGAGAAAAGGAACTGTACTGGCATCTGATTTGGACCAAATTTGAATTTGTGGGCATTTTTCGGGGAAAATTAAAAAAAAAAAATTGAAGTTTAGGAGGAAGGAGTTGCAGAAGAGAATTGAAGATTATAGAAGTAGGGAAGCTTGTTAAGAAACAGAAAAATGAGAATGTGGGCAGGTGTAAGGAGGGTTCTGGGTCGTGGTTGTGAGATGGGACACTGCCTTGTTCTCTCTTTTTGTCCATCTAGCTTATACATCTTATACACCTTTTACTCTCAAGTCCCACTTTCCTGTAGTGCCTTACCCACAAAACAACTTTTTTGTTTCACATTTTTTTCTGTAGCCCATACTTTTTCTTAGAAAAAGGAAACTTTCTAGTTGGAGAGGCCTGAAGCTGACCTGTTTGACACCCTGTTTTCCCTCTGTATCACCTGTATTACTCCCCTTTCCTTCTGTAGTGTTTTACAAGCATTCAACCCTTGTGCAAATCATTCTTTGACTTTTTTTTTTAAAGTTGGGCACTTGGGTTTCTGTCATGGGACTCTGTCAGATCTAGAAAACAGAGCTGATGATAGCGTTTAAAGAAGAAAGATGTGAAGGTGAATCCATGTTTATGGGTTGATTGACTGTTCTGGTGATGAATACCATATAATAATTGTACACTGAGTTCAGGAGTTTGTGTTGCAAATAATATGAAGGTTGTGTGGTGCCATAAAAGTGCAGAAGCTGTGCAGGTGAATTTAATTCTGAGATTTCATTAAAGCTTTTTCTAACTTGTTTATAATGGATTTTAAATGTTCTGTGTAATCAGTAGCAGCTGGATTTTTCTTCTGAAGCAGGCTGCATAAGATACTTTCTTTGCTAGGCTGTAGTTCAGTTCTGTATACCAGGAAGCAGCCCTTCTAAATTCACACCTGTGAAACTAAATTTACTAAAATCTTCCAGGCCTTTCCTCCTGATTTCCTTTCATTGGAGGGAGAGCTGGTGTTGGGAATGTGTCTCCCAGCATGGTGTTTACTGCTACCTCTGTGGTTAATCTGTTCCTCATGGACCATTCAATGCATTCAATTACCTTACGTATTTCCTCCTCTGTCGAGGAGTGTATTTGTATAAAATACAATATTTTTACTTGGTGCTGTCCCATAGCAGTTCCTTTCTCTTTCTGCTCCTGCACGAGGAGAAGGTCCAGGTCTTCATAACACTGCTCGCAACCTCTTTCAGCCTCTTTTGACCCATTCCCTGTTGAATGAGAAAGCTGAGTAAAGGCCACAGGTCTGTAGATGAAAAACACAGGGAACATGAGTTGAGATCCATGTTAATTTCCCTCCGGAAACTGCCTCTCTGTAATTACAGTTCCAACATCCTCCAGAAGAAAAGGGCTCTGTCCCCTCTAGAGCCCCCCTGGCAAATTTGATGTTCCTTGCATCAGGGAAACCAGGCGTGGAGCAGAGCAGGTCAGCTGGGGCTTGAGAACGCTCCCTTTTGGTGTCTTCGTTGCTGAAGGGGGCGGGGGCTCTTGCTGTTCTCAACCCCCTTCTTGCCCCTTCCCTCAAATCTCCCAAGTAAATACAATTTTATTTTATTATATTGCTGCTGATCTGCTGTTGTTTTTGATACAAAAAAGGTGGAAGGGGCAAGAAGGAACGAAAGAGTCTGGCGACAGGAAGAGATGAATTGCTGAAGAATGACACTGGCAGGGACTATTGTTCATTTTAACGCTGGAGCAGGAGCAGAGAGAAACGTTCACACGCCATTCTTGGGCATCCTGCTGGGCAGGCTAGGAAAGGGGCATTCCAGCTGGTCGTGAGATTTGGCTGGACAGATTGAATTGGGCTGAATAGAATGCTTGCCGGTTTTTATTATTATTATTTTTTTTCTTATAAAGAAACCCACTGATTAATTGCAATGGAACCCGATTAAAGGGAGAGTTTGAAATCCACACAGACATTACAGACATAAAGCTGTCAGCCTACCAGCATGTGATGACTGGGCCTTAACCCTTTACAAGGCTAATGGGGGAGGGGGATCCTCACCGGAGTCAACATTGCTCAGTCTGTGTATACGTGTTTGTGAGAGAGAGGACTTCTGTCATTTGAGGAAGGAGTTGTGTGCACAGCAGGAGACCTGTAAAGACTGTATCTCATGAAAGAAAAGGAACCGAAGAATGAAAATAGGGTTTAAGGTCATTTTGTTCATGGAGAAGTATGAGGATTTGCTTTAAGGTTGCTAGCTATATTTTAATAGTTTTGCGCAATTCAGTAGCTCTTGTTCATCCATATCTGTCTCTCCTGTGCAATCCTGAATGTGGCAATAGGAAAAATTCTGTGAAGAGACCTGTACAGTTCCACAGACTGCTTGGGGAATGTTGCAAAAGAACTTGGTAGAAACATGAAGAGCATAAAAACCGGGTAAGTATATAAAGGAATGCTAGAATGTGTGTGAGAACAAAGCTGTAGTTGAGCTCAGTTTGGGGACTGGTTTGGAAAGTGGATGGCAGCTTGGACATACGTTGTCTCAGCAGGGATGAGATGGGATTCTAGAATGCTTAAAAAACCCTTTCTGGGACTAAAAACTCATTTTTATTATAAATTGATTTAATTTTACAAGTTTTGAAAACATTGCATATTGTTATACTTGTGGTTTTCTTTAACCTATTTTTTTGCTCATCTGATTTAGTGTCTGGACATGGTTCAATGCTCTCTGCTCATTCTCTTCTTTAATACCCTGTTTGTAGCTTGCTTCTGTTGAGAAGCACAGATGATTTATTCAAATAGACTCTTCGAGCTTTGAAAGGGGTCTCTGTGCTGCAGTGTGAGATTGGTGGGGGGGCAGATGCTCTTGCCCCCCAGCAATGCTTAACTTCAAGTGTGGCACAGTAAAGGATGGCACATAAGTCCTCTAATGAGTGTGCTCTCCAGTCGTTTTATCTTTTTCTACAGCACCCTGTGCACATGTGTGCCCACTGGCTTGGAAATGTTTCTGTAGAGAAGTGGAAAGAGTGGAGATACGGTTGGAGCAAACAAAGGTCCTTTGTGGGCTCTGGGAAAATGACAGAGGAGTTGCTTTTTGCTTTCTAAAGCTCCTCATTCCTTCCAATTCATCGAATAGTTAAGGTTGGAAAGGCCTTAAAGATCAACGAGTCCAACTGTTAACCAAGTACTGCCAGGTCCACCCCTAAACTGTGTCATTAAGTACAATTTCTACATGCCTTTTGAATACCTTGGGATGGTAACTCTACCGCTTTCCTGGGCAGCCTGTTCCAGTGCTTGACAGCCCTTTTGCTGAAGGAATTTTTGCTAATAAATCTTAACTAAGCCTTCCCATGCATAACTTGAAACTACTTCCTCTTGTCCTATTACTTATTACTTGGAAGAAGAGCCTGACCCCCATTTCACTACTACCTCCCTTCAAGGAATTGTAATGGTCTCCCTGAGTTTCCTTTTCTCCCGGCTAAACACCCCCAGCTCTCTCAGATGCTCTTGTGGTTTGTACTCCAGAGCCTCCTCTAGTCTTATTGCCCTTCTTTGGACGTGCTTCAGTCCCTCAGTGTCCTTCTTGTTGTGAGGAGCCCAAAACTGGACACAGGACTTAAGGTGTGGCCTCTCCAGTGGTGAGTACAAGGAGACAATCACTGTCCTGGTCCTGCTGGCCACACTATTGCTGATACAGGCCAGGATGCCACTGGCCTTCTTGGCCACCTGGACACACACTGAATCATGTTCAGCTGCTGTCAGCAGCCACCCCCAGGTCCTTTTCTGCTGGGCAGGTTTGCAGCCCTGCTTCCCCCAGCCTGTAGTGCTGCATGGGGTGGTTGTGACCCAAGTGCAGGATCTGACACTTGGCCTTGTTGAACCTTGTGCAATTGGCCTTGGCCCTTAATCCAGCCTGCCCAAATCCCTCTGCAGAACCTTCCTGCCCTCCAGCAGATCAACACTCCCAGCCAGCTTCTCTGTAAGTGACTGAGAGTGTGCTTGATCTCCTCATCCAGACTGATAAAGACAATAAACAGGACCAAGCCTGCTACTGAGCCCTGGGGATCACCAGCTGGATGTAACTCCAGTCACCACCAGTCTCCGGCCATCCAGCTGGTTTTCTATCCAGTGAACAGTGCATTCATCTGAGTCATGATAGCCAGTTTCCCCAGGAGAATGCTGTGGGAGACCATGTCAAATGCTTTACTTAAGAGGAGGTAGATAACAGCCAGAACCTTTCATTCATCCACTAAACAGGTCACATTGTCATAGGAGCTTTCTGAGATGGAAGTTGCTTATCTTCCTTTTTTTTTTTTTTCTTTTTTTTTTTTTTTTTTTTTTTTTTTTTTTTTTTTTTTCCTGCATCTCTGGTCACTTCATTCAGAATGCAAGTTGTGCCTTCAATGGCTTGGTGGCTTCACAGGAAGCAGCTGTTAAATGGAGGACTCTTAATGCTGAATTCCTGTTGGGAAAAGACAAAAAATAATCAAAACATCATCTTTAAACTCTCTCTATGTTGATATTTTTATTAGATCAAGAGTTTGGGTATTCAAGGAAGAAGAGCATTATGCTAAGTCCTGCATCAGTAAAATGAAGAACAACATGAACAGACAGGATCTTGCATTATTTTCACAGCATCCTATTCATGAAAAAGAGACTGCTGCTAAAGTTTTTCCTGCATACAGCTGTGTACCACTCCCTTTGAGAACATGGAATCTCTTGCGGTCCTATCAAAGGATACTGGACATATTTGCTCACGCTCAACTGACCAAGGATGAGAGCCAAATTTCATGGTAACTCAGCATCAGGGTAGCCCAAGGAATCAGGAATGACAGTTTCTTGAAATTCTTACTCTGTATTTTGAATATGGAGAAGGAAGGTAGATTTAACCACTGTGAGCAAGTGGCACTTAAAAAGTGCTGTTCATACAGCTACATGTGGAGGGGAGGGATGGGGGGAGTCACTTCTATACAAAAATCTCCTTACTCTTTGGTTTTCCTATGGTTCCTTGTTTCTCTTTCTGCCGTTCATTTGTGGCTTCCCTTCCTCTTCCCTACCACCTACTAGTCCTGCTGTAGTCCTTTCCTGCAGCTCTGTTAACGTTCAACAAATTTCCCTCCAGTTCCTATGTTTCTTTTGGCTGTAGCTCAAGGCAAACTCCCCAGATCCAAAACTAATTTAGGGCTCTGAGCAACAGTAGCATTTAAATGTTGGCTTTGTGCCATCAGGCGGGCAGCCTCTTCACTGAGAAGAAATCTAATTCCGGTGTTTATTAGATTAACAGTGGCCTCAGGACTGGACTTGCTTTTCATGTTGTCCTTTTAAGAATTGTAAGGCTAATACAGGAACTTGGGAACCCCCAGGAGGGTCTTAGGAGCCTGGCTCTGACCTCTTTTTTTGGAAGCAAGACTTGGATCTGACTTAATTTGGGTCAGATGGCATGGGGGAGCAGACTGGTGAGGTGGAGCAGGCGGTGTTGACTTCCCAAGCAGTGTGTGTAAATCCTTCCATGTTTGTGCAATAGTGGCTTTGATTTCCTTCAAGTTTGTTTCAACAAGCTCTCTGGGGTAAGAACCTAGGTATGGAAGGGCAAGCTGTACCCCTAGTTAAGAAGTGGTCTGGGACTGGGTAGGATCTGTTTTAATTTCTCAGTTTGGCCACAAGTTCTTTGGGAAGTCACTTAAGGCTCAGGTTTCCAAGCGTGAAGAGTGCCTGTGGTGGGAGGTATGAATAGTTTGTAATATTCAGAGTCAGGTCTGAGTCTCTTAGCCAGCTGTGTAATGATAGAAAATTAGACATTTAGCTATTGATTTTAATCGATTTAGGCACCCAAATACTCACAGTTCTGTGCTGTTTGACTTCCATTTTTTTTGTTCCTGTATTGAAGATAATATGTCTCAGCTTTTTAAGAGGTGTTAAAATTGTTCATTAGTAGAAAAAGGCAACTTGACACTGTAATAGTAGAGACCACACACATACCTAGGAAGATGTGGTTCCGTGACTGGGCCATTTTGCTTTTTGTATATCTTCCTCTGCCTGCCTCTGCTGTTGCTATTATTTAATTGAAAGTGAAGCCCAATGTAAACAGTATGAAACTGGCTGTAAGGGATTCTTTGATGCTTTTCACTATTGTGGTTAATTTTTCTGGGGTATGAGTATAAATGAACTGTAGAACTTGCAGATTTGTAGAGGCAGCACCGGAGACTTCCAGTTTAAGCAGAGGAAGAGTTTTATGACCATGTTCTAAGTGTTGCAAAGGAGCCTGAAGTCCAGATGCTGTGGGAGGTGTAGGTTGGTGCTTCAAGGGCTGCCCTGAAAGCAAACAAATGTGGGTGGGCTAAATAGGGGCTGATGTACACTATAGCTGCCCTGCAGTAACCCCAGCACTGACATTCTTGTTCTTCCTGTTGGCAATTCTGTTAAAACTTATCCCACCTGAGCCCATAAAACATAGTTGCATTAAACTTGTGTTTTTGAGTGCATGTGTGTGTGTATATATGTGTGCATCTATTTATATATTAAAACATATTTCTGGTAAAGGTTTCTTTTTACTTTTAAGTTAATCCAGTTCTCTGGTAGGCAGCACAGTTGGTGTGATGTCTCTGTGGTTGTGTGGTACCTCTTTCTTTGCCAGACCCAGCTCAGTTCTTCCAGCTCAATCTGGCCAGTTAATAATTGCCCTGTTGCCCCTCATCCTCTGAGGGCAACATAATACCATGTGTGGAGTTAATTTTTAGAAAACAGCATACAGAACGACTCTATTTGTCCCAAGATAGCTCCATTTATCTTGTGGTTTGTGCTTTTGAAGTCCTCCTGCCCATGGGATTGCAAAAATGAGCTACTGCCTCCTTATTGCCGCAAAGCCACATTGTGTATCCTATCCCTTCCCTGGAGGACTCCTCTGCTAAGCTGAGCTCTTGTGGTTGGCTCCCCAGTCTCTCGTGTGGCAGAGCTGGGAAGCTACAAAGCTCAGATGCTCCACTGCTAACATGAGGGCCTCTTTACAGAAGACCAAAATAAAACTCATTAAAATGATCTCTCTATAAGAAAACAGTCTCTATCATGTCCAGGAACCTGGTCTTTTTGGTATCATGCCATAATGATGGGAAGAATCTGAATGTAGCCTACAGGAGCCAAAATGGACTTTTTTGGAGCCAGTCAATCTCTTTGCACTGTATGCCTGGACAACTGCAGTCCTGCTAGAACCTAAAGTTCCTTGAAAAGGAAGACTTTTCAATGCTTTCACCTTTACATTCTGAAAAGAAGCGTATGGCTCTTAGTTATTGGTGTGTTCTGGGACTGGTCAAGACAGAAGTCTTGAAAAGGTTTAATAAACAAAAGATTTTTCTGGGTTTTGGAAAGAAATTCTGACGCGTAGGATGCCGTTACGGTGCCTGGAGCATCTGAACGATGAAAGAAGCTGGCTGATAATTTCCCATGGGACTAACTTACTTGGAGTAGGTCAGAGAGCCAATGCCAGACGAAACCTTGAAGACAGAATAAAAATTACCTCGAAAATGTGTTGAGCAAGGTTATGGGTAATTTGTAAATCCAGAGAGCACTGGACAAGCACTGATGCAGTAATGAACAAAGATTGTGAGTGGTGTGAGAGAAGAAAAGCTCAAGGAACTTCTGAATCAAAAGGAAAAGAGTTATCCTGTGGACTTTGTGGTAAGGAAGTGGCTGGATTCTGAATTTTCTGAGGCATATTTATCCTTGCAACCTAGATCGAAAAATGCCACTTCTAGTTTTTCTTGGATCCCTGAAGCCTCTGAGCACAGCTTCTTAAGCAAAGATGGCAGTGGTGCTTCCTCCTCTTAGCTGCCATCTTTTGACCACTCCATTTTTCTTTTGCCCCACCTTGAGACACCTTTGCTCATGACACTGCAGGTAAATCAGTGCAATTTACAGCCAACAGATTAAAACAAATTGGCATTAATTTCAGTTTTTGTTAATGCTGTGACTGGTTCCTTAATAGCCTTTGTCCTGGTTGGAAGCCATTACTGTTCAACACTATGTGCAGACAGGAGGATGTATAGCTCTCCTATATGAAACTGAAAACTGAGTGAATTTTTCTTTGCTTGTTTTTAGCTCAGTTCATATTTAGTTAGTAATGAGATGACAGCTGTGTCTTCCTCAGCTGTGAAGCAAGGAATTTAGTGAAATCTCAAGGATGCTTGCGGCTTGGAAGAGGACATGACAGGAATGGGAGCAGAAGCAGAATAAATGTTGGAAAAGTACTGATTGTTTGCCTTAAAAGTTAATACTTGAATTACTTAAAATAAGAGAAGTGAAGAGGGAGGAATGCATGTATTCAAATTAAATCTTTATTTGCTCATATTGTAGTTAAGAGTGACAGATGCTAAGCTAGTTTTCATTAGGTCTTGTAGGTTGCTTGCATTCTTTCTCCACTTAGTGAAGGGGAAGGATTGCAAAGCTTCAGAATTTCTGCAACAGCTCTGAGATTCTGATTCTTTCAGGTTGTTTCTCAGAAGTGTCAGAGCATATACTTACTGTGACTATAATAAGTCTTTGGTGTTCCTGTAGCTGAGGTAATGTAAGGATCACTTTAGGATAATTACTTCAAGGATGAGAGAAATCTGTGAAGTAATGGAAAAGTTAAAGGGAATCTCACAGAACCTAAAATGCCAATGTTTTCTGCTCTATAACTGGGAAAACAAAGTCCAGTGTTTTACCTCCGTGAGCTTTGATATAGCAGGAAGTTTTCTGGCTGTTCAGTGACCCTCATTCATAAGTGGTGTCATACTGGTGAAACTCATAGGTGACTGTACTAGGGGAAATACATCAGAAGGACCCTTTTCCTGTGGATTATCTGCTTAAAACAGCAGATTTCTTCTCTAGCTGGTGCTTAGTAATTTTGAAAGTCACCTGGTAACATTTCTGCTGTTGTGCTATTACTTTCTAAATTTTAGTGTACTAAATGATTCACAATAAATGAATAGTAAATTGTTTGCAACATTTATGGAACAGGAAGGGGTAGAGGTTATTAGTGTGTGGGTTTAAAAAAAAAACAAAACACCACCACAGTGAAACAAATGGAAAGTTACGTGTCTCATGTTGCTGAAATGACTAATTCTTGCAAAGCATGATGTAGACTTAAGGTAGTATTTAAAGGTGTTTGTGTAGCCTGTGTGTGTATTCTGAAATGTCTGAGCCCTGTAGATCTGCCTGACGGGCCCTTGTGGTCTAGCTAAACATTCCCACAGTGTTTTAGGTTGGATGATGATATCCTTGAGTGATATTGTGCAGTAACCTTTTATTACTCTGTCCATTTCTGAGTGGACAGTATTTCTATTAATGTGCTTGAGTGGAATCATCCTGCATGACAAGTAATTTAGTACAGGGGTAAGTCCCTTGGATTCTTTGTTGTAGTTCTCTATTGACATGCAGTTGCTCAGGAGCTTGCAGCTATGTAAAAAGATGCTGTTTCATGTTAAAATCAGCAAAGCATATTTCTTGATGGCAGTCTTCAGGTATCACTCTGCACTTCGTAATATAAAATGGATCACATGCTCTCTGCTTGAGAGAGAAAATCTACAGGTAATGGAATGCCAAGACTGAAGGGATGCTTTTAACAGTAACATGAAAAAAAATTCACATGGTGGGAAACATGGTGTTCCTGCTCCTTGGAATCCAGGTTTAAAGGTAGGGGAAATGATTTAGTGCACAGAGAAAATATAAATATATGGGTAAAGGTGTGTAGGAGGCTCAGTCTCTTCCTGTTAGGGCCTTGGAGATAAGAAGCAGATTGTCAGAGGTGGTATACTGCAGCTTATGGCTTTCTCAGGTCTTTGAACCTTCATAGATTCTTGGTTAAACAGACAGATGCTCCCACTATGTAATGTTTTTGTACACACTTGTAGAGAGAGTGGGAGAACCATCATACCAAATCCTCATCTTTTGAAAGGCTCAAAGACTTTTTTTAAAAGGGCTATTTCTGTTGACATAGGACATGATGTTTGAAGCAGGCTGATATGGTGCTTCGTTTCTTGGATGTCAGCAGTGTTTGACAGACATATGGAGCTACAGAACTAAACTAGCATTTTCTACTCTCCTGCCAGTTCCAGATGTTTGAGGGAACCTTGTAGTTACAGAAAGGACATTGGCCATTTAATGGCTATTAAATATGCAAAATGTTTCTCTGTATGGTCACATTTCAGCAAAAATATCTGGAAATGAGAGTTGAGGTGTTTTACCAGGTCCTTACGAAGTGGTTCTGGTGTTCCCAGGAAACAGCTGCACAGGATTCTGTAGAGTAGGCTGGGAGAAAAAGTCACAGAATAGGTCAGGTTGGAAGGGACCGCAGTAGATGTTCTGGTCCAACCCCCTGCTCAAGCAAGGTTATCCTAGATCACATGGCACTGGATTGCACCTAGGTAGTTTTTGAATATCTCCTGTGGGGGAGGCTCCACAACATCTCTGGGTAACCTTTTCCAGTGCTCAGTCACCTGCACAGCGAAGAAGTTCTTGTGCTTGGGTGGAACTTCTGTGCTTCAGTTTCTACTCACTGCCTCTTCTCTTGGCACCACCAAGCAGAACCCGGCTCCATCCTCTGACACCTCCCTTCAGATACTGATAGGCATTGGTGAATTTCCCTCTCAGTTGTCTCTTCTCAAAGCTGAAGAAGCCCAACTCCCTCAGCCGTTCCTCATAAAAGAGATTCTTTATCTTCTTAATAATCTTCATAACCCTCCACTGGACCTGCTCCAGGAGCCTCATGTCTCTTGTGCTGAGGAGCTGGGAGCTGGAGACAACACTGCGGATGTGGTCCCGCAGATACAGCTTTCTCCTGTCTAGCCTCGCCTGTTAAAATTCATTTGTCCTTTTTAAATAGTTGTTGTTTACCTGATACTTGATGCCAACTTTTGGACAAGAACTCAGGGCTGAGATTTTGATGTGTTTAACATGCTTTAGTGGTTGAAATGTTCCTGTTTCTATACTCAGACTTCACCGTGAGCTACTTCCATAGGCAACTAAGAAGTTTCTCAGGAATCAGAGGATAATAGATTTTCTCTTCTGAAAAAAAACCTCATAGAATCTGTACTTGTTGCTTTTTGTCTGATTTCAAGAACTAAATAGTCAGCAGGAAATAAAAATACACCATGTTGGTTCAGGCTTCAGACTGAATCTTTTTGGAGTCTTGAGGGAACTGTGTGCCATAACACACTTTTGATAAATGTTTTGTTACTGTGCTTAGAATATATTGCTTAATTTCCCTTTACAGGCGTCAGTATGGATCTTAATCTCACACTCCACTTCTGCAAATGGGGAGAATGTTTCTTCCTTCATGATGTGGCATTTATGCATAATTAGCCTGAAGTGGGTTTTTTTTGACTGCCATATTGTGTCATAGCAGAAAACAGTGGGTAGTCTTCTATTATTGCTCCTTGATTTTTCCAGGCATTGCTGCATCTCAGCCTTTTCTATTAATTTGTTCAATCTGTTTCAAATTAATTTCAACCAGATGCACTAGTTTAAAAAAATATTTTTTAAAGGTTGAATCTTAATTTCCTGCCCATAATTCTAATCTTCTAAGGTCCCTTCTATATTATTTCTTTTTCCTCTGTTGTATTTGGAGCAGAATATTTCCTATTTTGGTATCATTTGCAGGCTCCTTTAACTTGATACTCGTTCTTTCTTCCAGATCATTAATGAGATTATTTAATGGGACTGGATCTAATGCTGAGCCCTATAATACCTGCTAGCTATCTCTACCCCCTGCAGCTTGACTTGCTGCCATTTCTCATTATCTTTTGTTTATGATTGTTGGGGGGGAGGGGGGGC
>VRYO01001269.1:24220310-24240547 GCA_009812075.1 Sialia sialis | reverse complement strand
GGGAAAGCTCCTGCCTTTTTCTGGCAATACCTGTCCTCTAAACCAGGACAATGATCCTTCAGCTGACTTTTTTGATCTGTGTTTGCTGGTAACCCAGCCAATTTGAATAAGATTTTCATGGCAATAATAATGCACCTTCTGTTCAAAGATTCCGTGTATGTAGAAACAGATTTAACACTAAGCCTCGGTACATCGTGGTGGTATAATAGTAGCATACCCACTTGTAGAAGGGAAGAAGTCAAGTTCTGTAGAAGATATAGATAGAGTTAGAATACTATCTAAGATCCCCAGTTACAGACACATTGATTATGGCAATGTTTTAATTTGTGACTTTAAAGTTTTGGAAGAAGGAACTGTAACAATTGCTTCTTAATCCTTGAGTCTTTTTATGTTCAAATCAAATGCTGCTTCAGTATTTTTTTTCCAGTAGTTGCTTCTGTAAATGCTTTCCTATTCCCTGGATGCAGGTAGAGGTTTTTCAGTGAGATTGCTGGTCTTTAATTCTTTGAGATCAGAATTGGAATCCAGAGACTCAAGCATGTTTTTAGAGGCCTCCTATTTCTCTCCTCATGCAGTGTTTCTGAAAATTCAGTTTCTGTTCCAGTCTCACTGTAACGCAGTCATACCCATTGCACCAGCACTCAGTTTGCGCTTTGTTGCACCCCTTATTTTCTTCAAGTCCTTATTAGCAGATGCCCTGTGGAATTTCTCTTCTTTATGCTTTCTATTCTTTGTGCTCATAATAAGTGTAACATTTTTGAGGTCTCAGGTGTGTAGTTGTGCAGTTTAATATGGTAACTTAGGGTTCTTGTGCTTGATAATGTGCCTTGCCCTAGTACTTTGTTCAGTCACGTAGAGAACACGTTGAGAACAGGCTGGTTGAGGACTGAGGTATCCCTGCTTTTTCAAATTGAAAGGAGTGCTTCTAGGACTAGGAAACTTTCATTCTCACTTGGAGACTGCCTAAGTAGGCTCCAATTCCATTACCAAAAAATGGTAATATCTTCAGTCTCTTCTCTGGTTCATGTGGTTTTGTTGAGGGTTATGACTATTCTTTTCTCTTAACCTTACCACTATTACATACTTCCTCAAACAAAAGTTTAACAATTGTGTTTAAAGCTTTGAAACCTTTTGAATTGTTCTTCCTAGTGGTGTTTGCCTTAGTCTAGGCAGGCTTCAACGACTCGAAGACCATGTGGGTACCCAATCAGAACTGCTTCAGATGGTTCTGGAATGGGAGTAGAAAAGAAGATAACTGTTGGCTTTTATCAGTGCCTGGTGCCCCTTCTGACATCAGGCTGTTGTGCTGTAATGTTGTCTTTGCTGTGTCTGCCAGCAGAGCTCTGAGTTAAACAATGGTCAGCAAATCCCTCTTCTAAAGCTGGATTAACTGTACTTTTTCCTTCAGTGGAAACTGCTATTTGGGTAAGAGAGGAATCCAGAATTTTCATTTTCCCTCAAGACAGGCAAGCAAATAAAGCCAAGCTTCTTTGCTGTAGGAATTCAGGGAAGTGCTGGATAAAGGAAAGTGTATCATCTGAAGTATGCTCAAGACCATCTGACATACCCAACATCTGCCCTCATCAAGGTGTATATGTGATGGGAATGCAAAAGTGGCCTGGTCTGGAAGTGGAGGAAGAGGGATAATTGTTATCTGACACAGGCCTTCGAGCAGCAGGTGGCCAAGGTGTTAAGAAGGCTATTAAAGGCTGTGCTACAGAATTTGCTAATTTTTACTCCAAGTAAACAATCAGATGCTTGTGAGTTCTTAAAATACAGACAAAAGAAACTCAGTGCATCTCTTGAAGCCAGGACAAAATATTCTGATGCTTATTCCAGATTTGTCAAAAAATGTATCTGGGAATACGCTTCCATGCTTTCTCTGTGGAAAAAAATTCTACAGCCTTATGTCCATCGCTATTAGGACTCTAGCTCGCTTCTTTTACCTTTAATTCCATTAATCATATTCCATTTCATTTACACAGTCCTGGATTTCTTTTTTCCTCTTTGTTTCTCTAAGTCAAATGTGTCCTGTATTTTCACACTTGTTTAATATCCACTTGTATCTTCTGTCCTCTTATCATTTTTGTGTAGTAAAGTTAAAATTATAAAAGATGGTATTGTAATATTTTTTATTCTATCTCTTGTTATAATAAGATTCGCAGAAAGATCTCTGCCTTCCATTGAAGGTCTTCTGTAGGCCACAATTAGGTACCTGTCCATGGAGGAGGAGAAACCCAGATCCATATGTTATTCAGTGCTGGACCAAAAGAATGGTTGTTCATGCCAGAGGCTTCTGATTCTGAGCTAGACAGTCTGCAACAGTAAATAATGCCAAATGTTTGTAGTTCTGGCTTTTCTAAAGCTATTCGTACTGTTTTCCTTGCAGTATAGAAGCATTTGAGGGATACTTAGCCATGGTTTTAGCTGTGCTATCCCATGTTACAGGTACATGAAGAATTGGAGGGTGGTGCAAACAGGCCCTTTGGTTTGTTTGATGGTTGTGAACTTCCTACTGTTAATAAAAAAAAAAAAAAAGAACAGGAAGAGGTTCTGTATTAGGATCAAAGGGAAAAGATACAATCAACATGGTGATCTGGAGTGGGAGTCTCTTTTACTGGATCTGGTTCTTGATACCTGGATAAAAGAAAATTTGTAAAGGCAGCATGGCATTGACCATTGAAGGCAGGATCTTCTGCAGTTTTTCATTGGGGAAACTTCATCCATATGTGAATATAACAGAATTCTGATAGTGCTAGAATGCTATCAGAGACTGACAGGAATGTTCATCTCAACAAAACATGTTTTTTACAGTGAGAACAATCATGTTATCTGCCTACTACTTCCCCAGAGACAGGATACAGTCCCATATCACTGGGGGTTCTCAAGATGCAAATGAACAGGATGCTGGATAGTCTCATCCTGCCTCCATTTTCCACACAAGGATGGACCAGGTGATCCTTTGAGATCCCTTCCAAACTGGGCTGTTGCATGATTCCATGTTGAATCAACGTCCTGTCAAAGGTTGAATTGCTGCAAAATAGTGTTAAGAGCTGCCACGTGTCATTATTTTTACCAAAGAGGGAGTAGGTTAGAATTTTTCTTTATGGAATAAAGCATGCCATCAGGACTGTTTTCACTCTCTACCAGAAATCTGCTGTTTCTGTCAAAGCAGCCCAGTTTGATAATTGTCCTGTCTACTTAAGTTTTCTTTGTAATGTCAATACTTTTATGAATCTGTGGCAAATAGTAGCTCTGAGGCTGCAAGTGAACTTATCAGCAAAATGAAGCTTTGTATATTAGATTTTGCTTTATGGGGCTATACTGTTTGGCCTGATGAAGAGTTGCTAGGAGGTGAGGGAAGCAGAGTAGCAACCTACTGTTTAAGCAACCCTTTCCTTTCTCCCTTCCCTCCTCACCACAAAAAAAAAAAAAATGGATTATAATTGACTTCTGCTTTTCAGCCAGAAATTATTTAACTGCTTTGCCAAGTTAGACATAAAACTGCATTGATCCTATTGTTTTAAAAGGGGTAGGGGCAACTTGCCCTTCCTCAGGAGACATTTTATTTATCAGATAAATATGAAGATGTGGAGGATATTTGGAAGGAATCTGAAAAAAATGAGTGTACGATGCTAAATTTAAGGTGATGACAGATGTTAAGTATGAGGCCTGTGTTTAGACTGACTTCCTGTTTTTAAAATCTAGAGGTTGTTTGTATCCTTTGCTGGAAAACTGTTTAGTTACTGGATCCTGCTGCTATGCATCTGGAGGGACCCAAACTACACATTGTGAAGATGATTTTTTGGTTGTTTATACCCATGGGCAAGTGAGAGTAGGAAATTTTTGTTGTGGTCACATGAGAGGGATCAGGAGAGGCCATGAAAATTGAGTGATGTCAGCTCAGCATGTGGCAATATCTCTGTTTAGCTTTTTTGTATTGTTTTGTATATATTGCATTGCTAAAATATGTCAGGGTTTTGCCTCCAGCATAAGTGAAAAGGTTTTTCAATACAGAGTTAATGAAATGTCCAAGCCTGCAATGTGATGTAAAGTTTCAGGAAAAATGTTTGTCATTACTGAGCCCAGAGGTGCCTCTCATTGTTCCTGCTCCAGAATAATGTGTAGAAGTGCAATTAGATATGTCCCCTTTGATTATTGGTCCAGTTGCCTGAACAGCAAGCGCTGATTTCCATCCTGTCCTGGGCCACTGACTAACTGGGATTGAAATGTGACACTGGAGCTTTATATGTGTGTTTGGTCAGCCTTCTGTCTGATGCTCCCAGTGTTTAATGAGAGTTTGAGGAAAGAGAGTAGATCTTCTGCTAAGGTTTCTCACACCAAGTCCACCACTTCCGCTTGGAGCTGGAAAAAAACACGCTTCTCATCTTTATCCTTCCTGACCCTCTACTGTTACAGATACAGTTACAGGGTAGTGTCACTGGAGCTCTGAGCACTGGGAAATAATCATGGGACACTAAAGGTGAAATACTATCCACACTGAAATTATTGAGAAAATTCCTGCTGCCTTCAGGTGTGTCAGCTTTCATTCACCTTGTTCTTCTTGCTGGGAAAGACTCGCCATCCAGGATTTGTTTCTGAAACTGTTCATAGGTTGAATCAGTGGGCTTTCACAACAATCATGTGCATTGCTTGGTAAGCGCAAAACCAGAGTAGATTATGATTTATAATGACTAGAAGGTTACTTCCCCTAAAGGTCGCAAATCACGAACCATTAGATCTGCAAAGGTTGTAATTCAAAATAGTTAAGTGAAGTGTGCTTACATAACAGCTCTAGAGACACCAGCTAGTGCACATGAGTGTTGGTATCTGGGTCATAATGTGTCCTTCAGCTTCCAACACTTTCAGTAGCATGGTAAAATCACAAAGAAGAGATGATGGGACATAGCAACTTTAATAAGGTGAGAAGAACAGACTTAGTATCTGTGTGGTTATATATAAACCTAATATTAGTAGCAACTTTGAAGAGAGCTGTGTGTTTGACAATAGAGCAGATTTAAGTTACAGTTTGCAGACTGGGACAGCTGCACTAATTCTTTCTTTGCTGTTGCAGAGCTGTACTGCCATGCTGCTCACGGAGAGGGCCAGAAAAGCTGGTGAAAGGATTAAGGAACAAATCTTCAGAGGAAGGGCTGAAGGAGCTAGGATTGTTTAGCCTGGAGAGAAGGAGGCTCAGGGAGACCCTATCACTCTCCACAACTATCTGAAAGGTGGTTGTAGGGAGGTAGGTGTCTTTTCTCTCAGGTACAAAGTGACAGAATGTGCAGAAATTACCTCAAGTTGTGTCAGAGGAGGTTTAGATTAGATATAAGGGAAAATTTCTTCACCATAAGGGTTGTCAGCAGTGGAGGATGAGCTACCCAGGGAATGGTAAAGTCTCCATTCCCAGAGGTATTTAAAAGGCCTATGGATGTGGTTTTTAGAGGTATGGTTTAATGGTGGACCGGGCAGTGTTCAATTAATGGTTGGGCTTGGTGACCTTAGAGATCTTTTCCAACCTAAATGATAGCAGTCTTGGGTACTCAACAGAAAGGGGTATTGGAGCTTAAATTAGCTGAGATGAGTGCTTTTCAAGATAATCTTAGAAAATTGTTTTGGAAAAGGTAGTTTAAACAGCAGCTAGTTTGACTACAATATGTAACTAGTCCTGCCTTTTTAAAAGGCTGTAAGTGACAGCAGAAGATGGTTTGTCCTGAATTTTTGTTGTTGTCGGTTTGAAGAAACCTGTTTGATTTTTGTGGTGGTTGTTGTTCTGAATTTCCCTTAGTTTATTTCTGCTAGTCTGAGTGTTGCATAGATGATTAATTGCTTTTATTAGGAATATCTGTAGCTTTTTTTGCCTTCTGGCTATATTACCCATTTGCTGTCCTTTTGAGCCAGTCCTTGCCCTGGCCATAGCAGGTAAGTCCTCTGAAGATCTGACCACTCTTCCCTCTTTCATACCTTATTCACCTCTTGTTCTTTTAGCCTTTATCCCTCATTACACCAGATGATGTCTGCTTTTCTGTTGTATTCAGTAATACCTTGAGATGCATGTTTTATTATAAACCTTTGAAAAATAACTTGTAGTGGACATGAGCAAATTAATAAAGGGTTTTTACACTCATGACAGATTAAATAGAAATCCCACAACCAATTTGTTGGATGCAGTTCAGCTTGGAAAATAGTTTATAGTTAAGGCCTTGCAACCCGCAGTGTAGCATTTGCGAGCAGACGGCTGACGCTGGCAGAAAGCTTTTCAGCCAGTATTGTGCAGAAGAAATATAATGTAATCCTTTTTCAAGGAAGTGCATCCCCTCTGAAGTTAAATCTTTGCTTTACTTGCACAAGTGGATGTGTTTATTGGAGGGAATTCTGCTGTTGAAGGAGTTGCAGAAGTATTACATCCATTTTGCAGATACTGCTTTTCTCAATTAGAATGGAAAATAAGGAAATTATGAGGCTTGTTTTTTCTTTCTGCTGAGATTAATACAGTTTAATAGTTAATCAGAGGTACACTAGATGTATTAGTGAGATCAATGGAACCAAAAAGCCTGAAAATAGTTCAGTATGCATGTGATTACCACTTGGGGCAGGTATTTCTCTCTAATTATTTCCTTATTGTTATTGTTTAATTATTATTGTTTCATTTAAGAGCTTTAGATTTGTTTGAATTGCAGAAAGAAGGAACCATGCAAAAAACCCCAATCAGTATGTGGGGAGGGTGAATATTTTCCAGTCAAGGATGTGTTCATACACAGTAGTGTGTACGAAGAAAAATTAATGCCACTTTGTATTTAATGTTTACTCTAAAATAGATGGGATCTCTTCTAAACATATTTTTCTTTTTTCTTTCTTTTCAGGTGTTACAAGTAGCACTGAGTGCTCCTGTGGACGTAATCATTTTACCTGTGCCGTCAGTGCTTTTGGTGAATGCACGTGCATCCCTGCTCAGTGGCAATGTGATGGAGACAATGACTGTGGGGACCACAGTGATGAAGATGGCTGCAGTAAGAATAATACCATCCTTGACTTATGTTTGGGAAAATTGAGTGTCTTTTTCTCTGCAGCAGAGAAAAAGGCACATCCAACATTTGTATGACAAAAGTTTTTGATTGTAGATGACGTACTTTTGACTGACTTGGAGTCTAATAAAGTTATTGTCCACTGATATAAAATGCAGTGAAAGTCCAGCTTAGGCTTTTTTTGAGCTGATTTTTAGGTGGTGGTTGAACATGAGTATGTTAGAGGGAGAGGAGGAGCAGAGAAAAGTACAGTAATTTCACGATTATAAGCTGCACCTTTTTCATTGAAGAATCCAGCCTACCCCAGTAGTGCGGCTTATATTCAGGTGTGGCTTATCTATGGACAAATCCCAGTGAAATGACAACCCGGAAGTGAGAGCCGGCCGGGGAGGGCGCCTGGGGCTGCCTTTAAAGGCTTGCTGGTCTATGAAAACTGTTGCAACTTGAGCACCTGACACCAAACCCAGCTGGCAGCGATTCTGTTACTAATTTGTTACTTTGTTACACATGGATCCTCACTTTAAAATAAAGAAATAAAAAAGATGCAGCTTATATTCAGGTGCGGCTTATATATGGACAAATCCTGTGGTCTACCCGGCTGCTGGGAGGTGCGGCTTATAATCAGGTGCGGCTTATAATTGTGAAATTACTGTACCTCTTTTTTTCCCCCATCCTTGCAAAAGCGCTATCTCTGAATTAAATTATATGATTTTTCTGTAAATATTGATGGAAAATGTGAACAATGTGAAGAGGTGTATTGAGGGTGTCTGCCCTCTTAAGTAGTGTTCTAGTTTCTGTCCTGGCTCCTGTAAAGGGAGGGAAAGGCAAACACTGAAATAATATTCATTGGTCTTGGGGTCTGCTGAGAGACATTAACTTGCAGGTACTGTCTATCTGCATAGTGTTGACATCTGTGTAGCTGAGCCCAGATAGGTGACAACTAATGTGAAATGTCACTCTGGGTGTAGCGTGATAGAGATGAATAGAGAAAGCCTCTTTCCGTGGAGACACAAGTAAGTTCCTTTATTTACCTCATCTCTTTAGATTCCACAGAGCATGATAGAATTGAAGAGTGGAAAAAAAAGGCCTGGTCTCTTCAAATTCCTTTCCTTAAAGTTGCCCTAGAGCAGAAAATTTAAGGCTCCTGTCAATGGACATGAGAGGGAAAGTTTTCTTCCTCTGCTGGATCTTACTCTAACCTTCCCTGGTTTCTGCTGTTGATTACTGTATGGAAGGGAGCATTCCTAATCTTTTAAATGTTGTCTTAAAGAATCTCCTCTTCCTTAAATGTGGGAGATGTCAACCCCCCCTTCGCAAAAATTTCCTTCCTTCTTAATTCTTGTTTCTTGAAATTTTGCAAACATTGAGCAATGTGGAAGACCTTGAGTGTCTTGGTGAGATAAGGCATATCCAATAGCTAAGCTGGTTTTACTGGCTTTTTACTAAGCACAGAAGAATATTCATTTTTTTTGTGGGTTTGGTTGGGGTTTTTTGCAGGTAGGTGAGGAGATTGGGGGATGCTGCACAGTAATGATTTAGACAAGTGACTTCTTGATACGGTTTTTGTAATTCAACAGCTTCCAGCATCAATAATTTCAAGCTAAGCAGGCATGGTAGGACTTGGGGGTAGGAAAGATAGGATCTTCCACAGGAACTAGCAGGAGGTGCCAACAAGAGTTGCTTTGTACAACATATGCTTGAGCTGTGAATCTCCTTGCCACAAAACATTGATTCTGAAACTTCAAACATTCTCAAGCAGCAATTTGACAAGTTTATGGATGTATAATCCACTAATGGCTGTTACAGATGAATATGTCACCTCTTGTTTGGCAAGTCTTTGTAATAGAAGTAGAGGCGGATTTTGTGTTTTGAGAAAAAACATTTATTTTCATGCTCCTTTCTTCTGTTCTTCTCTTGGTGTCTGCTGATGTATTGTGTCTCTCTCTGTGGCCTGAAAGAGAGGAACCTTTTGGTCTTGCACAGGAAGATATAATATATTAAGGAGATCTGACCTGTATCTGTGCAAACTAGGAAGCAGTACTGAAGTGTGAGGAATCTGCTGATAGTTTCAGGCACTGGAGGTTGGGAAGAATATAGAATAGAGTTCAACATGTAAGAGACAGAATATAAAGTGATGCAGAGAATGTGAGAACTGGAGTTGACTTCTGTCTTTTTAAAATTACAGCTTCTAAGAAGGTTAGCCACTGCAGTTGAGACAACAAAAAAAAGTTCTATAAATACATTGGCAGCAAAAGGAGGGCTGAGGAGAGTCTTCACCCTTGGCTGGATGTAGAAAGTGGCATAGGGTCAGGGAAATGAGAAAAATGCTGAATTTCTTAATGCCTTCTTTGCCTTGGTCTTTAATACCAAAACCAGTTGGAACTGGGATACCCAGTTCCTTGAGCTGGAACTTAGTGACAGAGAGCTGAGTGAAGCCCCATAATCCAGAGGGAAATAGTTAGTGACCTGCTATACTAACTAGATACCCACAAGTCTATGAGTCCAGATGGGATGCACCTAAAAGTAATGAGGGTGAATGAACTTGCCAACCCACTTTCAGTCATTTAGCAGCAGTCCTGAATAACTGGAGAAGTTCCACTTGAATGGAGATTGGCAAATAAAATACCCAAGAGTCGGAAGGATCGTCCAGGGAGCTGAAGGCCTGTCAGCCTGACCTTGGTATACCTGGGATGATCATGGAGCAGATCATCCTAGTGCCATCATACAGCATGCACAGAACAACCAGGGATCAGGCCTAGACACCACAGTTTTACAAAAGGCAGGTTCTGCTTAACCAACCTGATCTCCTGCTGTGACAAGATGACCCACTTAGTTTATGAGGAAAAGGCTGGGTCGATAGGCTGAGACCAATTGTGCATGGTTCAGCAGGGTGAAATGTCAGGTCCTTCCCATAGGTCACAACAACCCCAAGCAGCACTACAGGCTGGAAAGCTGCTCAGCAGAAAAGGACCTGGGAGAGCTGGTCAAAGCAGCTGAACATGAGCCAGTGTATATTTCCAGGTGGCCATGAAAGCCAGCGGCATCCTGACCTGTATCAGCAATAATGTGGCCAGCAGGGCCAGTGCAGTGATTGTCTCTTTGTGCTCAGCACTGGTGAAGCCACTCCTCAGGTGCTGTGTCTGGTTTTTGGCCCCTCATGACAAGAACGACACTGAGGTGTTGGAGCACATCCAGAGAAGGGCAATGGAACTGGTGAAAAGTCTAGAAAACATGTCTTGGGAGAAGCTGCCAAGGGAGCTGGGAGTATTTAGCCTGGAGAAAAGGAGACTAGGGAGACCTCATTGCCCTCTATAACTACCTGACTGGAGGTTGTAGTAAGGTGTGGGTCAGTCTCTTCTACCATGTTTCAAGAAAAAGAATGACAGCAAATGGCCTTAAGTTGCAATGTACATATTGAACATTAGCAAAGAACTTTTCAGTGAAAGAGTGGTCAGGCATTGGAGTAAGTTGCCCAGGAAGATGGTAAAGTCTCTGGAAGCGTCTTAGACGTGTCGGGATGTGACACTTGAGGGTATGATTTGGGTGTGGTATGGGTTGACTGTTGGACTAGATAGTCTTGAGGATCTTTTCTAACTTTGGTGATTCTATGATCTTATTCAGGATATAAGTTGTACTGTAGGTCTCTGCAATTTAGTGATAGGGGAAAGCTAGCGAGCACAAGCATGTGTGGTAGGTTTGACAAGGTGGAAGGGGAGATGAGCTGCATTTATACAGAGTAGTAAAGTGATTCAAGGGGAAGGACTAGAATAGAAGCTGCCTTTTTGCATATTGCATCCTGGTAGAATAGATACAAAGAGAACCTTTTCAGCTGACAGCTTGAGAGCAATTTAGTGGAAAGAAGAAAGCAAAAATAAAAGTTAACATTTCTGTTGCATCCTTCACCACATTGCCTAACTGCATGACTTCAGCACACACATCCAAGTTAGCATTGGAGGAGCTTGAGGAACACTTACCCCTTTAAACTTGTTATATCTTGTTCTGAGTGGCTGTTCATTATGAATCCAAGTATGATACTATTCTTAGCCTGTAAGAACTAGATCAGCTCTACAGTGTAGGTTTGTGGTAGTTGTCTGTGCTGTTTCATGTCTTGCTTAGTTATTACAGCACTGAACCTTTTTGCCAGAGCAGGTTGCTTGCTAAATCCCTCCCTTCTGTTTGGCATACAAGAGCCTTTTGAAGGTGTATTCATTTGTGGGGTTAGCTTTCCATTTTCTCTGCTGTGCCAAGGATAAGCAGGGCAGCAGGAGTGCATGAGTAGAGGTGGGGCTTGAGCACCTTGGAACTTTAAACTTGAACTTTAAATCAATTTAAGCTTCTCACAAATCAGCAGTGATGCATATAGTACACAAGAACAGTTGGTTCACTAATGTTTTTTTTCTTCCCTCACTGTTTGTCTGTGACATGCATAAAGTTTCCTTTTTGGAGTGAAATTTTGAGCTTCTCTGTTTTGAACTTGATTTATGGTTTTATTTATTGACTGAAATGATAACTTTTTTTTAAATACAAGTACTGAGCTAAAGAGTTGGATTGTTCTGATGAAGTCACCTGGCATCTAGTCATCTACTTAAAAAATTCCTCAAAAACCATGGAGCTAGTCTTCATGCTGGAGTGGGCCCAGTTGTTTTTCCTGAACTTCAGTCTGCAACCACTTTATATGGAGTCTTCTGAGATGCTAAGGCTATTGAGATTATTTTCCAGCAATTGTATGGATGTGCAGTTCTGAGTTTTACAGGCAGGAATTATAATTTCAAATTGATGTATCTGATTGGAAGGGTAAACAGATGTGTTTGCGAGGAATCCCACATTTCCACAGGTCTGCTGCAAGCTAGTTTTACAATTACAGGATTTTATTTTTTCTCCTGTGAATGTCCAGACTTTCCAGAGAAATAAAGCTACAACCATACCTTTTTAAAGTTTACTTTTCTTCCCTGTATCATATACTCATATGTATCCTGTAAGCCAATATGAGAATAATGAGTTCTGTCTACTCCCTTGGGAAGAGGAGAGGAAAATGGGAAGACATTGAACTACTGGGCTCTTAGTAAAGCAAGAGAGGGAAACAGGCTGGGGATAAAGGTGAAAATTACTTTAGCGAGTCAAGATTCAGTCTTGCACCTGTGTCTATACAGTACTGCATATATGCTTGAGTAGTTGATTGGAGCTTGCTAAATTCTGTATTAATGCAATTTTCTAGGCTTGAATTGGCAATCTGTCATTTTGGTTAAAGAAAAACAGCGTGAAATGCAGTGTGTGGTGTAAAGAAAAAAAAGCAAGATACTTGGTAGTAAGTGGAGTTACAGTTACGAAAAACAGAAGCCAACATGGGAAACACTCCTTTTGAGAGACATTTTCAGTTTTGAGATAAATTCTTAGAATATGGTGTGTTTTACTTTGGTTTTTTAGTATTGTGTTGCACACTAAGTAACAAATTACCACTTCTTGACTTGGTTGCACTGAGTTTTTCCTCAGCTGTCACTGTTTCTGCACAGCCCAGATGCTTTACATTTGTATTGGTGTCCTCAGAACATCTGCCTCTCCATAGGTATTTTCCATTGGTTTTGGTAGAGCCCTGCTTCTACTTACCTGTGACAGAAATTGTTCTCCATGCAGATTTGAAGCCCTGCTGTGATGGAAGCCAATGACTCTGTGACATGTTTGCTTCCTGCTCTGGATCATGGAGTCCTGTAGTAATAATAGCAATAAGTAATAAGCAACCTGCCAGCTGTCATGCCAGCTCCATAGACTTGGTCTGGTGTCAGCTCTCTGGCTTGCTGACAGTGTCTGCCTTGGAAGCCCTCACTGCAAATGCACAGAGTAGTTCAGCTGCTTTCCTGTCTTGTGCCAGCAGAGACTGCTTTGGTCTGTCCCTGACGAAAGCTGCATGCAAGCAGAGGAATGGTTTTCATTCTGCCCTCCTGCATGCCCTTTGAAGTGCTGTGTGGTGTGAATGAGTGTTACTTCCTGTGGCAAGGGTGAAAGGACAACTGAGTAAACTTGGCCTGAAGACTGATAAATAGTTTCTCATAAGATACACCAAATCTCCCCATAACCTTCCCCTGCCGAAGAGCTTTCTTGCTCTAAATTTTGGATCTGTATCATACAACTTGTAAATGTGTTATTTTTCAGGACACAGACTTGGTTGCTTAGCTCCATGCAGTCTTATGCAATACTTCTTCATTTGAAGAGACTGAAGAAAAATTTACTTCTTTTACCTTAAAGATTACTGAAAATGATCTGTTGTTCTCATCTCATGGAGAAATCTATACAGTTCCTGTTGAGCTACAGCTCATTCAAGCCCAGTAGAGGGTCTCTTCCTTGCCAGGCAGGACTATCAGTATAACTTGCTCATCAGCCCCACAACAAAAATTTTCAAGGTGAGGTTACGATAAAAATCTCACAGGTCTTTTGTTGAAATTAATGGAAACGTTGAAAGAGTAATTTTCCTTCTGCCATGCACTTAATCATGAGTCTTGAACTCAGATGCAATGGCTCAGGTGAAGCTCCACTTCTAAACTTGATGTTTTTAAAGCTAAGAACTCATGTCAAGAGTTCAATATTCTGTTGAAAACACAACAGTTCTTTATCTGCAACTTTGTCATTTTATTGCGCCTGGAGTATGTGTGTTTCCTTTAAAAGGCTCCAGAATTAATGCAGTGCCCCCTCAGGCAGAGTGTTTGTGATCAAAGGGCTGTGAAAGATTGGATGCTGATAGTATTTCAATTTTTTTTTTCTTTTTTTCTTTCTTTTTGACCAGCAACATCCTTAAATACAGTTCAGCGGTGCAATAACATTTTATTATTCTGGAACTAGATTTTTCCAAAATGTTTGTTAGTAAAATTCAGTGTCTCCTTTTTCTTCCAGAGAGTGCACTAAGTTTCTTTATTTTTATCCCTGGACTTTTTGTCTGCTGTGCTGCAGATCTCCACAAACAGATCTGTTTGTGGGTATGTATGTGTTTGTACACATGCATGAGTATGAACATAGCTGGAGGTCAGGCTGCACTTTAGTGTTCTAGTGTAGGTAGTATGATTTTTTTATTGGTTGTATTTATTTTTAAAATTAACTTCTCATTTTTCACATGAATGAGAGTTTGTCTAATAAAGCAGCCAGTATTGTTCAAGCCTCTCTACGTTCCAGAACTCTGAACACCAGTTGCTTGCTGTCCTTGGGTACAAAGCAACCTGCTCACCACAGGCAACAGGGATAAAGTGTTCAAAGGACAGTGGGACGTGATTCAGTTTGTGTTTCACCTTATAAACTTCCCTTTTCCCCCACCCTCCCCCTTCTCCTTCTGCTTGGCAATAAAAGAGTGCCTTGTGTAATAGGAGTTGGGAGAGGGGGAGGAATAGCAGGCTTAAGATACACCTAGCTTTGCTGAAACATTGGATGATGTCCAGTGTGACCATGCAGAGGGATGAGCTCAGGGAAATGGTTGGAAGTTCAAAGGCCTTTTTGTATTGCTCACTGTCAGTGGACAGATGCGCTCTCTTTGGCTTGTTGCTGCCCAGCCTAGTTCTTCCTACTGGCTCCCCTTCCTTGGGTTTGGTCCCCATCCTGCCTCTGGCTCTGCCTGGGGAGGCAAGTTAGGCCCTGTCTCTCTGGGCATTTACCTGCCTTCAACTGCCTTCAACATTTGCCTTTACTCATCTCTTTTAGGAAAATACTGCTTTTTTTGCATTAATATGGAGAGATCAAGCTGGAATTGAGCAGAGAAGGGGGGGTTGAGGCTTAACTGTGTTTACTGTTGGCATAGCCTAATCCTGCTGTGAGTACTGGTGAAAGCATGTTACTGCAATCTATGATTGCTTTCTTATCAGTGGAAGCAATGCCTAAGAAGGACTTGCAGCTGTTTCAGAAAGTAATAAATATCATTCATTTTACATATGGGAGAAGAGGGCTAAAGAGGCAGAACTGTCTCAGGGTCATGCATCAATATCAAGCTGCGATGAGAATATGGGGATTCAGTTTCTAGTCTTCTTGATGCTAATCCAACTTGTCCTCCAGCCTGATGAAGAGGTCTTGTTCCACCTCTGTCAGTGAAAAGAGTTCTTGCTGCTTCATTTATATTGCATGTACCTATCTTCTGACTATGGTTTTAAAAATTAGCTATATGAGTAAACCCAATACACTTACCGGATTGTATAGCTGCTCCATTGTGTCAGAACAAGACATGGTGGTGGTTATTTGAGTGTCCTAAGTGTGACCTCCTAACTTTTGAATTTCCTCTTAACTTTGAATTTCCAAATACTTTGGATATATTTACAACAGTACTAAACATTCACTGTGGGGTAGTGATATGGCCTCTGCTTTAACTCTGTAGAAATAAAACTCATCAAAATATGAAGTAATAAATGGTCAACAGAAGAGCTAATTAGTAACAACCTTAGAGCAAAGGGCTGTGCAGTGGAACTGGAGCCTGATGTGCTTAGAACAAATAGAAGGAAACAGGAATGTTTCTTTGTAAGCAGTTTGCTTTTTAGTGGGAGGAAAGGATTGGGAGGGCAGAGCTAGAAAGAGGGGGATTAGGAAGAGATTACCCCCATGTGAAAACTGCTCCCAGAATTTCTTGCATTTCCTTTTGAAGCATCTGTTTCTGACCGTTATTAGATTCAGGTTACAAGTTTATGTGGATCCTTTTCCTGATCCCATTTGCAGTTCCTCTGCTCTATGAGACATCAGCCCTCATTCATTAGTTTGGCTTTTTGGTTTCAAGTGGGTTTTTGGTTTTTTTTTTGCTCCTTTAAAGGAGAGCTCCCGTAGAAAATTTAATTCCACCCTGCCCCCCACCCCAGTGTTGTCTGGGCTAGCACACACTTGCTCTCTGCTTGATTGGGGAATTTGGTCCTCCTTTGTACATAGCAGTCTGTGTTTTGCTCTCTTCCCCTGTGCTTAAAGCTTGATTTTTATATCTAGGGGGAGTATGAAATTGGCTGAACTGCTCCCTGTAGGGGTGGAATTTCATTTTACGTTGTTACCTCGTGAAGGGATGCAGCAGTTCAGTGGGATAATGTATCCGCTCTGAACCAGTGCTAATGGCTTAACCTCTGGGAGCTTGAAGAATTCTCCCCTGGAGAGTGAGCATGCAAATTCCCTTCCAGGTGGCTCCTATGCAGTCCTTTGGTGATTAGTCATGGTAAAGCATATGCTGGGAGGATGGTCTTAGTCCTGAAATTGCAGCTGAGGCCAGGAAAGGTTTCCTCAGTGTGCAGTGTTTGGAAGCCGTGCTTAGGGGAGAGAGGTCTGATCTGTGGGACTGGTTGTCTGAGTCCAAAAATGTCTTAGTTTTCTTTGGAAGCAGAGTTTAGGAAGTGGAGAGTTTTCTACTTCTGCCTGCCCTGAGGAAGAAGAGGAAACCTCTTCATTTTGCTGCAGCAGCCCAGAGAAAGTGCAGTGTAAGCAGAGGAGTCAGCTATTGGAAGATCAGGGTGCTGCCAAACCTGTAGAGAGAAAATACAGATTTTTGTTCTTCCCTCTCCTTCATAGCCCTCTGGGGCCTAGAATTGGCTGGATATGAGATGGATAGATACCTGCATGGGCCAGCCTAGACATGATGAGAAGGACTTTTACCCAATGGCCAATGCTATATTCTCTGAGTGCTGAGAGCAATTACATCTGCAATGATGTCCTCAGATACAGAAATGCCTGCCGCACTACAAGAACAGCTGAGATGATGAACTGAATTTGTGGTTATAAAAATGGACGTTAGAGAAAGTCTTAATTTATCTGCCCTAATATATTCTTATAGAGGAGGGCTTTTAGGACGGGACCTTTGTGAGAAATGTTGGAAGATTTGCTATAGAGAGCAGTGAATGATTTGGTATGTATAATCCATACTTCTTTAAGAGGACACTGGCAGCAGTCCTGGGCCAAGGGGAAGAAGAGGGTTGAGAAAGCTGGAAAAACTGAAAACGTGACTGTTTGTTCTCCTTATTAAGTCATCCTCCTTTTGTGTGTGGCTGCTGTCTTCACCTTCCTTTTCTACCCACCTCCCTCTGCTCTCACTCCCATCTCCCGGATAGTGTTGGCAGGAAAGGGAGTAGCAGCATAGCAGAAAAGGGCTGGCCTGCCTGGTGACAGATGGGAGTTGCTGTCGGCAAGCTGGGCTGGGATGAAAGGGTTTCAGGCAGTAGCCTTTCTAGCCCTCTCCCCTTCACAGTGACAAGCGAATGTTCTTCTTTGGAGAGCATGTCACACCTGTCAGGAGCAGTCTTGTGCAGCCCCTTGCCTACCACAGCTGGCAGCACTTAAAAGTATGAACCTCTTGGGGTTGAGTATTCCTCTCATCTGTGGGGGAAAGAACAAGGCTGATGCTCCCGCTTGAATTCCAGCTTTGTGGCTCCAGGCCTCTTCAGGAACTGTGGATTTGTGGTTCTACTCCATTGCAAACAGACTCCTGTGTAGGCAAGCATCATCCCATGTCCCCTTCTTCCATTCTTTCTGGATGGAAAACTCAAGCAAGGTTTGGACTCTGATGTCCATGCCTGAGGTACAGCCAATTATCCTCAGCAGTGGATTCCTGCCTCTCAGCTTCTCCTTGCAAATTTCTTAGGCAAAAAAGCTGACAGTGTCCCCATGCTGAAGCACACTGTAGCATGTTACTTTGTAAAGTCAAAACATTGTTTCTGATAGTTCTCACTCTAAGGAGCTTGCTGTGTAATAGAAACAGGATGGGCTGCCCAGGGAAGCATGCAGAAAAGATGTTGATAGTTTAATTTTGCTTGTTATAAAACAAGTGCAGTTAGGGGAGAACAGCAGGCTCAAGGATGAAAGAAGTAAAAGGAACTCAGTGGGGGAATTGTGACAGCTACTTTATTGTGGAAAGGTCAGTATTTCGCTGGGAAAGAGAGATTGCCAAGCTACAGGCTTAGCTTGACCCACTCTAAGGAACAGCTCTTCCTGATGACTTGAAATTTTGTCTAAGAAATTTGTTTCTACGAGATTTAGCTCTGCTTCCTCAGGAGGAAAGGGATTTTGTTTTGAGGAAGGAAGCTGGCTGCAGCTCTGTGAAATGTTTCTTTGCTCTTTCAGTGCTGCCCACTTGCTCCCCGTTGGACTTCCACTGTGACAATGGAAAGTGTATCCGCCGATCGTGGGTCTGCGATGGAGACAATGACTGTGAGGATGACTCTGATGAGCAGGATTGCCGTAAGTCACCTAAGGGAAGGGGGTGGGTGCAATGCCTGCCTGCTGTGACTGGGCAAAGTTGACCCTTTTTATTACAGGAATGTAAGAGTCTATCCACTCAATTGGACTTCTGAATTGTAATAAGCTATATTCTGCCTGTGACAGAGGTGTGTACTTGTAAGCTCTGCTGCCTTGACACCTGGCTTGCTGTTCAGCTGCCTGTCTTGGGGGAGGGGATGCTTCTCCATTCAGCTGTAGAGCCGTTTATGCCCTGCAGTCTTGCTAGTTAATGTCCCATGAAGCACTTACCTGAGCTGAGCTCTTCATGCCCTCCTCTGTTAGTGGAAACACCTAACCCCTGCCAAATCCTACTGAACTGCCTGTCTGGCTGACTTCCTGTGGCCTCAGGTTCCACTGTCTGACTTTTCTGCAGTGCTGGCCTGTCACCAGCATCTTATCCCTTGAAACAGGGCTCCTTAAGGAGAGGTAGGTGCTGTAGGGATACTGCCTACGCAGAGTTGTGTTGGTGCTCTAGAATGACTCTGATGGAAGAACCCTGTCTGAAAACATGTGAAAATAAAGCTCTTGACTGTAAAGTATTCCATGTCCACTACATGCATGGAAATGAGTTCACTTTCTGGTCAGTACATCCCTGATCTTTGCCTGCCTTTTTGGGGAAGCAAAGTTCGGGAGTTGACATCCTGTGTGATGCTTTGGAACACAAGACTAAGCTCAGTTTTCCAGTCTATTCAAATATATTAATGAAGGAAAAGATACGTAGGTCTGGATTTCTTTGATTTTCTGTTTTTTGTAAAAGGTTGAAACACCCTCATATCTAACACAATAGCAGAGAGGGGTGTGATCAAAAGATTTGGAGACTAATGAAAGGAGAAAGGCAAGGTTCTGTGTATGAGAGATTCCTAGGGGGTTATTCCAACTAGCAGTAACCATAGGAGGGTTTCTGTTGGACTGAAATCCTCAGGTGCCAAATTTTCAGTCCTTCTCCTTTCCTTACTGGTCTGCAGACAAGCTTCCTTAGGAGACTGGCACGGAGAGTGGAATGCGGCTGCAAATACTGAGGTGTTCAGATGAAGAAGTTCAAATTTTCTCTCTCCCTGTTAGTGAACATGTCCTTTGCTTTGAAGACATCTTCGACATTGTTGTGAAAAGAAGGTGGAAATAAACACTACTAGCAGTTATTTGTTAGATAATGTTAGGAACTGTTAACTTTTTTAAAAAGAGGCATGGATTACCTTTTTCCTGTGCAGGGTTATCTTCAGTCTGGCTTGAGACTGTGCTAGAATACATGCCAGAATAGGGTGGGTGGCTTTGTATCTCTGTTCCAGCTACTTCCTTCAGCCTATGTTCTCAAGTTTTAGAGCTTGCTGGCTTGTTGGTGCATGAATGGAATGGAAAAGAGACACTCAAGAAATCTCCCAGTGGCTCTCCTCGTGTTTGTTAGGAGAATCATCTCTCCAGCATCACCGTGTCCTTGGAGGATGATGTTGCTTGACTTGTAACATGTCACACATTTGGTGTTTTGCAAGCTAAATCTTTTTGCCTTTCCTTAACCTTATTTCTGTTGTGTCCTTGCAGCTCCAAGGGAGTGTGAGGAAGATGAGTTCTCATGTCAGAATGGATACTGCATTCGCAGCTTGTGGCACTGTGATGGTGACAACGACTGTGGGGACAACAGTGATGAGCAGTGTGGTGAGTCATGCAAGTACTGCCCTCACAGTACAGTAGTTTCACGAATATAAGCCGCACCTTTTTCACTGAAGAATCCAGCCTACCCCCGTGGTGCGGCTTATATTCAGGTGCGGCTTATCTATGGACAAATCCCAGCGAAATGCCAACCCGGAAGTGAGAGCCAGCCAAGTGGAGAGCTGCCACAGAGCAGCGGCCGGGCGGGTGGGGGAGTGGGCTTTGCCGAGCGGTGCGGGCTTGCCGGCGGCAGAGTCGCCAAGGAGCCAGGCGGGCTGGCAGTGGGGTTGCCAGGGAGTGGGACGAGCTGGCCAGCAGTGGGGTCGCCGCCGCTGCCAGGAGGGACGAGCCGGGAGGGCTGGC